>OZ057404.1:30437784-30482784 GCA_964056735.1 Allodiplogaster pararmata | reverse complement strand
TATGTTTTTCTCTCTGAACTGGTAAAAGAACCCTTCTGGACCTTTCGCGTCGTACGGCCTCGTTAGCTAAGCCGTACGGCCTCGTTAGCTAAGCCGTACGGCCTCGTTAGCTAAGCCGTACGGCCTCTTTATCGTAAACTTTTACTAAGCCTAAGCGTTTTTTAATGTAAAAATAACTTTTTTGATGTAAAATTAATGTTTTAAAAAAAATAGCAACGCGTTTGTCCGGTGAGCGGAAAAAGTGCCCAAAAAAAATTTAAGTGTGCACGGTGTAATTCTGTAACGGCCGCAGTGTACGGTGTACATTTGTACGGTGTACAGTGCCCACGGTGTAATTCTGTAACAGCCTGATTATTGAAATAAATTTGGATTACTGATAATCCAAGCTCATAATCCTTTTGGATTACTCCATGCATACGGCCTTTGAAAAAGTTGCTTCGCGATAAGGAACTCAAGAGGAGAGTGGAAAGACTCCCTTTGCTGTTATCCGGAGAGAATGTGTGATTTATTACATGAACATTATTATTCTTACACAGTTATGTGTGCGCAATGTATTTCGTATAATATATTATCCACCGAGTAATTTATTTAATGAACTTCTGATTCCACACAATTTCGCGTGATTTCTATTAAAAAAATTTTTAGGGAATCTTTTTAGGGAATTTAGGGAATTTTTAGGGAAATAAAGAATCCTAATGCATATGTATAATACTCCAATCTTGTCAAGTATGAAAATTTCAGAAGTTTTTTGAACAGAAATATTTCCGTGAATTGAATGATTTCATGGGAAGAGATGAGTTCTCGCATCGCTTCATATGTAAAAAAATCAAATAACTTCCTCAATATAACTGGAGGCAAACATTTATACTTAATTTGTTTGCCTCTCGCTGAGTATAACAACTAGCTGTCTGACAGCATATCACTCGCCCGTCAGTATATGTTCATCATGTGAAATCGAGATTAATCTGCATATACTCAAACGGTCCCATATATTACACATTATTCTGTTTCTGCTATTGATCTCAGGCATTGAATATATAATAAATTTGGATAATGATTTTCTATGCAATTTTTCACGAAATTATTCTGTTGATTCTATCACAATAATTTTTATGAGTGTTCTGAGAAATACATGCGTTTTTTATATTTATCTACATTTTTCACGTTCATATGAGGATTCGGAATGAATAAATATAAGAATTTGGAATAAGTTCAATGATGGCGCTGCGTGTCTTAGAGTATCCAAGTGATAGCAGAAAAAGTCCATTACAATGAATGTTTCATTCTATCACGATTGAAATATGATTCATACATATGAATTAAGTTTCATGTTACGTGAGAACAAACGTCAGAGACAGTTAAAGTAACCAGTTCACAAAATTCATAATATAATTCAAGCTTTTCATTAACTTTTATTTTTTAAAAAAAGTTCGAGAATGAGTGAAGCAAGAATTAAGCACAGGTTCATTTGAGGATATTGATCATCTTCCTATTTCTCCGCAAACCCCGCCACCGGGAAGGGTCCGCTTTATAACCCGATGATCTCAATCTACACTAATAATATCTTCTTTCCGGATGTGGCTGCTTTCTGGATCGCCTGGACGCCGTCTTCCAATGGAATCTGCAAGTTGTTTCATCATTCTGACTTCTTCCCGTCTATCTCTTTCTCACACTTTCTCTTTCTGCTCCCTCTTTTTTCTTCTCCTTTTCCACTCGTAACACCATCGCTATATAACAATCCGCTTTTCGAGAATAAGGAAGTAGGAGACCTATGGGTCGTGGTTGACAGTGTTTAATGGGTACGATTGTTTATTTATGATTTTAAGTAATGCCGACCAACTTTTACTTCCGTTGTTATTTTCTGTTTACTAAGCAGTTTTATCGGAATCTTAACGGCATTTAACTTAAAAATTCAATACAGAATCTTTTTTCTATCGTTAGAGATTCGAATTGAATGTAACACAAGGAGGGAGCTTTTTACGCGACTACCGACAGATTTTTTATATGAAAATGTAACTATTAGGGAGTAAGTAAATATTACACAATTTTCGCAAAGAGTTGACTTATTTTCCTCCAGTCAACTTGGGCGGAAAAATAGAAGAAGGTGACAAATGATTGAACTATCGCACAGAAAAAAGCTAGTCCGCCGGGCGGGATCTAACCCAGACCATCTCGACTCAAACCTGGAGCGCGTGTTACCATTACACCACGGGACACATTGCTATTCCGTGCGATAGTGTTATATGAAAGGCTCATATGCCTTGTTCTCTTAGTCACGCATGCTTATCAAGCGATTGCGTCATGAATGGAGCGTAACTCCAGAGTTCACGATTAAGACAGAAGAGAGATGGAAGATGGATGATAAATCTCCAAATTCTAAGTTACACAGTTTTAAAGGCAGTGACGCCTGGTTAAGATGACAAATTGACTAGCTTTTTTCTGTCCGATAGTTCAATCATTTGTCATCTTAACCAGGCGTCACTGCCTTTAAAACTGTGTAACTTAGAATTTGAAAACAGAAGAAGGCTTAGAACAACAGCAAAAAACAATGAGTTTATTATTATATTCCATAGATGACCATACAATGTTTTGAATGTAGGGTCCTTCTCACTATGACAGCCTTGACGGGAAGTTATGAAGAACAATAGCAATTTTTTCAAAGTAATACAGTAGCTCGAGAGTTCAATAGGTAACGCTGAAAGGGTGTTCATCAATCCCTTCAATAGGTAACGCTGAAAGGGTGTTCATCAACCCCCTTCAATAGGTAACGCTGAAAGGGTGTTCATCAACCCCTTCAATAGGTAACGCTGAAAGGGGTGTTCATCAACCCCTTCAATAGGTAACGCTGAAAGGGTGTTCATCAACCCCTTCAATAGGTAACGCTGAAAGGGTGTTCATCAACCCCTTCAATAGGTAACGCTGAAAGGGTGTTCATCAACCCCTTCAATAGGTAACGCTGAAAGGGTGTTCATCAACCCCTTCAATAGGTAACGCTGAAAGGGTGTTCATCACCCCTTCAATAGGTAACGCTGAAAGGGTGTTCATCAACCCCTTCAATAGGTAACCGCTGAAAGGGTGTTCATCAACCCCTTCAATAGGTAACGCTGAAAGGGTGTTCATCAACCTTTTCCATTGGCTGCGGCAGCATCTTCCCTTGCACAAACCAGTCTGCCAATTTCCTTGTACATCTTGTCACGTGCCTTAATTACATTTGTTATATCATTCTCCCATTACACTCGTCCGTCACAAGCCTCACTGAGAATTATCTTTTCCCATAACAAGAATTTCTTGAACCAAAAAAGAGTCCAACAATTGGCCCGCAATGTTTTCCACACAGTGCCAGTCTCAGGCTCACCTCTTCATTTTCTGACTGGTCGTACCATCTTGACATCCAGAACCCAGCCAATTTTATATCCGAGAAAATGAGGGAGGCTGTCGGTATCTGTAAAATACTTTAGTGACGGAAAGGACTATTACGCAAGGATAAGGGGGGGAGGTGAGAGAGGGGGACTTGGACTCACAAATGTACGAGGAAGTTACTCGAATTCACGGAAAGGGGGGGTGTGAGGGGGGCAGGTGAAAGAGGACCCACTGATGGAAGGGAAGGGGGGGGAGGGGGGCAGGTGAAAGAGGACCCACTGATGGAATGGAAGGGGGGAGGGGGGCAGGTGAAAGAGGACCCACTGATGGAAGGGAAGGTCGCAAACATGTCGCAGTCGTTGAAAAAAAAAAACGTTGAAATCAGTCGCAAACACCGTACACTCGATGATGGTCACGAACGAGCTCCAATCGTTGAAGGGGTGCCGTCATCCTGGGAGGCAGACCTCCGCCCCTTATCCAGGAAGAAGAAAAGGAGTTACCCCGCAAGACTAGATGCACGCTCAGCCAGCCTCCGCTCGGATTCAGCAGATTCATCAACAACTACCTCCACCGCATTGACGAATCCATCCCCGACGTGTGTCCCGATTGCTCTTCCGGACCTCACGACGTTGCGCATCTCTTCAACTGCCCATGCCACCCGACCCGCGCTGTCTCCAATCGACCTCTGGACCAAGCCGCTGGATGTCGCAGCGTTCTTGAAGATATAAGAAAAAAAAAAAAAAAAAAAAGAAGAACAAGAAACGAAGAACACAGACGTTCTTCGAAGCCGGCTACATCCGGCAACAACAACAACATGGAAGGGAAGGGGGGAGGGGGGCAGGTGAAAGAGGACCCACTGATGGAAAGGGAAGGGGGGAGGGGGGCAGGTGAAAAAGGACCCACTGATGGAAGGGAAGGGGGGAGGGGGGCAGGTGAAAGAGGACCCACTGATGGAAGGGAAGGGGGGGGGAGGGGGGCTGGTGAAAGAGGACCCACTGATGGAAGGGAAGGGGGGAGGGGGCAGGTGAAAGGAGGACCCACTGATGGAAGGGAAGGGAGGGGGGGCAGGTGAAAGAGGACCCACTGATGGAAGGGAAGGGAGGGAGGGGGGCAGGTTGAAAGAGAACCCACTGATGGAAGGGAAGGGGGGAGGGGGGGGCAGGTGAAAGAGGACCCACTGATGGAAGGAAGGGGGGAGGGGGGCAGGTGAAAGAGGACCCCACTGATGAAAGGGAAGGGGGGCAGGTGAAAGAGGACCCACTGAGGGAAGGGAAGGGGGGAGGGGGGCAGGTGAAAGAGGACCCCACTAATGGAAGGGAAGGGGGGGAGGGGGGCAGGTGAAAGAGGACCCACTGATGGAGGGGAAGGGGGGGAGGGGGGCAGGTGAAAGAGGACCCACTGATGGAAGGGAAGGGGGGAGGGGGGCAGGTGAAAGAGGACCCACTGATGGAAGGGAAGGGGGAGGGGGGCAGGTGAAAGAGGACCCACTGATGGAAGGGAAGGGGGGAGGGGGGCAGGTGAAAGAGGACCCACTGATGGAAGGGAAGGGGGGGAGGGGGGCAGGTGAAAGAGGACCCACTGATGGGAAGGGAAGGGGAGAGAGAGAAAGTCTTGAACTAACTGATAAAGGTAAAAAGGACTTAGACTTACCGATAGGATGGGGAGAGGGTGGGTTAAATAGAAGGACTCGACCACTAACCGACAGCGGCTGTCTACTCATTCCTCCGTACGTCACCATGACTCCGCCCTTGGCTAACGCTGCTGCCAGCATCAACGAGGAGCGGCCTCCTACACAGTTCAAGGCGAGCCGCGCTTTCACCTTTGAATGGAAGTATTACTCAGAACAGGAAAATGATATAACCAGCAAGAGCCTGAAAGCGGATATTTACAGATAGGTTAAGGGACTGCCTTTCTAAAACTAAAACTGCATTGGACCAATTTCTCCATTCTTCCAGCTTTGTAGCCATATCAGTTCACGGCAGATATTTTCGATCGCCGTTTTGGGACGACTTGTATTTTTTGGGACCTTACCGCGTTTGTTCAAGGCCTCACGGCAGAGCACGCGCTCCCCCGAGATGCGCGACAGATCTACTCTGGTAGAATCAGTGGCTGCGCGCTGGGTCAACTCTATCGTGCGCTGAAAGCCGCCAATACCTGTTCCCACATATAACGAAAAACTATATAAATGAAAACTTCATGCACCTTCCCTCTCAAGTTGCTCGCCAACTCTTCCTCCGTCACAACTTGAGATGATCCTAAAGAGATGAGCTCAGCCTTGAGAATATTGATGTCTGGACGAGCCCGCACCACACTCACACAGTTTAGCTCTAGTATCCTGCACATCTGCAACTCGCCCCAATCATTTTTTTCTAACTTCAGCAATGTATTTGTATTCAGCACAGTGCATATTTTTTATATCAACCGTGAACTTTCGATGAATTTGGAAAGTAAAGACTTTTATGGGAAAGTATATGTATTGTAAACATTTTTCTCTCTTATACAAGCAGTTGACTTGACATAAGTGGAATTCAAATATTAGGTAGATGAGGTTTAATGTCTATCGAATACTCGTAATAAAGTGTTCAACTCAGCGAAATGTATCTTGAAGCGCACTGAAAATATATTATTGATTGACCTGCATGACTGCTCTTCCGACTCCGGAATTGGATCCATTCTGAACTACAGTATCACCCCTTTCCAATGCTACGAAGTCTTTCAGCATACGATACGCCGTCGATGGGTTCACCTTGAACAACTCATCAGATATTCTCATAAATAGGGAATCTGAAGTACCGCAGACAATCTCTGCCTCGGGCAGTCTATTCCATTTTCTGTTCAGTTCAATTTCAGTACCGTATTCAATACTCACATCCACTCCACTGAGTACAAGTCTTGCATAAGCCGCCCGAAAGACATTCTTCAATAAAAGAAACCCCTGTTAGTGTCTTGTCAATGGATGGTCGTTTTTCCAAACTATTTCATTATTTTCTCTATCTCTCTACTTATTCCTCACTACCATTTTCTTTCCCTTACCCTTTCTTACGATACTTTAACAAATTCGTTATCGGACCCATTTCATCGTTGTATAGCTGTGCGCATATTGGCCGGTCGATTCCCCAACCAAGTTCTCCGTCATTTTTTTCCATTTTAACCACTTTTCTGCTTCTCCAACCATTTCTTTCTACGTACTAAACATACAATCGCACAAACCCAACCTTTTTTTCTCTTCTTGTACGACTTAAACCTTCGAGACCCCGCTCGGTCCCCCTTCGAGACCCCGGTCGGTCCCCCTTCGAGACCCCGGTCGATCCCCCTTCGAGACCCGGTCGGTCCCCTACTGACTTGAAGCGTAGCACTGGCCTCCAGAGACATGCGAGGATCTATCTTGAAGAGGGACTTCTGCGGATGATCCCCCCACTTCCTCCACGTTCCTTGACCAGCTCGAGCAGGAATGACATGGTCTCCTTTCTTCACATGAGTGACTCCTGCACCAACCTGATATCACAAACAGATCTCCCGCAAGCTTAATCTTGTCTCGGCTGGGAAAGCACCCTATTCATATGAAATGCATAAAAAACGTGTTTGAATTATCTCCAGCAACATCACTGAACAATTTATTAGCAAGCCTGCACCTTATTTTGTCCCCTAAATATTGGGTGCGCAAGAAAATAACCTCGGTTTTTAATCTTCTTTTTATTAATTCTTCACTAAGTCAAACAAGAACCTCAATCAACAAAGTATGATCCATCATGGTTGAGTATGTGTTACCATCGCGTGGGCAGATCGTGGATGCCCTTGTGGTAGAACGACGGAGAGAGCGATTCGAAGAAGTCTTGCAACCATGATTTTACCTCAGCTTCGTTCTCAAATTTTTCTCTGCGAGGTGGTTCTGCATGGAGCGGAATAGGTGGTAGTCAGAAGGTGCCATGTCGGGCGAGTACGGTGGATGAGGCATCAACTCCCATCCCAGCTCCAACAGCTTCTGAACCGTTTTTTTCGAAATATGTGGTCATGCGTTGTCATGTAGGAATCGAATCTTGGCGCTCTCTTCGCCTCGAGCAACCATAGCTTGCTGCACTCGGTCGAGTTGTGCACAGTAGACATCTGCTGTAACAGTCATGCTGTTAGGTAGCAGCTCCCAGTAGACTACACCGCGTGAGTTCCACCAAACACACATCATCACCTTCATCGGGTGCAGTCCGGGTTTCGGAATCGCTTCTGGCGGATCGCCCTTGCTGCTGGCGCTTGCGTGTAACATTGCAGTAGGTCACCCACTTCTCGTCTCCAGTTAGCAATGTGTCCAGCGACTCGTCTCTTCTTTTGTAGGAGAGAAGTTGTGAGGCGGTCGCGACTCGTCGGTTCCTGTCGAGTGGCCTCAGGTCGTGTGGCACCCATTGCCCGAGCTTGTGTACTTTACCGAGCTCGTGAAGCCCGTTCTCGATGGTGGTGTGAGAGACCGCGAAGTGCTCTGCAATCTCGTAACAAGTTCGTTTGGGATCGGCTTCGACAAAGGATCGAAGATCCTCAAGATCGAGCTGGCGAGGCCGTCCTGGACGGTCCATGTCTTCCAGCGTGTGGTCGCCTTGCTTAAACCGACTGAACCAAGCCTGGAACTGTCGTTCACTAAGGCATCTTTGCCCATATGCCTGACATAATTTTCGATGTGCTGCGGCAGCGCTCTCCCCCAGCTTGAAGCAGAAGAGAAGAGAGGCCCGTAGTATCATTTTTTCGAGCTCGCACCGTTCAGCCATTTGAAAAGCTAATAGAATGAGATGACTGAGAAAAAACATGGAAGTGAGAACTTCATATACCTTCACTAAAGAAAGTTTTAGAAAACTTCGGAAAAAATAATTGACTTTTTTTTAAACCGAGATTATTTTCTTGCGCACCCAATAATTTTTTCTCGCAAATGTGCTACTTGAAACTAGTCTGCATTGTTCTGACTCTAATTCGTTTTTGAAATATTTTTTCCAGAATGAATCAAGAACATTTTGAGAATTATCTTGTACTTATTCTATGAACAGAATGAATAAATGTTCTACTTAAATGGGACTGACATCGGTTACAACGCCGAATCCCTCGTTTCCGCCGACAGCGGGAAGGGCTGGCTTAACTGGATAGACTCCCTGGATCTGGTTCAGGTCAGCTGGATTGATCGGAGCGCCCTTCCATTGAACGCGGATGCGGCCTGCATCGGGGATAGATCCGAGGGCTACTTCTTCCAGGTGGACAACCTAAAACCTATGTGCATAAAATCAATCGATGAATCATTGGTTAAATGAATTATTCTCATCAATCAGTTGTTCTTGTGGCCTTTCGCATTCTCCATCGGAGGGTGTGCCCATAAACTTTTTTGTATTATTCTTTTAGCCTCTTTCCCAATCGTTAAATAAACGATAACTTATCGCTTTTCCCGCCCACTGCTGTTCCTTCATTCCTTCGAATAACCATCCTCTCAACTGGTCGTTCTCCTTCTCAAAGAGCTAGATATTTCATCGCGAGGATAATCGCTAGTGGCCATCATTCTTTTTGAGATGATTTCAATAAAAAAATCAATAAAACTAGCTAAAAAAACTTCAAAAAAAGCCAAGTGTTCAGACGAAAACACGAATTGCATTGAATTTCAGAGCAAACTGCATCCTTCATTCTCATTACCGTACTTTTGCAGGGTCACCGTACTCTTCGTAGACGAGTTGCTTCGTTGTTATTCCCCGCGCGAGTTTCAAAGAAGACGCAATATCTTTGCGGGGAAAAAGTCGCAGCATCTTGAAATAGGTAACTTTTTTAGGTCGCTATAATTAGCGTCTTTTCAGGACACCAGAAGGGTCTATAAGTGGTCGAAAGTTATCATATCGTTCCATATGCGAATGCACGCCGCCGGCCAGCAAATTGTAATACATAATAGATACAACAGTCTCAAAGCGAAATCACAGGTAAACCTCGATAAGCTGAAAAATTGGGCAAGGTGAGTGGGCAGGAAGGAGAGAAGTGATTAGATTTTTTATTTCTAGTGAGCAAGGAAAAAGGGTCTTCATGCTTTCCCAAGTTCAATTAGACGTTCTACTGGTCGCTTAAACACCCTACGATTGAACAACGTAATTTTTTTTTGATTATCTTTGGTTCCCGGGATAGAGAAAAAAGCGATTCTAAGGTGAAAGCCCCAGTATTCACTGCAATGGACTCATACAGCTGAAAGGCTCACGTCTGACGTCACGGTTAACAGATCGATGACAGTGACATTGTGATTCACTGGTTTTCCAACACAGAAACTCTACCGTCCCCACCCCTCCGTCAACACAAAAAACATCTGAACCTGATTTATAGCAAGACAGGGAAACCTCGAACTTTTGTTTACAAAATTAATTCTTCACGGCAGAACTTGAATTTTTTTTGTTGAATGATTTCCTACTTTTTGTCGATACGAATGCTCATAAATATGTAGTCTGTTTTATTTGATGATATTGTGGAAGATCGATGATATATAATAATACCTTCAAAATGCTCTCCTTTCCATGTGAGTATTCATTTATCGATGATCTTCAATGTAAATCTTTCGATTCTACGCCTTTTGATCGACAAACTTCTTCAGAAGAGTGAAATTAATTCCGATGCTTCACATCAAAAAATCGAAATTTTTACTTTTGTCAAAAAATGAGACCAAAAATTGTGAGATAAAAACACAATATATTAAAGTGATGGGAATGAACATGGAAAACAACTGAAAACGAAACAAAGATTGCTTATAGCTCGATATCCATATCATCGCTCTCTTCATCGTCTTTCGCCTCTTCTTCCTTTTTGATCTCTCGCAGAACATCTGAAAGAACTCGGAGTGTACAAACACACTATAAACCCCAATTTATAATTTTCCTTGCACTCATAAGCCGTAAAATAACTCTGAATATCGGTGAGACCTCACTACACCCTGCAGAATTATTTAAGATTCGCTAGAATGGAATCTTCTTCTCTAACAGTCAAAGACTGGGGACGAAGAAAATTTTGGGTAAAGATTATCTTATGAACATGTATTGGCCCCAAGTCTAACACCACCATTCATCAGATCCACCGAAACCGAGGGGCTTCACCTTCTCTAACTTCTTCTTTTGACCCCTTCTAGACACGAAAAGTGACCCAGGGAGCCGCCACTAGTTCCAACAGGTTATTTCTGTATTTCAGATGATTCAACGCCTACCCTGACTTGAGGTCGTATAGAGAGCGGATCATAAATATTCAATTTTATTTGATTAATGCACATAAAATCGAGTTTTCACGACTCACTCAATCCAAAATTTTTCGTCTCAAAAATCAAAATAACCTGGAGAACCATCATCTTTCTCCCCTGGCTCCTCCTCCGTGACTTGCTGCTTCTCCTCTGCGTCTTCACCTTCCTTGTTCGTCTCTCCCTCCTCTTTAACCTTCTCTGTTTTCTCCTCTTTGCTCTCTCCCTCATCAGAATCTTCTTTCTCATTCTCGTCCTTTTCCCTTAATGCTGCCTTCTCCAGCAGCCGCTCTCGTATCATCTCTTCTTCGCTTTTATCCTTAATTATAGTTATGTTCACGGAGTGCCAATATCGTGAGCGGTCGCCTCTCTCTTATACTCTTCTTAGTCCTGCTTAACGGACAGTTTCTTACGAACCGCTATAAGAATAGGTAGGTCAAGGAAGCCACCGTTAAAGGAGCCGAGTGTTACGAGGATAGACAGCGAAAGTGCGTGATTAAACATAAGCAATATCAAAAATGTCTTCGTATGACCAGTTTATGTGGAGGTCACTTAGAATAGGGCATCTATGTAATCCAGAGTGCGTGTTTAAATAAGTTCCTTAAAAATAAATTAAAGAGCTGTGCGGGTGCTAAGAAACACCCTGATCGTAAACAAAATGTTTAGTCAATGACTCTACAGTTCAAGAGAGAACGCTATCGAATGAAGCATGTCCATTCCCTCCCAAATAGAGCGGGTCCTGAGGTAGCGTTAAAAAACGCTTCTGCTCTTTCCGAGCATAGAAGGCATTGGTCTAGGTCTCTGTGGACCAAACTGATTTGGACCTATTTCTATTTCCGACTCGTAAATCGATGCCGGACCGGCCTGGGCATGCCTCCAGATGAAACATCTGCCGATACTACCCTATACTTTGTGACGACGAGTCTTGCTTCGACTCACGAATATGTCTCTCCAAGTCAATCGCCACCTCCGTTGCGAGCGTAGACGAAGGTAATTTTTCCTTACTCAAAAAGATCCTTACCTTACTATGCCAAAGAACCAACCCTTGACCAGATCTCCGAGTAAACAACAACAACAACCGCCATTAGTGCGTAGACAAAAAGACTATTCACAAGGGAACAATACCTTTGGAAGAGAGACAGCGGGGACTTGCGTTGACAAAGAGCACTACAAACAGAGAAGCTTTTTTTGAAAAAATTCCAGATTTGCCCATATATTTAACCTCAGATGTCCGGGCGTGGCATAATGGTAGTGTGTTCGATTATTGTGCGAAGAGTCCCGAGTTCCACTCCCACCCCGGACAGATCCACCCAAACCAAGGGGGTTAAGAAATGTTGGTAGTGCTCATGCACGAATCTGACTCTCCCCACTGCTGCTATTCACACTAGCAGTGAACCAGTGGGCAGCCACTGGTTCTACCAGGATAGGTCTGACCTGCATCTCAGGGGAACGCGTACCCTGCCGCGAGGCGGGAACAAGCGCGAGGAAGATTATTATTATTATTATTTAACCCCAAATGAGAATGAGAGAAACACCTTGTTAACAACCACAGACTCTCCTGAATCTCACAGCATACGATGGACTGATACGCAATCAAGTACTATAATTTGTTGGCGAAGCTTTTTGCCAAGTTATGGCGGGAATATTATTCCGTTTTACAGTGTAGAACCAGAAATTGGTGTCTGTTTCCCCGCATTTTTCTGATGCCTTCTATTTTTTTCAGGCTCATTGAAAAAAGTACTTATGGCACGACATAGTGACCACAAGTTACCAATGATCTCACTTTCCCCAAATTTCCAACCTTGGATTCGTCTCTCTTCTCTTTCTTCCTGTCCCTCTCCTTGTCTCTTCCTCTGTCCTTGTCTCTCCTGCGGTCACTGCTCCTGTCTCTTTCTCTCTTCTTGTCCTTGTCTCTCTCCCTTTCTCGGTCTCTGCTCCGGCTTCTCTTTCTATCCTTGCGCTCCTTTTCCCTGTCTCGCTCTCTCTTCGAGCTTCTCGAACGACTTCTCTTGCGAGACTTTCTGTCTCTGCTTCTATCTCGACGAGGAGATCTCGTACGGGAGCGCCGTCTGACAATGCATCATTCAACATGAAAACCATACACATTACCGCTCTCTTCATCTACTGTATGGGTCACCGGAAGGTACCAAATTTTCTCCGGCATTCTGCTATATCAAGTATTCGAATGTAATGTAGCTCCCCCTGGCATTATAATGAACACTCTCTAATTTCTCAAAAGCCACTAAATCAATAATTTGTTCCTCGACACATCAACGTCTACTACTTATGAATGAAAAGAGATTAACTGACCGGCTTCTGCTTCTTCTTCGCCTCTCTCGACTGCGCTCTCTCTCCTTCTCGCGCTCTCTTTCTCTCTCTCGCTCACGCTCTCTCTCCCTCTCTCGCTCTCTCTCCCTTTCTTTCTCTCGTTCCCGTTCTCTTTCTCTGCTTCGCTCCCTTCTCTTCTCTCTTGATCGGCTCCTTTTGTCTCTCGATCTACTTCTTCTTCTAGGTGATCTGGTTCGTGAGCGACGTCTTTCTTCTGGAAAAAAATCGATTGAGACGAAAATCTTATTGTGTTGAAGCGGGCTTTCAAATAGGAAAGGTCCGATCATCCACTGGCGACTCTATGAACCCTTTACTAATGGAGAAAACCCAGTTGATCGTACCTCTATGCTAAACCAACCACTCGATAGTAGAGTGGGAGTAGGAGGGAGCGTGGTAACCCGTGTTGGGTATGAACACTCGTTTCAAACATGGTAATAAGTCCTGGTCTCTGGTTGCCCGAGTTGCCAGAAGCCTCACCCGGTCTCGGCACGGCAGTCATGTTTCCGCCAGTCTCCTTTGTCTGCTTGATGGCCATTTCAATCTCCTCCAGGGCCTGGTCTGCCGTTTTCTGCTGCGGTTTAATTATGGCGACACGAGAATGCTGCATTCTGGAATCATCCCATGAGTTTCACTGATTATTCTGTGCGCAGGTGTATAGTATATATGTAGTATGTACTATTCTCTGATTTCTGGTATATTCTATGAAAACAAAATTGATAATAGGGTTGCGTTCAGCAACCTGATCATGTTTCCGTTCAGGGGAAGGATCCCGCTGTTCTGGAGAGCGACGGGTACAGTCGGTTGCTGTGAGAACTCTACGTATGCATAGGCGCAGGGCGCGCCCGCCGGCCCTTCCGCCATTCTCATATATTGCACCTGTAACAATCTCTCACGATATGTAAGAACCACTGCAGAGGAAACATAAAATTTGTTTCAATAAGACCAGACTGTTTCTTATGACCTGCAAAAAACCTATTTAGACCAAAAATACTTATAAGCAAGGAATTTCGCAGCGATGAATGCAGCCATACACAACTATAGAGAATTCAATACAGAGAATTTTTATCACTAGTTTTTTTTCTCGATAGGGCAGGTTTGAACCTGAGTGCTGGTCAGAGATAAATTCTAAACATAAGTATCAACAGCACTCAATGTTGACTACTCCTGAGATTGGAAAGAAGTGAAGCGATGAATGCATCCAAACAGTTTTGCTAATCATGAAACGATTCTAAGAAGGTTAAAGCGTTTCTCTGTCTTTCTATTTCAACTCATTTCTTCGATTAAGCTGCTTACATTCAAAACATTTGACCCCGACAGATACATTCGAGCTAGAAATTTTTACCCAATAATTGTGAGTCTCACCTAGCCTCATCAACTTGACCGCTGAACAGATTTGTAATGAGAAAGCGTCTTCTTAGAATCTGCCAGAGTCAAATAAAATATGATCGCATCTCATTCTTACCTTTTCATAGAAACATTTGTTCATGATTCATAGTGAGAATCGATAAAAACGCTACATTATCAGGTTTTTCAGGAGGACTCAGCGATTTGACTCCCAGTCGTTAAAAGATCCAGCGATTTGACTCCCAGTCGTTAAAAGATCCAGCGATTTGACTCTCATTCGTTGAAAAAAGCAGCTAATGATAATTAATGGTAGAATTCAGGTAAAAGAAAGCCCATTTGTTTTAGAGAGCGAAAGAAACTGATGTCATTTCTACTCGGGGTGAGGTGAGGAGGCGGTCGCACCATGTCTCTTAGTCGACTAAGCGAGAGGAGCATCAGGAAGCATTCAGATACAGAAACATCATGCAGAATATGCCGAGAAGAGTCACCACCTTTACTGCAGCCTTGTCTTTGTCAGGTATATCTACAGCTGGGTTCAATCCCGCCCGGTGGACTTGCTTTTTGCCTTGAGATAGTTTAACTGTGTCTCATCAACATCTCATATCACATGTGCTTGATTTTGAGCAACTTCGTAGTCACGTGGAAGTCGCGAAAATACTCATTTACCTCAACGATTTTCCACTTGACGCCATTATTGATAAAACCCATCAGTTGTGAGGACGAAAAGATGGCTGACTGTTTAAAGCGTTTCAGGGCTCAATAGCATACGTGCACGGGAAATGTCTTCAGCGCTGGACGAGAACTAGTTTTTCGACTCTCGCTCACTTTCCTTATCCAAAGTGCGAGCTTTGTCTGGTAATGATTGCGCTTTGTTTGATTTGATGGTTGAACAATATTTTAGTTCGATGGTTGAAATATGTTTTGCGACGGTCATCTATCTCAAGGTGTGTGATCATTGTGCGGCAACTAATTTTTTTTTTTGGAAATCGCTTTGTGATCAATCTGAAAGCCGCAAAGCGCCATGTCTCCTGCTAAAACAGAAAATTTAGACAACTTTTTTCATGTTCTGTTTTTTTTTAAAACTGTTGATACTTTTAATAGACAGATGAAGCTCTCATTTAAAAATTGTATTTTTACCCAGTTCGTATACCAAACAGGAATGCTAGTGCATTAATTCCAGTCTTTTTTTAAATGCTATTATGAATGCGGACTTGATTTGTGACACTTTGATAAAAATATGATTCAACTGCAGGAATGTTACGCCGTGAGCGGGCGCGAGCTGCTCCCGTTCTCCGAATGGTCTCTTCCGCACCCCCTGTCAGCCGCTCAGGAAGACAAGGTCGACTTCTACCTTCTACCCATTTGGTTCCTCTTCTTATCTCGGGTTCTCTACATCTCCGTTAGGTCAGTTACTCGCAACTTAACTTGGAGAGCTCTTCAATTTTTTTAAAGCTCGTGAAAACTGGCCAGAGATTCGAAATCGTTCCTGTTAATAGAGAAACGCACTAACAAACGACACAATTTTCCACACTTTCGAAGGTCTTTTGATATCCATGACCAATGGGGTTTTCGTCCGCTGGCATAACACCTCATCCAAAATAGTCACGCAGTTGACTGAACCAGAAATAGATCCTGATTACAGTCATGGTCTCTCCGCGGTCCCACATATGGTCTCCGGGGTGCTGAGTGATGGCATCATTTCGTACATCTGGTGGATATCCTTCTGGATAAACTTCGTCTACTACGGCTGTGTCCTGAGTCTGATCGCTTCCCAGTGGCACATGGAAAATACTCGATTCTACTTCTGCGATCACGAACGCATCAAGAGAATACCAAAAGAGACTTCTAAAACAGACTCATACTAACTTTTTCATGAAATTCATTCAGAAATACGATTTACTAACCATTACCCGAACCCGAAAATTGGCAGACAGTTTTTATCAACCGTAAAAAAGCAATATCAAAAAACTGCCTAAAACAGTGGCTAATTTATAGCAGTGACAGCGATCATATTTTCAAGTTATTTATTTTATCTAAGAAGTTCTTTAGAAGAAAACAACTACCGCTCCATGAGGGGGGATGGTCAGGAGGTTTTTAGTGTGCAAGAAAAAGGTACAGACGCCCGCCGAAGGCGGAAAAATTGTTTTTACATAAGGGTCCCCTATTATGATTTTTCAAACAGAGACCCGCGAAAAAAAATTTTGTTTAACATAAGGGTCCTCCTTATGCTTTGGAAAAACAGAGGCCCGCCGACAGAAGGTCTGACATGACTATTCAACCCCTGGGGATGGTCTGGATCAATACGAAGCGAGCTAGAGGTTACGGACATATTCAAGAGATATCAAGACTGAGAAAACTCGCTTCTCTCCCTTGCTCGAAAAGCAATGGTATTCTTCAATTTTCGGAAGAGGAAGGTTGTGTATGGAAGCGAAACATCCTACAAAAATGAGGAGATGGAGAATAATTGTGCTCACCTCTCCGAGATTGTTGTTGAAGAAGTCGACAATGGTTTGACCATCGGTGCCCTTGGGAATGTTTCCAACGTAGATGGTCCTCCGAATCTCTTCTACCTTTGAGGGATCCGTGTTGCCAGGCAGAGGAGGATACGCAGGCAATCCTAGTTGTTCCAGAGTAGGGTCGTGGGTTATCAGCTAGAACACCATGACGTACAGTTACTGTAATAATGTGAGGAGTTAATTTTCTTTGTGAAGGATTAACTATCTTATTGAAGACCCTCCCATACAAGCTTCGTAATCTTTAAAGGTCTATTTACTGCATGGGGTTCTGTTTGAGAATGGGGTGAAACAAACCCCAGTAATAATCTTGAAAGCGTTTTAAACACTTCACTTTCTTATATAGTGTGCACTAAACTTTTATCTTTGATTTAATGAAAACGTACTTATATGAAGAGAAGTTCTTCTTCTCATTTTTCTCAACAAAAACCGATCTTTCTTGTCCCACTAATAATCATTTATTATCATCGGTTGGAAGTAAATCGAACCAATGTGGATCCATCTCCGACTTCTTGGATCTTGTTTGTGCAGTGAGGCGGAAGCTGTCGCTGCCCAGGGAGAGAAGGCCCGCCCGACGCGAGACAGGCCTCTTCCGTTGGGATCGCATCTGAACAAAGCGAATATGCACAGGGGTTAAATGGTTACCGGACCAGCTACGCTGGCGCATACATGTTCGCGCCGAGAATGATCTACATTCTCTTCTTCTTACGTTTTGTTTCACTTTTCCTCTAAACCATCGCACAGAAAAAAGCCAGTTTTTTTCTGTGCGATGGTTTAGTGATTTGTCGTCTCGGCTAGGCGTCACTGCCTTTAAACTGTGTGGCTTAGAATTTGAAGACTTTTCATCTACTTTTCTTTTCACTCTTTTTGTCTTTCCCCATTCCCTTTTCCACTCGCTCGGCGCGTACAAACATGCCTTAGACCGGTCTCATTTAAGGCCTGAATATGCATAGGTTACTGAGAAAATCTTCAAAAACATTATTATTTTTTTAAAGTAACGCTGGCGGGTCTCTTACCGAAACGAATTTGAGACAGATACATCCTCACCAAAAATTAGACGAGCGAGGAAATCAGTTGGCAGGCGAACTGTGAAAACTTCTCAGTTTCTTTAATATAATTTGAATGGAATGAAGAAATGGAATTTTTAAAAAAACACTGGTATATTGTGAAAAATCAGCTACGAAAAACCGAAGGGTTCTTATCCAAAATGAACAGTGAATCACCAAAAATGAAAGCCTTTCTAATAGGTTATGCAAGCCCCGCCCACCAAACAAGAGTCACCAAAAATGAAAGCCTTTCTAATAAGTTATGCAAGCCCCGCCCACCAAACAAGAGTCACCAAAAATGAAAGCCTTCTAATAAGTTATGCAAGCCCCGCCAACCAAACAAGAGTCACCAAAATGAAAGCCTTTCTAATAAGTTATGCAAGCCCCGCCCACCAAACAAGAGTCACCAAAAATGAAAGCCTTTCTAATAAGTTATGCAAGCCCCGCCCACCAAACAAGAGTCACCAAAAATGAAAGCCTTTCTAATAAGTTATGCAAGCCCCGCCCACCAAACAATCAGAAATTATCGATATCAATAATTAAACTTGTAAAAACTCCGATTTTTTAACGTTTCAAGAATGAAGAAGAAATAGATTAACTTCACGTCCTTTCAGATTCAACCAACATGTATATAATACGTTGTAGTCAGTTGTTCGATACGGTCTTGTTTCTAAGACTCGTTTACATAAACCTAATTCTAAGCAGATTTATGAGGCAAATGGTGAAAAGCAAATTTGTCAGAGCGCAGGCAGCCACAGTGCAAGCAGACTAGCCGGAAGTGGAGAAAACCCGAAAAATGCAGTTCTCCAAACTGAAAACGTTACAAAAGCTTAGCGAAATTCCTTCCGCGATAACTATAACATATAACTCGAGAGAATAAGCTACCATTCACATGAGAAATGATTAGATAGGCTGACCATCGATGCAAGGAACGCAGACGATGGCTCTGTCGATGAGTACGGTGTTCGTGAGATGCTGACCGAGCTCCATCGACTTCTCCTCTTCAAACTTTACGAATGCGAACTTCTGGGGTGAATTGGCATTGATGTTAGATTCTGATGGATATACCTGAAAGCTTGCGATATTGAAAATAATAGTAAAAGCATCAATTTTAACTTTGAGCGGAAATGATAGGTTATCTCCACCATATTTCAGCAAGCCACAGTTTATCAGCAAACCTTTGGCAGAAACTCGCCGACAAAGCTAACTGGTGTCAATGGCGAAGCACTTTCTGCATTTAGTGCCCCCTTACCAGAGGTTCAAATGGGTCATACTTCTGACTTATTTACATAATTTTTAAATCAATTTTTAAATCAAAAAATTTTTACATTAAAAACTCTTAGGCTTACTTAGGCAAAAGTTTACGCTAACGAGGCCGTTCGGCTTAGGCTAACGAGACCGTATCAAAAAATGCCACTCTCATCTGACCCATTTGAACCTCTGGTATGGGGGGCACTAAACGCAAAAACTAGCACTTTTTCAGTTTATTCACATTCCCTACCAGAGGTTCAATTGGGTCATACTTCAGACCTACTCACATTTACGAAAAATAATTTTTACATTAAAGAAATTATTTTTACATTAAAAAACGCTTAGGCTTAGGGACAAGTTTACGCTAACGATGACGTACGGCTTAGGCTTAGGAGACCGTATCAAAAAATGCCACTCTCATCTGACCCAATTGAAACTCTGGTAGAGGGGTGATTAAAGTGAAAAGTGGCCGAAAACTTTCAGAGAAGTTTGAGCCCTAAACGGCCAGTGCATCTTTTTCAATCGAGCTCGAAGAGTACATAGTAATAATGGTTTGAGAAGTTGATTCTCAAGTTGTAACCTTCAGCAGTTCGATCCGTCCTAAGTATGAGAAGAGAGTGTGTATCTGGTCTCGACTTGCTTGAGTTGATATGTTGCTAACTTGCAACACTCTCAACCCCATCTGAAAAAAGAACTTTTTTTTCAAAACTCTGAAACATCAAAGAACGGTTCATGTCATCTAAATTTCAATCCACAGAGAAATGGGAGTGAGAAGATTTGATAGAATTTGAGACTTTGCTCTACTTTGCATAATTAGATGAGATTCTTGAACATTATAATTATACAACAATAATCCTATCGACCTTTCAGAAAACTCTAGGCTTACAGTATAGAGAAAAATCAAAAGCTTGAGAACAGTTCATTAGTAAACCAAATTGAAAATTGCGAAAAAAAACTTGTTTTGAAAAACTCATATAGATTACTATTGAGAGTTCACGGTTCAAATTTATACATCCGCGGTTTAGTACTGAGACGCAAGACGCCGATACTTTTCATTTGAAAGCCCACTAAAAATACACTTTTTGTGTCAATTTGCCTTCTCTCAAGATTTTCTGGTGCCATGATCTTGAGAACTATTTTTTTAACATTGCATAATTGAGAACTGGATAGGAGAAGTGAATAACTAAAATGCAAATCCGAGTTTCGAAGAACTAGTAATAAAGGCCGTCTATTATTCAGAGAAAACAGGTAGTGTTAAGCCTAGTTTTTTTCTTCAAACTCACCAGTGGTTTTTGAATTTCCCCGATAGTGTCGAGAATATTTCGAATTCTCATTTTACCTTTCACTGATGCTCTTTTTCCACTCTTCTCGCGTTTCGGTCATTTATTGATCAATTTTCAAACAATTGGGTCCAATAAATTTAGTTTTCCAGCAAGCTTTCTTCCCAGTATTCCGCTCGGAACGTGATCTGCACCAATGGCCAGTGATGGAGTGAATCCGAAGGCCTATCCTCTCGCCGACACCACCCTTTCGCAGAAGTTGCTAGACCTTGTCCAGCAGGCCCTAAACTACAAACAACTCAAGAAGGGTGCGAACGAGGCCACCAAGACTCTTAACAGAGGAATCGCAGAAGTCAGTAGAGATGTTTGAGCAAAGTTAGGAAATTTCGAAGTTGGGTGTTGTTACATTATAGTTTTTCGCACATTTTTTTGTTGATTCTATGCCGCATCGTTATTCAAATGCTCGAATACCGACTGCTTGAATCTTTAAGGCTTTTTAACTAGGTTGCAACAATTTTAAGATTTAGTATAACAGCGTTAATACATTCAATTTTTTAAGTGCTGTATTTTCACTGAAGAGGCGATAAATAATTCTAATCAGTTCAAAAGATGTGTGGTTGAAGGTGATCGTAATGGCAGCCGACGCCGAGCCTCTCGAGATCATCCTCCACCTCCCTCTGCTGTGCGAGGACAAAAACGTCCCGTACGTCTTCGTGAAGAGCAAGGCAGCGCTCGGCAGAGCCTGTGGAGTCACCCGCCCTGTCATAGCAGCCTCCATCACTCAGAATGAAGGATCTCAGCTCAAGGGTCAGATCAGGAAGATCAAAGAAGACGTCGAGAAGCTGCTGATGTAGATCGAGATCCTTGACAGTTGTTGTTTCATGTTGTTACCTGTTTTACTCTTTGCCCACTTGTATTCAATTGTTATCTCATAAACTCTTGCAAGTTCTCCTTTTATCATTGCTTTATCAATAAAATGAATAGAACTTCCTGTGCACGTGAACAAACAGCAATGATTAAAGATCATTTGTAATCTCTTGGAAGAAAAAAGCAGTCGAAGATAGGTTTATCTTGTTCTCACAGAATAGAGGGCAAAAGGATGCTGAGAGGTGCGTTGTTAATCGTCTCCCTCGCCCTAGCCTTGGTCTTCTTCAACAGCGATCCATCTTCCCGGTTGCCTTTGCACGTCGACGGGATTGTTGGAAAGGGCTTCGACAGAGTACGCGAAGCTTTCAGGTGAAAAACGAGGGTGTTCTCTTGTTTCAGGTAAAGGAGAGGCCGTGATTGTTTCGGGCCGTGATTTTGTTTCGCGTGAAAACGACTGCTTTAAAAAAAAAATACAGTACAAAGGCTTTCGGAGAATTTGAACTGTTTATTACTCATAAATGTATATTACGAGTCAGTAGAGAGGTGGAATGGAATTCAGCAGAGTATATCATGTGCTAGGTGAGGTTATGAGGCCTGTGCAGACGACTTGCTTGCTGATGAAGCCCTTTAAGTGCCAACTTTGTGGATGGATGGGAGCGGGGAGGGTCTTCTTTGGTGGTTTATTGGAGGGGTCAGAAGGTCGTCGACATCTGGGGAGGCTACGCCGACAGAAGTGCTATGCGCAAATGGAAGGAGGTTTTTCAGAGAGAAATTTTTACTTAAAAATCTGGTAGGGGGAGTGTCTCTAAAGTGAAACAGTTCCCCCATTCCATAGTTAAACATACCAAAATGGAGGGGGTGAAGGTGAAAAGCATTAATGGAAGGGTCCTAAGGTAAAATGTTAACCGTTTAGCTTCACTTCCCCACCATACAAAATGAGTTAATTACATACCCGGGCCTTTTAATTTTGGCCCCTCTCACAGCGCCCGTTCTCCAATAAAAAAGTCCTGAAATTTAAAGCCCTCTTGCCTAAGCCTAAGCAATCATTAAAAGAAGTACAATTTGAACACAGATAATACGACTAGTCCATGTGAAAAACCCACTATACCGTCATACAGCCTCAGCATCCTAAAACGCCCGGGTTTGAAAATTTTGGAGCCATAGTACATTAGAATTTTTGCAAGGCATTTTGTCCCGCGCGGGGGACTAAGGAAAAGTTACCAAAATCAAATGCGCTGAGGCTTCAAAATTGCTTCAGCCCGAGTCCGTTCAGAGTCGTGACTTGGTGACTGTCTTCGCAATTAATAGCTTCTGGATATGTACATATATGATGAACTATGCTTTTTTATATTTGTCGTTGGTTGGGCTTGAATAAAAAAGAACGCTATGTGAGCAAAATATGCCTTTATATCGAGAAGCGAGCGACTCTTGACATGTTTCGTTGCCTAATATCTTTGAATCTCTACTCCGTTTTTCATAATTATAGACCATCTCCATCATAAATTTTTTGTTTTTGATTTTGTATCAAAAATGTGAATCGCTGAATTGTGACTTACACCGAGAACTCTATTAATTTGTGAAAAGAACAACTTTTAGGATACAATCTCCGTCGTCTTCTCGACCACGAAAGGAGTATCGGCGGTTGCGGTTGCGATACTCGTGGACCACGGATACCTCACGTATGAAGATCTCGTCATCAAGCACTGGCCAGAGTTCGGACAACACGGCAAAGGCAACGTCACAGTGCAAATGATGCTAGCACATATGGTGAGAACGGCTGTTATACATAGTTAGTTCGGAGACGGGAAAAAGGTTTGCGAAAATCGGAAAGTTTACAATATAAGGGAGCGACACTTGCAAGGATAATCAGGGTTTTGTATTGTAAGAAAAAAAGTTTTTTATGTAAAGTTTGCTCGACAAGGCATATGAGCCTTTCATATAACACTATCGCACAGAATAGTAATGTGTCCCCGTTGTGTAATTGTAACGCGCGCTCCCCGTTTGAGACGAGATGACAGGGTTCGCTCCCCGTTTGAGACGAGATGACAGGGTTCGCTCCCCGTTTGAGACGAGATGACAGGGTTCGCTCCCCGTTTGAGACGAGATGACAGGGTTCGCTCCCCGTTTGAGACGAGATGACAGGGTTCGCTCCCCGTTTGAGACGAGATGACAGGGTTCGCTCCCCGTTTGAGACGAGATGACAGGGTTCGCTCCCCGTTTGAGACGAGATGACAGGGTTCGCTCCCCGTTTGAGACGAGATGACAGGGTTCGCTCCCCGTTTGAGACGAGATGACAGGGTTCGCTCCCCGTTTGAGACGAGATGACAGGGTTCGCTCCCCGTTTAAGACGAGATGACAGGGTTCGCTCCCCGTTTGAGACGAGATGACAGGGTTCGCTCCCCGTTTGAGACGAGATGACAGGGTTCGCTCCCCGTTTGAGACGAGATGACAGGGTTCGCTCCCCGTTTGAGACGAGATGACAGGGTTCGCTCCCCGTTTGAGACGAGATGACAGGGTTCGCTCCCCGTTTGAGACGAGATGACAGGGTTCGCTCCCCGTTTGAGACGAGATGACAGGGTTCGCTCCCCGTTTGAGACGAGATGACAGGGTTCGCTCCCCGTTTGAGACGAGATGACAGGGTTCGATCCGGCTTGGTAGACTAGCTTTGTGCGATAGTTCAATTATTTGTCATCTTTGCTCTTATGGTTGAAACAGAGAATATAGAATGTCGTTATACTTTCCAAATTGTTATGTTACAGCAACAAATGATTTTTAGTGATCTTTTTAAATTTTATTCCATAAAATTTTTCGCAGAATAATAAAGCACACCAAAGTGAGAAAATTTTTGAACAGACGCGCCATAACAGCAGAATCTTCCTCGTGTTGTTACAATGCAAAATGTATTTCAATGAATAAATAAATAACACGATACAATAGTTTTAGAGAGAAAACAGCCAAAAAATTTCTTGTTGTTGTTGTTGTTGTTGTCTTGCCCATAGGTCCTGTCGAGGGGAGTCCTTTTGGGATAGGTTGGTGGTGAGGATCCTTTTGAGTCCGGAGAGATTTTCTCCGTCTACACTCGCACCGCAGTCGGCGATCCTCTTGGCGAGACCCATTCGTTAACCGGAGAAGGGCAAGAGGTTATTTTACTGGCGCATCGACTCGTCATTGAAAACTATAGCGGAGTATCGGCTGATTTTTTGTCCGGTGGCATGCCCAGGCCGGTCCGGCATCGCCCTCCTTTGACGAGCTTTTTTTTTATAGCTCGAAAAAATTTCTATCATCAAGAAAGAAGCATGTACCCGCTGAACTTATGAAAGGAAGACTGCAAAAAAATAGTAAGCATGATGTTACTCTAATCCGCACTAAGGATAATGCACAAATCTATGCGCTATCTAACAAAGGCCATTGATGCGAGTTCTATGTTTGTATGCGCTCTCTATTTTTCATAAAACGCTTCCAGTCTCTCTTGTTGTTGTTGTTGTCTTGCCCATAGGTCCTGTCGAGGGGAGTCCTTTTGGGATAGGTTGGTGGTGAGGATCCTTTTGAGTCCGGAAAGATTTTCCCCGTCTACACTCGCACCGCAGTCGGCGATCCTCTTGGCGAGACCCATTCGTTAACCAGAGAAGGGCAAGAGGTTATTTACTGGCGCCTCGACTCGCCATTGAAAAGTATAGCGGAGTATCGGCTGATGTTTTGTCCGGTGGCATGCTCAGGCCGGTCCGGCATCGCCCTCCTTTGACGAGCTTTTTCCAGTCTCTCTAAAGCTTGCTGCTCCCTCAGGATCAGTCTTATTGATCTAAAAGCAGGATGTTTCTTCCTACCCGCAGATTTATGTATGTATGTCAAGACCTCTAATCATGAGGGAACGACATGCCACGAGACAGGAGAAGAGAGCGCGAGAGCGTGTGATGTAAAGAGAGAATGCAGATAAACAGAGCGTTTGTATCACCAGCGTTTTTTGGATAGCGCATAGATTTCATACGCAGTGCGGGTTAGAGAAACACACTGTCCACAAGAATGTAAGAAGCAGCCTGACGTTAGGGCTTCATGATCTCACACCTTTTGCTGGATAGGCTGCTAATTGCCAGGCTGGTTTGCCGTACATCGATGGAGTAGTGAGTGTGGCGGAAGCTCGTGGTCACGAGGAAATCGGCCGTCGACTCGCAGCCCAGAAACCAGCCTGGCCACCTGGTCAAGAAACCGGCTACCATGTGTATACGTATGGCTGGCTGGTAGACCAACTCGTGCGCAGAGTAGAACCAAATAAACGGGGAGTCGCGCAGTTCGTGAGGTCAGTATTACAATATAATACAGGTTTAATGATCCTTTCCATAAGAAAGTAAATGTATATTTCTAAGAAGAAAACACGAAAGTGGTCGGATATGAAGTAAAGCGCCCTTTGAGCTCACAAAGTTTACAACAAAATTCTTTCACGAACAGAATTAAGAGACTGGAGAAAAGCAGAAATATTTCTGAATAAAGGAACTTTCGTTTGCAAGATGATTTATTTTCTTCAAATTCTAAGTTACACAGCTTAGAGGCAGTGACGCCTGGTTAAGATGACAAATGATTGAACTATCGCAAAGAAAAAAAGCTAGTCCACCGGGCGGGATCGAACCCAGACCATCTCGACTCAAACCGGGAGCGCGTGTTACCATTACACCACGGGGACACATTGCTATTCCGTGCGATATTGTTATATGAAAGGCTCATATGCCTTGTTCTCTTAGTCACGCATGCTTATCAAGCGATTGCGTCATGAATGGAGCGTAACTCTGGAGTTACGCTCCAGAGTTCTCGTGACTAAGAGAACAAGGCATATGAGCCTTTCATATAACACTATCGCACGGAATAGCAATGTGTCCCCATGGTGTAATGGTAACACGCGCTCCCGGTTTGAGTCGAGATGGTCTGGGTTCGATCCCGCCCGGCGGACTAGCTTTTTTCTGTGCGATAGTTCAATCATTTGATTTCTTTTCTGTGAAGAGACAGAAAAATATTAAAAAAGCGATAGGAGAGGAAGAAGACGTGTTAACTCTAAACTGTTGTATTCAAGTATCCGTCGACAGTTAAAAAAAAAGATATTTCTGACAGATGGTACGATATGGTCATTCGAATTTAGCTTACTGTGAATTGAAAAGGTATGTTCACATCCAAGAGATGTTAAGGGAAGAACTGGCTGATAAGTACGCGATAGACTTCTGGATTGGCCTGCCCCCCTCGGAGGCTCACAGGGTGGCCCGCCTAACGGCGCCCACGATGACGGAGAGGCTGAGCGAAATCATGACGGACTACAAAGTCCTCCGATACTTAGAGGCGGCGGTCAAATTGACCTATGTTCGTCTTAGATTCCTTTTTCCAACGTTTGGCTTGCTGACAATCAACTTGAATTTCTTGAATTTCTTTATTACCACCGAAAGGTAGCTTGTTGGGTTAATTCTTCAACGGTGCATAAATTTCGGTCAGGAAGAACGACATATGATATAATGTCGAAATCTGTTGGATCCCATTTTTTAAAGCGTTTCAAGATAATTCGGCAGGACGAGGAATTCGAGAATACCCAATTGTTATAGCATATTCGAAATTTTTCGAAGATTGGTAATTTGGTTCTGAGTATCTGCACTCCTGTTCCATAAACAAATCACTTTTCTAAAGTAGAAAATGAGATTTATAGTTTTGATGATACTGGCAAGAAACGTCTGTAAAGTCACATATGGGCAAGTTTGTACGGTATTTTCGTTGTTGAACAGTGTCAATAGAGGAAGATCTCAGGACTCGCACGTGTCGCGTGCCCTTGGCAACCTGCCTTGGCTGGACTCCCTCCACAGAATGACGGTCAACAACCCTGACTATCACTCAATAGAACTACCGGCCGCTCTCGGCATCGGCAACGCGCGATCACTGGCTCAAATCTTCAACTTGGTTCATCTCCAATCTGATCCATTAGCCTAATGAGTTTTTGTTGTAATTTTGAAGTTTAAACGATGAATCTGGTTCTCCCTTTCTATTTTTTCTCACTCTTTGAAATAATTACTCTCTCTCTCGCTCTCTTTCACTCTCTCTATTATTCTTTTTCTCTTCCATACTCTCTCTCCCTCCTAGTTCTCAATTTCAGCTACTCAACCGAAGCATTTCTTTTATTTGGGGATGATGAAGCATTCATTAAAACCTAGTAGAGGGTGCTTCTCATGAAAATTGTAAGTTTTATCACTTGTTGTCAGCATAGGTATTCTATACTTGTACAAAAAAAATTAATTATATGTACTGCAACTACGAGCCGAGGCCTAGAGTGAAAAGAAGACGAGTGAGTACAAATAGGGCATAGTTCTCTATGCCCTATTTGTACTCACTCGTCTATTTGTACTCACTCGCGAGATCTCTGCGAGTAAGAAAAAGAAGAGGGGAGAAGTATGGAAGATAAGGATGGGGCTAGAAGAAACGTGTGTCCTCCTGGTTACCACTCTATCTCAGTTGGGAGAAGGCAAACTTGTCTCTTCTTCAACATTCGACCGTCTTCACGTCCCCGTGACGAACGCGACGGATGTTGTCCTCAGTCAAGGCCTCACCAAGGGCAAAGGACTCTTCTTCTTCCCACTTCGTAGAGCCTCAGTGAAGATTCCTGGGTTTGGGGAAGTATAGAAGCAAAACTGGGTCGCCATGATCGTGAGTAGGAGAACTGATTCCTGAGAAGAAGAATTGGGTCACGAATGGATGAAATGGGTCGGGAGGTTTCTGCACAAGCGGAGTATGTCGCGAGGGCCATGTAAAGGTGAACTGGTTTATGAACAAATTCGTTTATGGATAGGCGTAATGTATCATGAGGGTTATGAATAGGTCAACTGGATCATGTTTAAAACTGGGTTACGGAGGTGTTGCAAAGGTTAAAACCTTACTCGTTTGCTATGTTCTTGATTAAAGATAAACAAAATTCTATCACGATAGTGATGAATGGGTATAAGTATAATGAATAATACTTGATTACAATGTTCATGATTAAGGGAAAGGAAATTATTCAATTTTGTTTTGAGTGTTATTTCTGCTAATGGTTCGTTTTCAAAGTCTTGGCTTTATTGTATAACAGGGAATGACTAAATGCGTTTTCTAAAGCGAATGATTTGTCAGGTGGTCCAACAGATATTGACTTCATATATTTTCAAACGGTTCATGGGACAAGTTGAGCGATCGATAATTGACAGGCAAAGACGGTAATTGGGCACACGGGCCATGGATGTCAGCACGTACAATTGGACAGAGTCAACCGAGTGGTTATCGCATACACGACGAATGCTCTCAAGACTGGACTCGGTGACCGCTGTCGCACTTACTCAAGACTGCAGAGCGCTGTTTATGACGTCCTTGAGACCATGCCAGAATTGATGAAGGAGAAAAGAAAGAAATGATGTACAAAAACATTCAATGTACAGACTTCATTCCATAGTCATGGCTATTTTTATATCGTAGTCATGGATTACTTTTATATCGAAGTCATGACTGAAATTATAAAATTAGATAAATAGTAATTTGATGTTATAAATAGTTGATCGAGAGTCATGAATTGCATGCAGATCACGGTAATTGTGAGGCAATTCAAGTTTTACAATGTAATGTAATCGGTCTTTTCTCTGTCAACCTTTTTATCGGTAAAAATCGGTTTCTGCTTCTCAAATTTGTAGTTCCCTATCATCATTCCGTTAGTTTATTTATCCTTTTTTCAGGTTCTTTAGGACTTTTTCAGGACTTTAACAATTAGGTTAACACCTTGTACTTGTCTCTTTGTTACTTTAACAATTCGGTTAACTCCTTGTACTTGTCTCTTTGTTTTGTTCAAATCTTCGCACGCGCCATACTCATTATTTATGGTTTGCTTTGTTCTAATATTACAAGAGTTTTTTTTAAAGTTCATAGCTTGTCCATTAATTATCGGGTTATGTATTCCAGCCATGATTAGTCAGGCTCTAAGATGGTTATGGGTAGTGGAAATGTAATATAGTCTCCAGTAGTCAGGTCTTGAGATAGTCATGTTGTGAAAAATTCATGAATTGGCAGAAATTATATTGGTCTTGACTAAAAAAGTCAAGCCATTTTTCTGACTGTTAAATTTTTTTGCAGTAACTGTTTTGTAATATAAGTTCATCTCTTTCAAAGAGCTCAAAAGTCATTTTTGTATTCTATAAACAGAGAAAAACAATCTGCTTCAGAGACAAAACCCGTTAGCGAAACAACTTAACCAAAAAATACTTTAATCTGTGATAGATGGTATCAAAAACTTGCCATAACAGGTTTTTGAAATCATGGTTTTATTAAGAAAATCTCCCGATATGTTTTTATACTCCTTTTTTTGGAAATTACATCAAAAATATTTATACAAATTAAACATAGAAGATAATCATAGCTTTTTATATATGGTTCTTGTGAAAGAAGAAATGAAACTATTATTTTCTTTTGTTACACCACGACTTCACACTCAACAAAGACTCAAAATAGTTATGCCATTCCAAGGCTGTGGATTTGGAAGTCCGTTATAACCTTGCTCACTCTCTTTCTCTTTATCTCTATCCCACTCTCCCTGTCTCTAAATTCATCTTTTCATAGCTTGAAGTTTTGTTTTGAATTCCAGAGAAGCTGTCCGCCGTATCTAGCGGCATGTGATTTGAGCGAAAGAATGAAAGTGAGTGATGCAAGGGCATCGAACAAGAGGGGCATTCTCTAGAGGAATCAGGGGGCAACTACAAAAACTACCAAGGAGGCAGCTAAGTAAGGGTGGTCATTCTCAAGGGGAGGGAGAAAACGGAAGCTCATTGGTTGCCGTGGAAACGAGGCCGTCATCCACCTGCTATTCAATGGCTTCGTGCAAGTATCCGTCTTAAATGAGTCTCTTTAGTCGCATCAGGGACTCCGGAGATGTCCTCGGTAGAGCGGCTCAATTGCAAGAGCAGGTTAATGAGGACGGGAAAAGGGTACTGCTGACAATTGGCAGAAGTCTTTTGATGGAGGACTGTAGCCATGGGAACGTCTTCAAAGGCTATTGTCTCTTGAGTGACCCATCTCTGGGAGAGAGAAATAGATCAGAGCTCAGAGGAGAACGTGAATGGGAGTTTGAATGGAAGAAAAAAGAGTTTGGTTCTTCTTTTAAGGTCTTCTTTTAGTTTTTCTGGAAAAGGGTGTTTTTTCTTTGAGGTGGATAAGCTAGAAGGAGAGAAAGACTTTGGTTCACGTCCAAGCTTCATTCGGAGATGCAATGAGCTGAAGAAGCACATCGAGAAGCACGTCGAAATCGTTCAGAAGGTCAAGATCAACGAGCATAAATACAACAAAACCAATGCGATCGAGGGATTAAGAAGGAGCCAGGTACGGTAGATTTACTTCTCACCATAGATAAAATGTGATCTATAGATTCTATAAATAAACATATAACATCTATAAATAGATCTTTCTCTTTGAGTAGAGTTTTTCATGGCACAAAACACTTGTCAATCTCAACGTAAACTTGCAATTTTTTATACTTCAAGCATGCAAAAAAACTAAGAGTGTTGGGTAAGAAAACAGGGGATGAGATGAATGTATGTATGTAGTATGTAATGGGGAGTAAACCATAGCTAAAAACAGAAAAGAGAGTGGGAGATAGGAAAAGAAGAAGCAGAGAGATAGAGAAGAGAGGAGACAGAATAGGAGAGAGAGAAAGAGAGAGAGAGCGAGAGAGTTTGAGGGAGAGTTGAGAGAGTGAGGAAGAGAAAAGAAAATGATCCAACGTTTTTAGCGACGACTAGAGAGGTTCCTGCGCGGAAGCTTCACGCGAGAAGACACAGAAACGAATGAGGAAAATAAAGAAGAGGTCGAGGGAGAGGAAAGAGAGGAAGGAGAAGTGAAAAGCAGTCGGACCGAGGACTCCTACAGCCCCCAACCAGCCCTCCAGGGCATAGTTGCCCAGGTTGGACCTCGGAGAGAGGCCAACAACCAATCAGGGTACCCTACCTTACCATCCCCTCTCTCTCTTTTTCGCAGTGTCTATCTTTCTCTCTTTATTTCTCTCTCTGTCTATCTTCCTTTCATTCTCCCTCTCTTTCTCTTTCTCGTATATTGAAAGATCATTCTTCTTTCAAAATGAGCTAAACGGTTCTACAGAATTCTCAAGTATTTTATATAGGTAAAAAGAACACATATTGCCCTTTCAAAAATCTTATTCTTATTATTTTCTCTCTTCAACTTAACATTGTCCCGCCGAGGCTTGTTCTGCTCTGTAAATCTTTGTTCTAGATTTGTCTTGGTCGAAAACATTTCTCGGGCCCAAACGGCGGGCTTTTAAATTCACATTAGAAAGATATTGTCATTGCTTTTTAGGCTTTCTTTTTCTCCGCTTACCGTCTGAATCGAGGTTTTAGGCGGCACTCGGTGCTCTTATGGGGACGTTTAAATACGTTTTCTCTCATTTTTTCGTCGATTTTCGTCGTCGTCACGCCAAATATTCTCCTGATGGTATCACTGGGTATTTGCTGGCGGAAAGAGATACCCATGGTTTGACGCAGTTCCATAGTTAGCAGAAAACCTTCGTTGATTTAGTAAATGGCGAACTTTCGGTTCCACGCAAAGCTACGGGCCGTACAATTTTCTTCGACTACGGTATCTATAGGTTGCATCTATAGGTTGTACGGTATCTATAGGTTGCAAAGCGCACCTCTTTTATCTATTCATTTCGATACAATTTCGTTGACTCATGACCGCAAGTCACTTACGATTGGAAGTTGCTATGGAGAAAACGTTATGTTTAGAAAAAAGTTTGGGTATGCTTTCGCTAGCCAGTACCTGGTTTTCCTGCCTTCACATATTTCCAAGCGGCCTTAAAGGGCGACGATTGTAAAGGCGACGATTAGTTATGCTTACTTTTTCATTTCGCTGTATCCCTTTCAGTTCTCTTCCGTCTTCTTGGTAAACCTTTTCTTGTGAACGACCTTCTTTGCTCGAACTGCATGCTATAGTTCGCCTGTCTAGAGCCAAGTCTGCTCGTCGATACAACGCCGTCAGGTTTCGTGGTTCCGTCGACTGTTTTCACGTTAGGTGGGGCGGAATCCTGGAGCTTAGTTGACGTCCTGTATGTATATGCTCGATGTTTTATTCCAGAGTCCAGAGGAAATTTCTCCAATTTTTCTCGAGAGCCCTTTCAAGTTGCTGCAACTTTTTGCCTGATCATTTACTGACAATATCTCCAATTTTTTCGGATTCTGTGTCTTTTAGCGAAGCTTTCCTGAAAAATTCTATCTCATTAGTCTCTATTTTCTTCGCTTCAAACTTCTGATTATTCTTATTACAAAAAATAATGATGACTTAATCATTGTCCGAATCTTTCTATCGCGATGATGACAAAAAATGATGTTGTTTTGCAAGTATTGTTCTGAAATAATACTTTCGATGTCTTCATCTTTATTCAAACTCTAGTTATTTAAGGCAAGCTTTCAGGAGACTCGAAGAAAAAGTACCGCAGTCCACTTCAATGTATGGAGAAGAGAAGGAAGAAGACTCAGATGAAGAGCTCCCAGAGGAACGTCAACCGGTTACACCTTGTTTTTGTTGGTAGAGAGATAAGATAAGAACGTGTGGTACTCCTGAGGGAAAACCGGTGAAATATATTGCACTGGGCGTGCAGAGAGCACAAGCAACGCGTATTTTTCAAAAGCGTCACTTTTCTGAAGTTATGACGCACACAGTGAGGTCCGGTCCATCAATCACTCGAGCGCAGAATGTTATGAAAGCAATCAATCTTTAGAAAAGGAAAGATTGCAATTCTGTGTTCGTAGGAAAGAGGTGTACGTATGTACATATGTATATGATGGATCGATAGAGAACGAGAATTTAGTCTCACATCTGGGAAGAAACATGAATAGAGAAAAAGAAGCGAGTTTGAAGAAGAAGTAGGAAGCCTGGCATTGTTTTATCAGGGAAAAGCTGGTAGATTGAAGAGGACAGTGGGTAAAACTAGTGTAATCCTAGATGGTAAAACTAGTGTAATCCTAGATGGTAAAACTAGTGTAATCCTAGATGTTTTGGCATTTTTAGTGCTAACGGTTTGATGTAAGTCGAGAGCTTTTGTTTTGGATCTGCAGGTAGATACTCCAATTTCTTTTAAAATAAAATTTTTGAAGCGTCTGACTCAATCCCCGGAAAACATCTCTTTTTTCTAAGCGAGAAGCAAAATCCGTAGCCTCACGGAACCGTCCTAAAGAATCTGAAGAGGAAGAAAAGAATGAGAAGAACCAGCCTTCCGCCAGTAGAGATATTCCTGGTAGGAGCATGAAGGCTCCCGGGAGAATAGTGGAAGGAGACATGTTCCAAGCTCTCGCAGACTTGAATGCTGAAGAAGAGGAGGACTTGACCATTCAGAAAGGAGATCTTCTTAAAATCCTTGAAACAAGGTTTGCCTGTTCCAATTGACCTTTTCTTCTTTGAGCACCGTCTTTCTCATGAGCATTGTCATCGGGAGGACTCAAACTGTTCATTACTACTCTCATGCGTTCAAACCCATTTTATATTACAGGGTAGCCCATGTATTCGGCAACGCGTTTACAAACGTGTAACTCAGTGCATAATTGAGCAAGAGTGTTCAAATTTGGAAAAATTTATTAGGTCATATTAATAAAAACATTGGGGCAAAATTCATTCGATTCGGTCTCCTTTGGCCCGAACGACAGCTCGGAGTCGCTTTGGGAACGCTTCGATAACTAGACGAAGGTACTTGTCGTCGATTTTCGACCACTCCTCCTGCAGGATTTTTTTAGAGACTCCAGATTCAAGTGAGGATGAGCTATGACTTTGCTCTCAAGGTAGGACCACACGGAATAGTCCAGCGGATTGAGGTCAGGTAATGAGGAAGGTCATTCTGCGCTGGAGATGAAGTCGGGAAAATGAGCGTTGCACCAAGCCTGTGTTCCGATAGCCTTGTGAGCAGGCACAGAATCTTGCTGGAAGACCCAAGGTGTATTACGGTAGTGGGAATCAGACCAAGGAAGCAATACTTTTTGAAGAATATGCTGGCGGTAGTATTCCTGGTTAATTTTGACTCCTGGTTCGAGCGAAAACAAGGGGAGTTTTGCCGGTGGCGGACACTCTGTCCCGAACCATGACTTGTGCTGCAGGATGGGAAGCTCTATGAACGAATCCACCGGTATCATTAGCTGCCTGTGAGTCCCGAGCATGCAATCGCACGTTTTTAGGGTTGTAGGCCTCTTCCACAGTGAACAGCCTCTCATCCGAGAAGACCGTCCTGAGGTGAGCACTGTCGCGCGTCCAGAGGATTAGGGCGCAGCACCTTTTGAGTCTTTTCTCCTTGTTCTTCAGAGTTAGGATGGCAGCCTTTTTAGTACGATATGGGGGCAAACTCAAGTCCTCTTCAACGATTCTTTGAAGATTCTTGCGTGATAAGTTTATCTCGGAAGCCATTTTTTTCATGCTACGCCTAGCATTTCGACCAACTCGCTTCCTCATGGCCTCAATCTTGTTAGGGGTGCGCATTAATCGAGGATCACCTCTTTGGGGCAAGTCAGCAAGTGTACCGATCTGTTCAAACCGTTTGGTTGTTTTCAGACAAGATTGCGAGAGGCGTTGAGATCCTTAGCGATGCGCGTATTTGATCGACCAAGTTTGTGCAAGTACACAATTATAGAGCGTGCTCTATGAGAGGCCACCATTCTTTTGAGAACTGATCTAATGATATGAAATTTGAACCATGTAATAAAAAACATGTGAAAAGAACATGTGTGAAAATTGGAGCTCAGCGTGCACTACAACTTGAATTCTAAACGCCGAAAGATTGGTTTCCGAATACATGGGCTACCCTGTAATTTGTTAACTTCCGAAAGTATCCATCCAATTATCACCAACATGGACAGGTTTCTTTGTTGTTGGAATCTTGAGCTTTTACAAGCGATTTAAATCGATAAAAATTGCTCGCAGAGTCCTCCACCTCACATAAACAAATTCTTGCACAGACCGGATGGATGGTGGACAGCCGAGAATGAGAAAGGCCAGCGCGGTCTCGTCCCGCGGACATTTCTCGGTCATATCCCGGTCCCAGCCAGCGACAAAGTACATGGTTCGCTTTGTTTCACTTCTCAAAGAATCCATAGACTTCAAAAGTTAATGAGCTTCATCTTCATATGCATTTAGACTGGAAAAATCATTTCAACCAGGGCCGTTCATTTTTCATTTTTCGTTTTTTTCGACAAATTGCGAAACAAAAACTTTTTTGAAAATTGGAAAAAGGATGTAGTCAAGAAAAAAAGCTTTTTCGAAAATTCGAAAAACAAAATAGTCGAAAAAAAAACTTTTTTCGAAACTTCGAAAAACAAAATAGCCGAAAAAAATTTTTTTTTCGAAAACTCGAAAAACCAAAATGTCGAAAAAACTTTTTTTTCAAAATTTCGAAAAAAAGGTCCAACAAAAGTTTTTTTCGAAAAAAATTATTTTCACAAACAGAGTTTCAGCGCTTGCGTGTTAATGATTAATTGACCTGTTCGAACCGAATTCCGGTATTCTCGGAAAATGAGAAGAAAGTTTTATTCAGATAAAACAATTTTTTCTGGTTTTTTTGGTTTTAAAAATCGAAAAAATTTCGAAAATTTTTTTTGGTTTTTTTGCCTACCCCTGATTCCAACTTGTTTTTTTTTAAATTGAATATTATCGGTTTTTTGATTTTCCTTTTTCGAAAAAAAGCTTCTTATTCATCGCCTGGGGAAGTAAAAGCTGACGATTAAAGACATATAGAACACACCTGAGATTTTTTATCAGACTTATTGAAACCATTAGATTAGAACAGAATAAGGCTAAACCATATTGAAAATGTTTGCGTTGTGAAACCTAAATACATATGTTTTGTTATAAAGCGAGCTTGGGCTCTTTTGAGCAACTCTTACTCGACTAACTTTGATTAAATTGAAAGAGGATTCTTGAAGAAAAGGAAAGAGTGCGGATCCCTCCCGCTCCTCGGAGCAATCTTCTCGATGTGAGTACTTTTGTCGACAGAAGAAGGACTTTGTCGGAAGAGCAGCAGAAACAAATGGAATGTTTGGGCGACGCGCTGGCTCTCGGTTCGCTGAAAATCGTCTCTGGAATTCCTTACTTGAAAATAACTGACTGAGACGAAGTTTCAACATCTTTTTTTTCTTAGAAAAATAAAATTTCAGAAAAAATTTTCCGCTCTTAAGACTTGCACTTAGCCTTTTTTAGAAGAAACTAATTCAAAACAAATTCTTCTCCCACTCAGAAGAAGGCAATAAATTCCTTGTTTTCAAAAACTAAGACGTCTTTTTAGACGAAAACCTCTCTGTTTTCAACAAGAACTAATCGATTTTTTCTCAGACAAACACGTCTCCCTGGCATGCCATTTGACTCCTCGATTATCTGAATCCAACCTCGCCTTTCACGACCTTTTCTGGAATCATGAACATAACATGGTGAGTTTTAACTAATCAATTCATGGAGGCAGATACCAATTCATGGAGGCAGATACCAATTCATGGAGGCAGATACCAATTCATGGAGACAGATACCAATTCATGGAGGCAGATACCAATTCATGGAGGCAGATACCAATTCATGGAGGCAGATACCAATTCATGGAGGCATCAATGGTTTTTGCTGCATACATATCTCTTAATGATATTAGAGTTTTTCAGCTCTGAAAGAAACTTGTGAAAAAAGTCACTCAATAATACTTAAAGCAATGTTCCTCCAATGATTATCGTTTCCATCGAGTGAATGCGCTATGAATGTGAACACTTTGATGAATGCCCTCTCAGTTGATTTTTGAAAATGATTTTAAAAGACGTTTTTTTATGATTTTTTTCGTGAAAAAGCTAATCGATTTCTTCTGATCTGTTTAATTTTAATTTTGTGTCCGAAATCGTCTCTGAAAAGTGATTTCGAGAATTAACTACCATTATTCACAAAACTTCCAATGATCTTCAAGCTGCGGAAGCGCCATGTGCGCGTGTGCAAGCTGGTACGCGTGGTGCGGGTGGAGAAGACCAATGGCCTCGGAGAAGGAGGAGGATTCCTCCGCGCTTGCCTATTTGATCGGACGCGCAAGACTGGCAGGCAAATCGTACGTTCAATCATCGTTCAAAACAATCGTTTATGGTTAATTTCTGAACTTTTAGTCCTCATCATCATCAAAATCTTCACTAACGAACCTTTTTTGAAATTGCCCTTAACGATCATTCAAATGGATCACTGACAAGAAATACTTAAAAAATTACGCTCTACCATTTAAAAAAAAAATCCCAGAAGATCCATTTCTGATTTTAGGTAAGCAATGTGCACACAATTCGTGCTAAAATTGGAAGAAGTGAATGGACCTTTGCTGAAAAGGTTAGTTCTTCACAGCAAGACTTTGCAATAAAAATGTTCATTGTAGATTGTAGAATTGTAATAACTCATAAATGAGTTCTTACCTAAAACAAAACTACTCAGTTACACAGCTCAAAGGCAGTGACGACTGGTTAATGTAAAAAATATAAAACAAGTAAAAATATGATCAAACTAAAAGAAACAAAAGCTAGTCTGCGCGGTGGGATCGAACCCAGCCATATTTTTTTCGCTGACCACGAGGGCACGCGCGTTGCCACTAGTTCAGTCATGTTTTTCTTTTTTTCGAATTTGCACCAAAGAATAACTTGATTCCGGTTCGCATATTCATTCAAAATTTAAAGTAGAGATTCGGGTTAGGTTACCATATCATAAATGGTGAAATGAGATATTCAGTGAAAGATTCACACTTAAATGAACTGAGATTTGACTTAGAAAAGAAGAGAATCAGTTTAAAGGAAGACTATTTTTTTTATATATTTATTGATGCATACTCTTGTTTATTTGTTTAGAATAATCGTAAATGTTATAGATTTTAAAGTAACTAAAATTGAATTGGAGCGCGAGAGTGGAGACGGACTTGGATTTGGAGAGTTTCTGCTTCGATCGAATTATCGACAAGCTAAAGTGAATCTTTTGCTGCAAGTGTCTACTTTTGAGAAAAACGCGGTTAGTATATTAGAGAGGAAATTTAACTACTCAAAACTTAGTAAAAAAATTTTTGTTGATTACTTCCTCTATTCCCCAGAAATTTAATTTGAGGATGTTTTAAAATAACTCAACAAGACTTCGTAGAAGCTCGACGTCTTTGCAATAATTCAACAAGATAAATTTGTATACTCTACCAGGCGTCAATTTGTATACTCTACCAGGCGTCACTGCCTTAAAACTGTGTAACTGAGCATTTGAAGATTCAACAAGATACTTAAAAGCTCAACTTGAATTTTGAATGAGTTCAAGGATGGAAGCCGAAAAGAGAAGAGCGTAGGAATAGTCGAAATACCGCTGATAGACGACAGTGGAAAGTGTTTGCTTATCAACAAGTTAGTTTCCTTTTATAATTATTGATTGTATTTTAAAAAAGAAATTACATTATAAACATTTATGGATTAAAATTTACGAGACAATACATAACTTAAAATTTTTAATTTTGGACTTGAACCGTTACAAGACAAAACTGTCCGACAATTAATTGAATCGAAAGAATATAAAAATACTAGTTCCCGTGAACATCTATAAAACACAACAACACAGAAAACCAAAAAGTTTCAGTAAGCTGGATTTGGTTACTGTATCAAATACCCTCTACTATATTCAAACTTTTTTCACCGCATTTCGGTTCGATCACCTTCTAACCTCCTACCTTATTACTGAGAAAATTGATGACAAGCTTCTCTGAATGTTGCAGGTCTTACGCGGAAATTCTGGTAGAAGCTCGAGTTTTCGATGATTTCGCTGGGTTTGCGCTTGAACGTTCGTTCCTTTATCTTCTATTATACTAAGCGCAATACGTTTGGAGTACGGATAATATATGGTAAAATGTTAAAATGTTGGGATTTTAATTACTTTATGAACTTTCCTTATTCACTTAAATTATATACTTAATAAAAATTAAAAATAAAACTTTTTTTAAAAAGTGCATTCAGGTGTGTCTTCCATTCGAAAATTGATATTGAAGATCAGGGATCCACCGCAGAACATACTACATCAAGTCGAGTGAGCTTCTTGCCGATTATCTGGATGCTTACAGAGAGGGAGAGAAAGAGATATATATACACAGAGAAAATAAGAGAGGGATAAAGATAATGAGAGACATAAAGAAACAGAGAGAGAAAGACAAAGAAAGATGGAACTAGAGAATTCCAAAAAACAGTATCAGAAATTAGGTTAATGTTATGGGATAAATTTTTGGATTGAATTACGAAAAGTTAGGCTATAAATCGGTAATTTATCGAATCACTCAAGTTCTCTGCCCGATGTGATCCTCCTCAATGCCCTACACATCTCCGTGACTTTCTACTTCCGAAGACACGCTGGACGAGTTCTACTCCGAGAGGACAGTCAAAGAGCAGGCAGTGCAGGTGAGTTCATCTCGCTCCAGTCATATGAGTTTGGTAACAATTACGATACACTATGAGTTGATAGTTCCGAACCGGTATAAAAAATTAATTAGGAGCTCATAATAGAAAAAAAGGCGTGAAAATGATGGAAAAACTAGTTAAAAACAAGAATCGAGTGGTTCGCGAACTCAGATTCGGTTTAAACCATATGACTACCAGTTTTGAAATGAATTCAACTAAATGATACATTAAGTAAGTAGACACGAGCCCGAATTTAGGTAGAGAAACGAGGAACGATCATTTCAGAAAGGATGAAAAAATCACTTTAGTGAAGAAAAAAAAGAATCCAGATTTAGAAACGGGGTTTTTGAGTTCATGATATGATATGACAGTATATGTGGTCGAGCGAGTCCACTACGAGTCTCGTTTGATAAAACGATATAATCTCGTACAATAGCAATCGATGGCTGCTTTAGAGTTGGTGAACGACCTGGTCCTCGCGCTGTTCCCATCTACAGCGGACGACTATGATGTTCTCGACATGCTCTCCATCATATGGGCCAGCAATGAAAAAGCACTTAAACATGTGAGACTTGTTGTCATTATTTTTGTGATTCTTTTTTTTAAATTGAATTTGATATTATAGATTTTTGCCAAAAAAATTGTAGAGTAAAGTTGATGTCTATACATACCTCTTTTTCATAAACGAGTTCGTTGAACCTAAGATAGGTCGCTATGTATATCAGCTTTTGTGGAGACCTAACTAAAATGATATGATACGATATGATAAATGATATTATACGACATGGAATATTATATGAAAAAACTGTACAAGAAGAAATCAATTGTTGCATTGCACTAAAGTGTCTTGGTAGACCACTTAGTTTTTCAACTTCGTGAATTCGAAAATTGCACGAGAGATCAGATCGTCATTAGGCGAAAATAAAGCATACCAGTGACGAAGAACGGGTGGCTCATACTTGTCAAAAAACACATAACGGCAGGAAAGATTAGAAAATGGGAGCGAAAGCCTAGAAAATAAGACGACGATACGATGGAAATTGAACGTGCGAGGGCGAAAGGGGAAGCGTAACCTTCCAGTGAGTTATATTTAAGCCTTCGCAACATTTTCAATGGATTTTTTTTCAGGCGACGGAAGAAGAGGCAACCTCGCACTTTCGAGATCTTTTTTCTTCACTTTGCCTTTGTCTACTGGCGAGGCCATTCATTCAGAAGTTTACATGGAATCCTGACCCGAAACTACATATGGATCGGTGTCTTTTTTTATATAAAAATTCATTCAGACTTGCATAAAAACGATTCGTCTCAATATTAAAGACAAAAAAGTGTGGCAAATGATACCATCTTTAAACGTCGGTAGTAAAGAAGAAAAAAAGAATCTGAAAGGAAACAAATATATGTATGTACATATGTACATAAATATATGTAGAGAAAAAACTTTTTGTCTTTAAAAGGGCTATAATTACCGGCCTTGCTTCCACAGCATAACACACTTCCATCACGGGTTTACATATAGCCGTTTTCAATTTAATCTCTTAATTTACTCCCCCATTGCTCTTCTATTTTCCTACATGATATAACGGTTACACATTCATGCTATCACCTGGAACAAATCATATTCATAGCTCTATCAGGACTAAGATATGGGGTCTTCGCTCTGAGTATTGTCTTGGTAAAGTATCAACCATGGCCTTGATTGATTGTCTCATTATTCGCAGAGATTCCGAGCTGCGATCTATAGCGGAAGCCCTCTCTTCGAAAGAAGGCACAGCCAAATTGCTCTCGAGAGTCCAGTCCGCACCGCTCAAGCCTACGATGTTCTGCTTTGATCTCCTCTCAGAACATGCAATTGATTGATTTTGTAATATAGATTGAATTCGTATCGACTGACTCAGTAGTGGATGTTGACTCACAAGCTCATAAAAATAAGTCACTTTAATGCCATCACTTCGATTATAAAAACACAAACTCAATTTCAATAAAGCCATTAAATATAGAAATCGTGTACATCGTGTATAATGTTGTTGAACCACACTGAAAAAGCAAGCACAAGGAGAACGATCGAACCCAGTCGTTCCTCTGTTTCCCCTGAACGAGTGCCTGATTACTTCCTTGCCAAGGACGTTTTGCAGATCCGTGAATAGTGCTATGTTAAAGGCTCAATGCTCCACCTTATAAAAAAAATAATGTTAGGTCATCCAAAATTGTTCATCTAATTTTCTCAGCGAGTTATTGTAGTTTGAAGGATATACAGAAGAACAAGTTTACGAGCGTATTAATAGGGTAATTAGACGAATACATAGAGAAAAAAAAACTAAACTTAGAAAAGCAAAGTAAGAAAGTTCGTTTCTTTTTTTTACCTAGACAACTACATGTTTGATTTAACCTCGATTATGAAGAGTCTCGGAATAAGGTAAGAAGCTTCCATAACTTTTATTTAGGCAATAGGAATGATAACTGAGAGCCAAAGTGTTGAGGGCAGAGAAGTGCGAGAAGCTGAATAGGGAGAGAGCAAATGAGCTCGAAATCTGAATAGGGAGAGAGCAAGCGAGCTCGAAAGCTGAATAGGGAGAGAGCAAGCGAGCTCGAAAGCTGAATAGGGAGAGAGCAAATGAGCTTGAAAGCTGAATAAGGAGAAAGCAAGCGAGCTCGAAAGCTGAATAGGGAGAGAGCAAGCGAGCTCGAAAGCTGAATAGGGAGAGAGCAAGCGAGCTCGAAAGATGAATAGGGAGAGAGCAAGCGAGCTCGAAAGATGAATAGGGAGAGAGCAAGCGAGCTCGAAAGCTGAATAAGGAGAGAGCAAGCGAGCTCGAAAGATGAATAGGGAGAGAGCAAGCGAGTTCGAAAGCTGAATAGGGAGAGAGCAAGCGAGCTCGAAAAGTGCATCGAAGCTTCGGTGTTTACTCCCATATCACGATGCTTCAAACGGGCAACACTTTGAACGGCGACATTTTGTTCTTTCTCACTTATTTTCCACTTTTTTCTCTCTCACTTAGGCTCAGGTAAAGAATACGCTAACGAGGCTGTACGGCTTAGGAACAAGACCACATGAAAAAGTTTTTCAAAATATCAATTTTTTGCCGTTTTTTTTCCAAAAAGGCTTGGGTACAAAATGTCGATGACAAAGTTTCGCGGTACAAAGTGTCTGTATTTTTTCTTTACTAGTGGTGACCCATTGATGATTTGGAGGTCCCATGCAATCTAGTAATCCACACTCCACACTTGGCTGTTCCACTGACATCTCTCAATCTTTCTGCCGTACTTTCGAATCATTTCCTCTGCGATTCGGACGTATTCTTCCCTTGCTTTATCGACACTCATTCCTTTAAAGTTCATAGTAATATCAAATTTGGGAACCAGAAGAGAAAATCGTACTTTACTAGCGTTTTACACGTTATTCAAAAGGAGTGCTTTCACGAGACTATGTTTTTGAAGTCAATAGAAATTTAAAGTTAGTACACAAAAAGATAAGAATGATTGTACAAAAATATGCAAATACCTTTTATTATTTCTCAACGCTCAGGCTCCTGGCTTACACGCTTACGATGCCGTTTGTAATAATGGGGGGGGGGGGGTTAAGACTTTAGAGTTTATGCTGACGTTAGAATTCTATTTTCACGGTTCTGAGAATGTTAGGACAAGGCGCGTAATGTATTACCTTCTGAAATGTAAAGCATGAACTCTAATAGTTTTTATCAATAAAATATCCATCGAAACGCATTTTAATATCGCATTTATCAACATTTAGAAGAAATTTTTTACCTTCATACTTTTTCCATGAATTGTATTTCTCGCATTCCTCGCTCCCGTCCTCTATTGGTTCTGGAAAATTCCATATATGAGGGATCGAACATCAATCGCTAGATCGTGAAACAACCTACTGAAGTCTTGGATGGGCGGAATGTCACCGTGCACGGCCTGCTTGTACAGTCCGTACATGACCAACTTCTCGGTCTTTTCCGGATCTTCGGCGAGTCTTCGCATCTCTTCTGCTGCCACATGGAATGTCATCCCGCTCCATTTCTGACATGAGTATCATTTTCTCTATTCACTCATCATCGAAAACTTTCAATTGCCAAGCTTTTCAAATTGGCTCGAAATACCATCTTCGAAGTCAGAGTGAATGAAAAATTGTTCGCAATAAAATCCAAAAGGCCTTGTTCAAACTCAAACGAGCATGATGCTCTCACTTGAACTACTCCACTACACGACCAAGTCGTTCAGCAGAGACTACATATGTATGTCCTACAAAGAGGCGTCACAGTCACGCTTACAGAATCGTATAATTTTCATGCTAATAATTGTCAAACGAATAGGATTCAAGTCCGTATTATAGCTAGAATGATCTGGCATGTTAATGGATGAACTATCTCTTTGAAATTTCTGTAGGCGAGAACATATCGTGTCCAATAATCAGGGTTTAATTGCTTTTCCGTCAAAAGCATTCAATATCTTTCGTTGTCTGACATTGTATAAAGGACACTCTGAAGCCTCTCCCACAGGCTCATGGTCGCATACAGTCTAGTATAGCCTTGAACACATGGTTTTTACAGTATACAGCAATCAAAACCAACCTTCCTGAGTTCACTCAGAGGCATATATTCCACTGGAGCGACAAGGGATTGTTTCCAACTTCAACTGCAGCTAATTTGTTTCTTTACTATAGACTTTATTAGCACTTCCGATCAACTCTGACATAATTATCGAAAAATTCTGATATCTCTAACGCACTAATTCAATCTTGTTTTGACAGTAACCATGAATAAGCAGAAGAACGAAATTTCTTCTATACTCAGAAATATCTGAAAAATATATATGATAAATATTAGAACATTATGAATGAAGTTTCTAAAATGAATTGGCAAAACGTTTCCGCATAATGAATAAGAAATGACCCATGACACAGAAGATTGTTAAGTTTTACAATAATGTAAATCTATAAAAATTCGTGTTCTACTCAAGAATAGTCAATTCTTTTCACAAAGAAATCATAGTGAAAATTCGATAATCTTATGAACAACGTTCCAAAAATGATGACTTACGTGAGTAATTCATAGATGAATAAAGTGAGAAGAAGTTTCGGAATAGTCAAACATAGGAGTTACTCAAAAGTCTCCGATTCTTCAAGAAAAAAACCAAAAAAACACGAGGCTGAAGATTAGATTACGTTATACAAAACATATTTTACGGTATCTAAAACAGAATATTATAAGACAATACTGTAGTGAAAGTATGGGTAAACACTTATCAGCGATCCGATACATCATGACAAGCACTGGAAAAGACTCTTGAGGTCATCATGAATCATATCCGGTCAAGAATCGCACTACTGAATAAACTTGAGGGCAGCAAAGC
>OZ057404.1:30352784-30432784 GCA_964056735.1 Allodiplogaster pararmata | reverse complement strand
TCATTTCTAAAAAAAAATACAAAAAAATTTTTCGAAAAAAAAACCCCTCGAAACAAAAACGCCTTCATCAAACGGAGCCCAGAAGTTCTCTACACATCTGGAAAACTATTATGAAAGCCTAAATCGTAAGATTACATAGAAAGTGAGGGGGGAGGGGTTTACCTGAGCAAAAGAGAGGGGAAGGGAAGAGAGCCCTAAGTAAGCGACAGGGGGAAGGGGGTCCTAAGGAGAAGGAGGCCCTTTATAGGAAAAAGGGGCCGTGGGGAAAGAGAAGGGGGCTGATTCTAGGTTTGATAGCAATTTTAGAGCTTCTTACTGAAACTGTGACCCGCCTAACTGATGATCAGAACCAATCAAATCTGAAGTAGAAAACTTGAAATTCCTGTTTCCTACCCTTCTCTATAGGCCGCCATTTTCCTATGTAGGACTCCCTTCCTCTTGGGAAACCTCCTCTCCCCCCCCTTCGCTTAGGTAGGGCCCTCCTTACCTCCCAATCCCCTTTGCTTAGATAAACACTCCCTTCTCTTCCACTTTCTCTCCCCCTTCTCAGGTTAATTTTCATGTGTTCTGATGATTATTAGCTTCTAAGAAATTTAGTGTTGACTTTGTATCCAAAAACCGGCAAACAAAGAAAAAAGTTTTTGGAAAAAACAAGTTTTTTGAATTTTTGTTGTTGTTTTATTTAGAAATAGAGTCCCTAGGGACTCTTCCCACTGCTGCTAATCACACTAGCAGTGATCTAGCAGGCAGCCACTGGTTCTACCAGGATAGGTCTGTCCTGCATCTCAGGGGAGCGCGTACCCTGCCGCGAGGCGGGAACAAGCGCGAGGAAGAAGAAGAAGAAGAAATAGTCCCTAGGGCTCAAACTCAAATTTGGACTACAACGCGTTTAAAGTCAACCAGGCCTGGCCAATTAAACTGCAGTAGTGCCGCTTTGCGATTGACAAGAAAAAACCTTTTGAACTTCAAAATATGGACATACAAATCAAAAGGGCCAAGAAATTATTCTAGGGCCATAAGTAAATTATGTTTTGATTTTTCAATAGGTTGATCACTGAAGTAGGTTAAAAGTTTCAATTTTTACCTTTAAAAAACCAATTGAAGCTGTGTTGTAGCTATTTATGTGGAAGAATGAAATTTTTTTCCCAATTTCAGCTAAGAAATCTTTGATACGGAGTGAGGGAAAGGATCGGTAGGTATGTAACTTTACATTTTTTTTGCCAGTTGGCAGTTTATCTATGGCTTCTGCTAGAGTAAACAGTGGTTTTTCGTGTTATTTTTAAAAGCTGAGTGCAGTTAACCTATGCTTTCACCGTATCACACTCTATCAGTCAAATCTCTCTCGTCTCGCCCTCTTTTCGTTTTAGATACTTCTCCTTCTCAATAGACTCGCCTCGATCAACCATATTTTCGTAAAGTGAATGTAAACTATGCACTTAAAATTTCATACTGAACGTCAATAACCTTTAATTGTGAAATTACGTGAAAACCAACCGCCAAACACAGGGAAAGCGAGCGAATAGAGGCATTCAAGTGTTGAATCGGAGGAAACTTTTTATTCGCTCGTTGTCTATTGAGAAAAACGTACGGCTTTTGTAGCTGCTAGGCGTCTTAGGAAGAACATTCGAACAGCTACTGCTGTTCGCCCAAATGCTCTTCTTTGTCTTGCTATGCGGCGCGTCATAACCAGTGGAGAGAATAGACGAGAAGTCTTCCTCAACATCAAACAAATTAAAACAAAGGAGCTAAAATTCTTTGAAAACCTCCTTTGCTTTCCTAACTTTATAGTGAGCAAAAGTACTGAGATGACGCTGATGACATGAGATTTACTAATGGTCTTGTATCTAAAATGTCAAGCAATTCATAGCCTCAAACTTTTTAACACATGATACTCTCTATTAGATTTTCGGTACTTGTTGAAGTAATGGGGTAATGGCGCATGAATAGAGTGAGGCCAAACTCTGCGTAGAAATCTCTGAGCGCGGCACTTCTTCACTTTAGTGTCACCCCCTCCCAGAGGTTCCATGGGTAATACTTCTGACTTAATTACATTTGCAAAAAGTTATTTTTACATTACAAAAGTTATTTTTACATTAAAAACGCTTAGGCTTAGGAAAAAGCTAACGAGCCAGTACGGCTTAGGCGAACGAAACCGTATCAAGAAAATTAACCAATTGAACTGACCCAATTGAACCTCTGGGGGACCAATAAAGTGAAGTTCACTAGGTGCGTCGTCATTTTTATGACTTCAAGTCAAACAATTGTTAGCTTATTCTTCGAACTAATCACCTCAGCCTTGGTGAGAAAAAAAATACTGACAGCGGACGAAAGGTCGCAGCTGTTCATAGGATCACTCCAAGCTCGACTGAACAGCGTATCTGGCGCAGCCATTCTCAGCATCAGTCGGAAGGGTTAACTAGAAACAATACTAGATAAGAGTTGATCGACGAACTTATGGCAGATTTATGTCTTGTTCAATGTTATTCTTATTGACTTATAAACGGAATGAGCACTACCACTCTAATGGACAGGGTGATTACAAGTTCCACAATCATAGCCCGATATCCATGTCCTTCCGGACTAAAAGGTTCCTTTGAAAACTTTTTCATAGAAACATTGGAAAGCCTCAAATCTCTCGAAAAACTATCTAGAGTCAACAACTCCGAATGTTTACTCTATAAGACTTCTCAATCAGCGACAACTCAACCACTCTACAAATGAAAACGTGTCCTGAATGGCTTACTAAACTGGCCACGTTGTCCACTCTTGTTGGTTAGAAATTTACATTCTTCAACTCATCGAATAAGTTTCTCTGTAGAATTGGCAAATCTCCAAGCTTTTATCTGAACGAAGTCTTCATTGCTCCTCATGCCGGTGAGACTCCTCTCCTTTTCTAGCTATCTTCAAAAAAAAAAACTACCGGTGCTCATCTGAGCGGTCGTCACAATAACTATGTAGAATGAATTCGACGTCCAATGACTAAATCCTGGTAAAATTAACCAGCATCATCGTGAGATGCGACTTTCCAATTTGTTTCAGAAACTATTGTTAGAAAATTTTACGAAGAAGCCAATATTAATGACCCAATCAATTTTTTTCACACTGCTCCATTCAATGAGTCAGAGCTTCTGAGTGTTTAAAGTTTGACAACTTCTTAACATAACAGCGGTTTGTTTCAATTTTTTTGACTTTCTTTTGAATTATATTCCTTGGTAGAACATAATTGATACACGCTTATCACTAAAATTCTCTTTTTGATCATGTTTCGTCGCTCGAGCCTAAATTTTTTTAAATTGTGAACTTTTGCAGTAGGCCCCCTCTTCCCCCTCTAAAACACGGCCTCAACTTAAAAACGGCCTGGCTCAATTAATTAGTATTCTTTTTTCTTTCTTGTTTTTTCTCTTTCTTATTTTTTACTTGTTCTCTCTCTTTCTTTTTTCGGTACTTTTTTTACTTCGTGTGGTAGGCGCGTCGCAGCCCCCTTCGCGTCGCGGCCCCTCAATTTTTTCTTTCTTGTTCTATTTCTTTTTAAATTATCTTTATAAATTCTGGGGAAAGGGGGAGGGGGAGGGGGGTTTACCTAAGCAGAGAAGGGAGGGGGGCCCTAAAGGGGGAAGGAAGAGGGCCCTACCTAAGCAAGGGGGGTAGGGGCCCTAGGGAGGGGGGAGAGGGGGAAGGGGGAAGGGGGGCCCTAAGGAGAAAGGGGGAAGGGAGTTTTCATGAATAAAATCTTTCTGAGAAAAAAATAAAAGCCGCGACGCGAAGGGGGCCGCGACGCGCTTGCCACTCGAAGTAACAAAGGGCCCTTTTTTCTCTCTTTTTAAATTATTTTTATAAATTTTGGGGAAAGGAAAGGGGGGGAGGGGGGTTTACCTAAGCAGGGAAGGGAGGGGGAGCCCTAAAGGGGAAAGGGGGGAGGAAGCGAAGGGGGAAGGGAGGTCCTAAAGGGCGGAAGGAGGGCCCTAAGGAGAAAGAAGGGGGGGGGAAGCGAGTTTTCATGAATAAAATCTCTTTCTGAAAAAAAATCTTTGGACGGCTAAAGTAGATTAAAGCCAACTTTTTACTAAGCCTAAGCGTTTTTTGATGTAAAAATAATTTTCGGAAGTACAACTAAAATTTGGCAAAAATTGCTCATTAGAGCGAATCCGAACTCTCATCGAGCTACTCACAGTCAAGCACACCGGCACTAAAGTGCCTCATGGATAGAGACGAAGTAGTAGTCATGAAAACGATAAGGGGATGGGGGAGCGCAGGGAAGAGGGATGGCAGGGCCTACTGTTGAATTTCACAAGTATTTTTTTCGCAGGCGCAATGAAAATGTCTTCAACATTTCAGCATGATAAAAACACGATATCTCCCGATCATCTCGTGGTTTGAATAGTTTAGTTGTGCTTCAACCGAATTGTCACTGTTCTCATCAATGATCAACCTGCATCTATTTGATGCATCGATGCCATATTTTGCAGAAGGAAGATCTGGGCAAACGCCATCGTTTAGTTTTACTCAATAGTGAAATCATCAATCAACTTATACAACCACACAACTTCAATCAATGATGTTAATCCAAACGCTTGACTATTCAAGCTATGTTAACGAATAAAACACGAATGAAAATATCACATGTCAATAATTACTATCAACTAAGTCGAACAACAAAATCAAGATGTTGAAAAACGGTTGAGAATATTCAATTAATTAATTTGCTCGCGACAGCGTTTCTTCGGCCTACTTCATACTTTCCATTTCTAAAACCTAATACAGACGGACTTGACAAATAATTATTGCCTTTTTCGAGTTTCAAAACAATTTCATCATCCTTATTAGGTACAGTATAAACAGTCTCAAAACCAGCTTCATGCAATTTATAAACTTTGCCTTGCCCCTTGTTAGCTTTAATTTTCCATACAAAGTTCCATTCATCTTCATACTCTAGTAGCTTTTCTTTTAGGTTTTTGTTCTCAGCTTCTAGCTGAGCGATTCGTTCCGAGAGAGTTCTTGTCTCTTTCTTCTTCAGCTCTCGATAGTTCTTGGCATAGACAGCCATTTTGGAGTCGCTTTTCCTCCCTTCAGGACGGCCTCTTTTCTTCACTTTTCCAGTACTCACTGCACGAGACTGAATCACGGGCTTCACGTCTCGCGAGCTGCGTCCTCGATCCGGGGGCACACAATCTTGCTCGACGTAATCCGTGGGCTCTTCTTTCAGATTCTTCTTCACCAGCGTCGTCTCATCTGCATAAAGAGTATATTCATTACTAAAAAAATGCCGAGAATGATCAACAAGTCGAGAAAAAAACACAGCTCGTTCTAACAGGGAGGCTATTGAAAAAGGTAAGGTTGGATGTATATTGCACCACACACACTGTTCTCGTTCCTGAGCCGTACGGCCTCGTCAGCGTAACCTTTGCCTAGGCTTAAGAGAAAAAAACAATAGAAAAATAGCTGAAATCCTAAGCCAGAGCTTAAAAAAACAGTAAAAGACTGGAAAAATCTAGTGAAATTTACATTCCTCACCTTCTTTAGTCAATTCGCCAAAACTTTGTGATAACCTCACTTTTTCTTGTAAACTGCCTGACCTTGACTCAAAACAATATTAACGGCGCGGTCACCCTGTTCCCTCAAAAAGTTTTCCCTTCAAAAACAGCGAAAGTAACCACTTTATGCGAATTACCAATTTTCCTGCCACTCTAAATCAGAAACCTGCCGCCTTTGTTTCTACATCACAGAAAGTGGTTACTTTCGGTCTTTTTCATGGGACAAGAAAACCAGGAGAAAGGGTGACCGAGCCGCTAATCGCAAGAAAGAAGTGAAGGAAAGAAATAGAGAAGTGAAGGAAAGAAATAGAGAAACCCGAAATGCGAAAAATCGCTCACTTTTCTTCCAATTTATCATCTGTGAAACAAACTTCAAAAAAAGAACCAACTCATTCTTTGACTAATTCTCTTTTGACTTACTTCACACCGAATAAATATAGGGGTTCCAATTCGCGTCTAGTTTTTATATATTTTTTGGCCCTGAAGAAGTTATTTTAGTTAATACGATTTGATGATCGAAAAGTTTAAAAGTTTGGCACTTTTGCAGTTAAGGTACCCCCTATCAGAGGTTCCATGGGTTATACGTCTGACTTAATTACATTTACAAAAAATTATTTTTACATTAAAAAATATTTTCACATCAAAAAACGCTTACGCTTAGAAAAAGTTTACGCTAACGAGGCCGTACGGCTTAGGCTAACGAGACCGTAACAAAACAAGACACTTTTTGCAATTAACCACCCCCCTGCCAGAGGTTCAATGGGTCAGATGAGAGTGGCATTCTTTGAAACGCTCTCGTTAGCCTAAGCCATACGGCCTCATTAGCGTAAACTTTTTATAAGCCTAGGCGTTTTTTCAATGTATTTTTTAATGTAAAAATAATTTTTTGTAAATGTATATAAGTCAGACGTATGACCCATTGAACCTCTGGTAGGGGGTACCTAAAGTGTCAGAAGTTTGAGCTGTTAAAAGTGCGCGTGAACGCTATCTTCAGGATCGCTCAACACCATCTTATCATTAAATTAGGCGTCTTATCATTAAAAACATTAGCCAACACACTCCGTTACTCAAAGTACCAAGCCACGCCTTTCATAAACAAACTTTAAAAAAATTTATTCGATGTATAAACAAATCAAAATTTGAAGCCTATTCGTATTGAAAAATACCGTCTCAAACCATAAAAAAAATGAGAATAGAGAAAGTGAGATTCTAACCGTATGGTGACCCAAGGAAATCGGTTTCCCTGTCATGGATGAGCTCACTCTCATCACTCAAATCACATTCAATCCACTCTATGCAATCTTCGCTTGATGCAGGGAGTTGGCCGCTATCGTGATTATCCGGCACAAGCTCTTCGAAAAGCTGCTCTTCGTTCGCTGTCGCGTAAAAGAGAAGAGGATCTTCCGCATCTGGGATTGGCGACCGGGCATATGAGAAATTACCCTCATACTCCGATCTGAAAGAGCCGGACATAGCTTTCTTGTCTGGATACGCGAGAAAATCACAAAAATATGCAGAATATCAGGCAGCAAACGCACTTCAAGCCCACAGAAAAGTGTGACTGGCTGAGAGCCACGACCTTTCTTCGCCTCCTCTACGGCCGAATTTCGTGAACCATTCATTGGCTCAAAAATATTACTGTAGTACTAACTGCGCATCAAGTTAGCAGAATCGTAAAGGGGGAATTTTGGCACAGAGCCAAGTTGATTGAATTGAGCGCTCATATGGGCCGTTACGAAAGCACGCCGCGCAGGTTTGCACGCTGCACGCTAAATCAGTACTAATGCACGCAAACGCGCGGGAAAGAGAGAAAGAGTGTTTGACGCACTATTATGTTAATTTTTGATACGGTCTCGTTAGCCTAAGCCGTACGGCCTCGTTAGCGTGAACTTTTGCCTAAGCCTAGGCAGAAAAAAAATGAAAAAAACTTGAGAAAAAACTAAATAAAGCGCATGGGGCAAAGTTCAGAATTTTCCCGCGCGTTGGCGTGCATTATCAATGATTTAGCGCACAGCGTGCGTGCAAGCATGCACGGCGTGTGTGGCATGCTTTAGTTTGCGCACTGTTCTGCTCACCGACCGTTTTTTACCGTAAAAAAAGTAAAACTAATTTGCTCACATACAGTCAGATACATACGGGTTTTGTTTGAATTTTTCCGTGCGGGAGCTTCCTGATTAGCAATAAAATGAACGCTGTGACTGTCCAAATGGAGCAACTTTTGCATTTTGAAAGAGTCATTTGGACAGTCACAGCGTTCATTTTATTGCTAATCAGGAAGCTCCCGCACGGAAAAATTCAAAAAAAAACCCGTATGTATCTGACGGTATGTGAGCAAATTAGTTTTACTTTTTTACGGTAAAAAACGGTCGGTGAGCAAAACAGTGCGCAGCCTTAGTAATGGCCCTCATATGAGGGCAGCTGCCAAAGGGAGGACGGAGGAAGAAGTCGAAAGGCCATGAGGCCGTTTTTTTGTACCAGATTTGTTTTTGTACTATTAGTAACACACTAATAACACAATATATTTCATTATAGCTGTGATTAACACTTTTATACCGAAAGCAATTAAGCCACTACTAAAGCACGCCGTGCACGCTGTGCTCGCTGTGCACGCACGCTACACGCTAAATCATTACTAACGCACGCCGTGCATGGGGCGGAGTTGAGAATTTTCGAATGGACACAGCGTGCAGCGTGCGTGCACAGCGAACACAGCGTGCAAGGCGTGCTTTAGTAATGGCCGGCAATTACCGAAAGGCATGTGAGCGTGTTTGAAGAATGCACTACTCGCACCAAAGACAAACTCAAAGTGTTAATGACTACACTTTGTGCTCAAACTACTTGACTAATTTTCATTTTCAAGTTTTTTTTTTCATGCCAAGATTCTTTCAAACAGCTTTCGAAAAGAACGATTTTAGGCACTTTTCGCGTTTAGGTCCCCCTACCAAAAGTTCCATGGGTCATACGTCTGACTTATTTAGATTTACAAAAAATTAATTTAACATTAAAAAAAATTTTCACATAAAAAAATACTTTTTAATTAAAAAGCGCTTAGGCTTAGGAAAAGGTTTACGCTAACGAGGCCGTACGGCTTAGGCTTACGAGACCGTTGAGCCCCGCCCACCCACCCAAATTAAGATGAAGGAGGAGAACGCTAGAGTATGGAAAGATGGCTACCACAGAGGTTGAATGAAGTACCTTAGAAAGTCGCGCCAGAAGCAATCGCGAAGAGCACCCGATTCCGATGTCTTAGGCAGTTTATGGCTTACAGAAAATGTACGAAGAAGCGTTGGAATGCGGGATCGGAGTTACAATGGCTGCGGGATAAGAGTTACAATGATATCCATTCGCGGCTGGAGTTAAGCAAGAAGACGAGGCTTATTGTCGTATCTTGGGGACGGGCAAAGCGACTTCTTCGCGAATTACAAGAGTGGAAATACGGAACATCATGGACAAAAGAAACGTTACCTAGACTGGCCCTTGAAGAAATAGGCTGACAGACGGTTGAAGGACCGAAATGTGGGCTCGTGGTATTTCGAATAATATGCCGAGGTAGTAGCGTTAATAAGAGGAGGTGTCATCAAAGGAAGGCTCTATTAAAATTGGATTTAGATGACCAAAAATTAATAAAGTGGAAGAGGTAGGGCTAAAGTTAGTGGACGAGTTAAATGTCAGAAGAAAACCAATTGAGAACAAATATGTAAAATACATTATCTCATTCATCGTTCACCAGATTTCATGGCGTCTACCATTCTTCGGTTCCAATACTGCTTCTCGTCTTTTCGTGATGAATTCAACATTCGGACTGAACTAATCACTGGAATAGAAAGTTGAGATACCAACCGATCTACTAGGACTGTTCGCAACAACGCCACAGTTGCACATTCCAGTCCTACATCCAAGTGTTTTTCAATTTAATAATCTGTCGGTCAGCCATGGGAGCGATAACTCTGAACCAGGTTTCCTATGACATATGTACAGGGTGTACAGAAAGTCCAGGTGCATAGTATTTTTCCGATAAAAACTTTACGGATTGAGCAAATCAAACAAAATTTTCTTCAAAGTTTCTTCAAATAGTTTTTTATATAACTGCATTTTCGAATTTCAAACAGCCCTCCTTTCTCCTTTACACTGGCGCGGAGTCGCTTGTGGAAGTCACTCACCGTGGTGGACAGGTAAGCGACGTCAGATCATCCCACGCCTTCTGTAGGGCGCGCTTCAAACTTTCAAATTCTTGTGTGGGGAAGCACAGGCCTTGCTCTCAAGGACCGACCACACAGAGAAGTCCAGAGGATTCAAATCAGGTGAGTATGGAGGCCATTCGGCGGATGTGATCATGGAGGGGAAATTAGTCTTGCAACAGTCTTGCACCCCTTTAGCCTTGTGGGCAGGCGCAGAGTCCTGCTGGAACGCCCATTTGCGTCCCGCGAAGTGAGCCTGGTTCCAGGGAAGTACTTCCTTTATGAGAATGTCGTTCAGGTAGTTATTGGCATTCATTTTGACTCCCTGCTCGACGAAAACGAGCGGAGTCTTGCCAGTCGCGCAAATCCCGGCCCAGACCATGACAGAAGTGGGATGGCCCTTTCACGAGACGTAACGGCCACTCTTATTGGCATCTTTGACCGATTTCGACCAAATCCTATCGTTCTGGTGGTTGAAGGACTGCTCAATATTGAACAACTTCTCATCGGTGAAGAGAATATCCAAACAGTCCACCGGATTGAACCGCTTTGACAGTTCACGACATCTGCAAAGACGGGTCACCTTCATCTGCTCCGTCAATGTGTGAGTCTTCTGCAGCTTGATGGGGCGAAGTCCAATGCGGGATTTGACGATCGTCTGAACAGAACTAGCCGAGATATTCAGCTCCTTCGCGCTCTGCTTGGGGTTATTTCGAATCTTGTCTCGGATGCTTCTCACGTAGAAGGAAGTGGTCGCGGTCACTGGTCTGCCGCTCCTGGGAGGTCATTCGTCGTACCAGTCTCACGAAAGCGACGTATTGTGTTTTGAATGGTGCTGCGGGCGAATCCAGTGGTTCTGGCGATGTGCTTTTTAGTGTGACCGGACTGGCTCAAGCGCAGAATGTAGCATCGGTCCATATCAGGTAGCGTTACCAGAAAACGAAAAGAGTTATCATTCTGATTTTTTCAGGGTATGTTAGCAACATTATGAACAAGATACAAGCGGAAAATCACACGACCGCTACGCCAAACAAAAAAGATGCCAAGTGACAAAATCGGGCACCTGGACTTTCTGTACACCCTGTATATATAGCTCATCCCAGTTAAAAATACTCGCCCTCGTTTCCATTGTTTAAGTATATATAGGCAACCCAATATCGACGGATCATTTACAAAAAGAGTGCTAGCAAGCTTGTGAAGGAGCTGGCCGGAAGAGCTCACCATACTTCAGCTAAAAGAAGAAGGCGGCTAGAGCATTGAAAGGAGCATCATTGGAGGAAGCAAAACGTAGGAAGAGGAGGATTTATCAACAAGGAATGGCACCGTACATATGTCAAGAATGTTTTAAAGACACCATGAGGTGTGTTGTCAATATGAATAGAGTCAATGTTTGTTTTAACAACTTTCTTAGATATTAGAGTAGAGAAACATTGTGAAGGTGCATAATGGGTTTATTTTTAAAGATGTAGCAATAAGACTGTATATATGAATCAAGCAGACTGTTGAACTATCAGATGATAATTTGTAAAAGTGAACAAGAAAAGTGCCTTGTATGTTATTTGGGTTTCAATTATTTATAGTCACCAAGGAGTGAAAGTTATTGTGTATCAACTGCGCAGTACGAGTTACTTTTAACATCATGGTTTATTCACTGCGACATAATATGCACGAATAAAACGTAACACCTACGCTCATGGTTTATTTATTGTCTCGAAACCGCTTGTCTCCTCGGAGTATTCGCACCAAATGTATTTCACTTTCTGTGAGTCTGTTCGGATCTCTCTTTGATTGTATTTCAAAATTTTCTCGCCACTGCCCGTTGGTAGTTTAACGTGTTCCGGTGTCTCGCCTTCGCTAGTCGGTAGATTGCTTCGTCACCACCGGACAATTCATTTTCCGTAGTGTTCTCTGTAGTAGGACGACTTGGTTACTGCTGCAACTTTCTCTGCTTCTTTCTAGGCTGACTTGTACGCAGAATGATCTCTCGATTCTCTAGTCTCTTTTCAGATTTTGTACGCTGTTTTTTCGCCTTAATCGCATCCTGTATCTCAGCGCTGAAGAAGCTAGTGTATTTGTTGATTCTGCTTTTCCCGGGCTTCGTAACTCCTAAGAGTTTTGACGCAGGTGTTTTGTTTGCTGTATCTTGACATGTCCAGAGTCCTTTTTGTTATGATAGACCGTATCACGACACTTCGTACCAAAGATACTTTGTACCAAACTTTTTTCTTGTTATGTGAATGTCTCTTTAAATTATCAAACGAAGAAAATGCGTGTTCTGGCAGAAAAAATTCTCATATTTGAATTGCATGAAATCGTGGGAAAGAAAATTTCACCTTGTTTTCTAATTAGATATAATGTTTAGTCTGGCGAAACGAACGCTTCATCTTTGGTTTGCATAACTTCTGTGTGATTATAGTTCCTTGGACCTTAAAAATGTTAACGTACCAGCTCGAAAACCATGGAATTTGCTCGGTGAATGTCTGTTTAAATCAAGTAGACGCTTATATTAATAAGGTGAAAGTTTCACGAAATTAGGTAAAAATTTTTACGATTTATGTGTGAGGTGGAGGACTCTGTGACCGATTTTCATCGAGTGTTTTTTAAAGGTCAAACATAAAGGTCGTCTAAAGGTCATAGATTATATGATTTCTAAAGGTCATTTAAAGGTCAATTAAAGGTCATTTATCGATTTTTGTTTTTAATTTTTAAAATTGAATTTTCAGTTTTTTATTTTTTTAAATTTTGCTTATTTATTTTTTTTTAATTTTTAAAATTAAATTTCAACTTTTTCCTTTTTTAAAATTTTTTTCATTTACTTTTTAAATTATTTTTCAAACACGTTTTTCTCTAACTGTCTCTTCTTTCACACACTATTTCTTCACGCTCTTACGCGTTTTCTTCTTCAACTGTCTCTTCTTTTACACACTATTTCTTCGCGCACTCTGACGCGTTTTTCTCTAACTTTTTTAACGTTAGAACAGAACCATCCCTGAGACATCCGTGTTATCGCGTGGTTGCATGTTCACACTTTCCCGCTCAAATGGGAGGTACCACTCGAATTTTACTTTGTAAAAGGGTCTATAAACTTAATTCTTCGCGCGCTCTGACGCGTATTTTTATCTAACCGTTTCTTTTTTACACACTATTTTCTCACTACTCTGTAATACAAATTTTCAAAACCTTTTTCCAGATTCAATGTGCTGGATGATGACTCATCAACCCCTCAAGCTTGAAATCTTTGGTGTAAACCCCTTATATCAACAAGCCCTCTCTACAGTAATTTGTAGGGTAACCTCTCTCCGATTGATCACTTGTTACGCCAATCCCTCTCTCTGTACTCTTTTGCGGTAAAGAACACATCTCTGTTGTGTATTCTTTCGCATTTGCAGAATGAACAAGACTCGGTTTAATCAAAATTTTTCAATAACAACAAAACAATTAAGTTCAGAAAAGGCATCATTTAAGAAAAACAATTCATTGGAAACAGTATAACTGAAAGTGTTATGGAAAAAAAAAGTAAAAAGCTGCGTTTTATTAGACAACATAAAAAAGAGATGAGCAAGCTTGAAAGATAGAAAAACGATCAACTACAGATAAAAAAGGAGAGCAAAAGAAAAAAGGAGATCCAGAGCAAAACTTCAGATAATATACCCTTTACGGGTATTCTACTACTGTACCCAAACAGTAAGCTTCCTCCTCTACCCAAACAATAAGCTTCTGGATGATCTGAGGAGTCCCTTGTAAGCAGGGAATTTGAGGTTGACGGTCTTGGCTTTCGACTCTTGCTCTTTGAAAGCCTCACTGATATAATCAGTGCGCTCATCATATTTGGTCTCAGGTTCGCCCCCGCCAGGTACAAGGCCGAAGAATTCCTCTTGGAAGCGGGCTACTGCCACATCGATCATGGCCACAATTCGAGGAGCCAGAGTGAACCCGTCCTGGGTCGTATATGCCTTCCGTTCCGCCTGATTCGTTGTCGTTATAAAATGCATCAGGGTGCAAAAGAATAAATTGTCTCTGAGGGAAGTCTGACCGAAGAATCGATCTGAAACAATGCGGGCGTACGGGACTAATGTTAAGTATTTTTGTTAATGTTAAGTATTTTTTAATGTAAAAATAAGAGAGTCTAATTGTAAAAGTTTGATTGGACGGCTAAACTTTCATTGGACGGCTAAAGTTTTTATTGGACGGCTAAACTTTCATTGGACGGCTAAACTTTCATTGGACGGCTAAAGTTTTTATTGGACGGCTAAACTTTCATTGGACGGCTAAAGTAGATTAGAGCCAAAGTTTTTGAAGTTAAAATGAATGTTTTTGTATTTTTTCATGAACCGGAGTCTCTGATGCTCAAAATGATCACCTACGAAGAAAATTTCCGAAACCGGAGCGTTTACATAAAATCAACATCTCTGTCACCTTTGCTACTGGAGCATCCTCTGAAGGACTATCGCGGCGCTTTCGAAGTTTTCGGCAACTTTTTCTTCGCTGGAAACTTTATATAAATACATTTAATGAGGTTAGGCGAATACAGCAAATAAAGTTGAACATTTCGCATCATCAATCAGTATCGTCGAGTTCCATACATATTTTCAAAAAAACCTTTTAAACGCAGCTATTCAACAAAAAACTGGATAGAAAAGGAAGTCTTCTTAAAAAAAGTCAGAGGGTAATTCTTCTAAAAAATTCCTCCTCTACCCCACGCCCCCCCCCTCTCTCTAAAGACACCAACCGACTTCTTCTTAAAAACTCGGTAAATGTCTCATGCTTTTAAGTTTACACACTAAGAAGCTCATTATTTTCGATGACTGCGTCTATGAAAAGAATAACCTGCATCTGCCAGAAGTCGGGTTGCCTGTAAGATTTCCAGCTGCCAGAAGATGCCTGGAAGTGTGTAGACTGAGAAACGGGAAACATTTGCCGAGTATTGCCCCCCCCCCTCGTATTGCCCCCCCCCCTTCCCCGTCTTCAACCATCCAACTTCTCAAAAAAATCTTATTTTCATTCTTTCGTGTTTTTTCTAGACGACTTCGAGGAAATGCTTATTTATAATCACGTTTTTATATTTTTATCCACTACAAAATAGCTTCCATGAGTTCCAAGGTTATCCCTCTCACCCCATTTAATAACCATTATGAATCAATTGAATGGTTAAGTTGAATGCTTCTCAGCTCTTGAGTTATTCAAATATGTATGTTTGAATTTGAAACCTTGCTCTTGTGAATTGAAACCTTAAAAAGTCTTCCGAAACAGAAGAGATAAATAATTTTTGTCGCACTTACCCTAAGATAAGATACAGACATAACATGGTACAACCAGTGGCAGCTCTTTAAGTTAATTTTGGTGTAGAACATTAATTATTAAAATGCGACTCGTGAAATGCCTACCAACAATTCTGAACGCCTACGGTTTTAGTTTATTCACAAAAAGTGTTAGCCTAATTTGGTAAGCGGAAAGAGAGAAAGAGTGTTTGACGCATTATTATGTTAATTTTTGATACGGTTTCGTTAGCCTAAGCCGTACGGCCTCATTAGCGTGAACTTTTGCCTAAGCCTAAGCAGAAAAAAAAAGAAGAAAAAACTTGAGAAAAACTAAATAAAGCGCATGGGGCGGAGTTTAGTATTTTCCCGCGTGTTGGCGTGCATTACTAATGGTTTAGCGTGCAGCGTGCGTGCACGGCGGGCGCGGTGTGCTTTAGTAATGGCCCCAATTAATGCAATCTTACGCGCGTATTTAAATTTGTTTATTTTCTATTAATAACTGTTTTATTTTATGTTTGTCCATGTTGATTTTTGTGTTTTTGGAAATAAAATTTTGGGCTCTTATTCCTTGTAGGACACCTTGCGTGTTCTCTTGCAGACATTGGAATACTAAACGGAAAAAATCGCTGTAAACTCTACGGTTTCGAAAATTTTCTCTATAGGTGATCATTCCAATTTTCTCTATAGGTGAGCATCAGAGACTCCGGTTTTTGAAATAAAATTTTTACAAAAAAATCTTTTCTTTCACTAATAACTGGCCTACAACAAACGGCTTAGCTAACGAGGCCGTACGGCTTAGCTCGAAACACACTGGCAACAGTGGCCATTCGTGACTCTACAGCCTTAAGAGCCTTTCACGGATGGAGCCGGATCATCCAGTCCAGAATCGAGCGCGACCTCAGGTGGCGGAAAGAGGGACGCCTCCCTACGAAGAACTCGTGCTGGGAGGTAGCGGGAGAAATCCCGCCGCGGACCAAAACTGGGTAGTATAGGAGGGCGATGCGGGACCGGCCTGGGCATACCACCGGACCAAACATCAGCCGATACTCCGCTATACTTTTCAATGGCGAGTCGAGGCGCCAGTAAAATAACCTCTTTGCTCGTCAAAGGAGGGCGATGCCGGACCGGCCTGGGCATGCCACCTGGCAAAACATCAGCCGATACTCCGCTATTCTTTTCAATGGCGAGTCGAGGCGCCAGTAAAATAACCTCTTGCCCTTCTCCGGTTAACGAATGGGTCTCGTCAAGAGGATCGCCGACTGCGGTGCGAGTGTAGACGGAGAAAATCTCTCCCGACTCAAAAGGATCCTCACCAACCTATCCCAAAAGGACTCCCCTCGACAGGACCTATGGGCAAAACAACAACAACATACGGCTTAGCTAACGAGGCCGTACGGCATAAGAAAATTTCTCATATTATTAGTTTTTGTTAATTCATTTTTTGTCAGCTAAACTTTCATTGGACGGCTAAACTTTCATTAGACGGCTAAACTTTCATTGGACGGCCAAACTTTCATTGGACGGCAAAAGTAGATTAGAGCCAAAGTTGCATTCGATTGAGTTCAAAGCTTTTTACATTTTTCGGCTCTTATATACTCACGGGTATACTAGACGCCAGACAGTGCAGAGTGGAATTTTTTTTGATACGGTCTCGTTAGCCTAAGCCGTACGGCCTCGTTAGCGTAAACTTTTGCCTATGCCTAAGCGATTTTTAATGTAAAAACAATCTACAAAAAAGTTATCTTTAAAAAGCCCCCCCCCCAAGTGAAGCGCGGGCCCCTAAGTAAAAAAGAACCAATTAAAGTATGAGTCAGCAGCAACTTCATAGAGTTGAATTAGGTCATCGGAAAACTCTCCAACGACTCAAGCTCTTGATTGGCCTTTATAAAAAGTTTTTGTTCATACTAACTTTATGCATCATATAAAAAGCTTGATAGAAAATGCTTAGAATGGAACTATCGAATAAATTGAAATTACTAATAAAAACATTACCTTCAACTCTTTTTTTGGTTGTGTTTGAGACCCTTTGGCTATTACAATACATAGTTGCCTGAATTAAAAAAAAACTCACTTTTGTTCGACGTTTTGTTGTTCTCTCAACTGATGTCGCATGAGCTGTGTAGGAGCTCAGAGGTCTGTAGATAAAAATTTACGAATTGTATTTTTTAAAAAAAGAGTAAGAAAAGTTCGGTTCTAGGAAACAAAAGGTACTTTTTGCGTTTAACTACCCTCCCTACCAGGGGCCTCTTTCTAATTGGATATTTTGAATACAGCGATACAATATTGTGTTTCTAATCTTTCGATACAGCGATACAGTTATACAAATGGATACAGCGATGTTTTGTGAAGGGCACCTGTATCCATGTAAAGGTTCTCTCTCTAATCTTTTACAGTTTACATCGAAAAAAAATCTGATCTTTACAGGAAACGGATACAAATTTACAATTATAAAGGCTGCTGTTAAGATGGATACAGCACGCATTTACAATGTTTTTTCTTTATGTTTTTATTTTTTTTTCTTTATATTTTGTTTTTCTTATTCATATTTTGCCATCTCCATTTTTCTTTCTTTTTTTCACCAAAATTTTTTTCAATTATTTGATTTTGCTTATTCTTTGTCCATTAATTTTATACATAATTGAAAACATGACAGTAATTTTGGCAATTGTATATTCATATAAGTATTGTTATATTTTTCTAACTTCAAAGTACTATTATTGCAAGTTTTTCTCTAAAATAATTTTTTTTCAATCGAAGGTGGTTGGCGTGTGCAAGTCTTTTCGTACAAAAAAATACAATGACTATGTTTTCGATGTAAGTTGCAATGTCATCGATGAGAAATGAATTATTGCATTTTTCCCGAAAATTGACCGAGCAAACGAAAATTGCCCCAAACTCAACAAAGATTTGTATCCGATACAGCAACTTTTTATATCGGCTGCTGTATCGGATACAACTGTGAACTGTATCCATTTAATTACAGGAGAGATTAGAAAGACAAGTAAAATATCGCTGTATCCAAAATATCCAATTAGAAAGAGGCCCCAGAGTCCCTGATGCTCAAAATGAACATCTATGAAGAACAAAATAGAAACCGAAGCGTTTAATGCCCACGAGCGCTGGCACTTAAACTGCAGAAGTGCCTGTTTTTTATGTGAAAACAATTTTCAATGTAAAAATGTTTTTAAGTAGAAATTTTTTTTTGTAAATTTAAATAAGTCATGACCCATTTTACCTCTGGTACGGAAAGGGTGGCTAAACGCAATAAGTGCCAAACAAAAAAATAGTGAAACACTAAAAGGCATTGAAAATAATTTTAGTACAAAAAGAAAGAATTCCGAAAATAATCAAGTGTGAAGACCAGGTTGCACTGAACAAAAAAAAACAGTTAGGCTGCGCACTGTTTTGCTCACCGACCGTTTTTTACCGTCAAAAAGTAAAACTAATTTGCTCACCTACAGTCAGAAACATAAGAGTTTTTTTGAATTTTTTTTTGCGGGAGCTCCCTGATTAGCAATTTTTATGAACGCTGTGACTGTCCAAATGGAGCAACTTATTGCATTTTGAAAGAAGATGATGCATTTGGACAGTCACAGCGTTCATAAAAATTGCTAATCAGGAAGCTCCCGCAAAAAAAAAATTCAAAAAAAACTCGTATGTTTCTGACTGTAGGTGAGCAAATTAGTTTTACTTTTTACGGTAAAAAACGGTCGGTGAGCAAAACAGTGCGCAGCCTAAGGAGAAAGGGGGGAGGGAGTTTTCATGAATAAAATCTCTTTCTGAGAAAAAAAATCTTTGGACGGCTAAAGTAGATTAAAGCCAACTTTTTACTAAGCCTAAGCGTTTTTTAATGTAAAAATAATTTTCTGATGTAAAAATAAAAATTTATAAAGATAATTTAAAAAAAGGAAAAAAAAAGTAAGAGAAAGAAAAAAGAAAGTAAACGAACAAGTAAGAAAAAAGTAAGAGAAAAAATAAAAAAAGAGAAAGAAAAAAGAAAACTAATAATTAATTGAGCCAGGCCGTTTTTAAGTTGAGACCGTGTTTTAGGGTGTAAAGGGTGTAAGGTTAACCAGGTGTACACTTTGTTAAAGGACAAATTTTCGCCAAAAAATTTTTTCTGCTTAGGCAAAGGATACGAGGCGAGGCCGTACGACTTCCGAACGAGACCTTATGAAAAATGATATTTTCGCGTTTTCAGTGTTTTGATCTTTGCCAAATGATAGAGACGCAGGTCCCACCTAGGTTTCCAGCCACCTATTTTAACAAGAAAAAAGCGAGTTCTCTCAGTTTGACGTCAAGGTTCAGTAAGATGGTTCCAATTTAATAAGAGCCACATTCGGCTAATTAGCGCGCCGTACCAAGGATCGAAGATTATTGGCAAAAATTAATTTTCTAAGAGGTGTCCGAGACTGTTTTAATAGTTTTTGGCAACATTGATCACCGGAAGCATTTTAGGAGAATATTAAAGTGTTTTCCTGTGTTTTTTTCAAAAGCATAAGCAGTAATGTAACATACGATAAACTTAATGTCTCTTTTTATTTGTTCAGAAAGTTGAGAAATGTTTACAGATAGGATCACCAACACTTCGTACTCGACACTTTGTACCCGCGACACTGCATACAATGAAATTGGCAAAAAATTTGATATTGGAAAATTTTTTCAAATGGTCTTGTTCTTAAGCCTAACGGTCTTGTTAGCGTCATTTTGACCTGAGCCTAAGCGAGAAAAGAATGTGAAAGAATAACAAAACATTGCGGTACAAAGTGTCGTGAGTACAAAGTGTCGTCATACGTTGCAGCTACTGGCTTACTGTCAAGACGCCCTTTAATATCCTTTTCTCACACTCAGAAAATTCCTACCAAATCCAAAAAAATTAGCTGATTGTTCAAATATTGAAAAAAATTTACGCTCGATCAACTTTTTCGGCTTCTAGACTAGATGCGTTCAGCCAAAGAACGTAAAGGAGTGGCTGCCCCTGTGGTGAACAACACGATTTGTTATTGGTTAGTTAAGCTTCATACTTTTTCTGACCATCTTTTTCTGTCAGAAGTGTATGTTTGAAATGTGGCAGAATCTGGAAAAGTTAATTCTCAAAATAAAAGAAAAGTTTTTTTTCCATCAGCTTTTAGTAATAATAAGTTTATAACAAGTCCATGTTTCAACTAAAAATGTTAACGGAGATTAAGCGAATCGTTTTTGATATCATTCATGAACAGGTGAAGCATGCTGTTTCTTAGCACCCGCACAACTTTTTTCGAGCGCATAGGTTAAAAAAAATTTCAGAGTTCAAAATTCATTTTTTCCATTGATTTGGACTTTCCCTACGAAAAATCCGAGAAAAATTTTTCCAAGCGCATAGATTTCAATGTTTTTCGAGGTTTTTGGAGAGCGCATAGATTTGGTTTTACCCGCAGTGCGGGTCAGAGAAACACCCTGAGGTGAAGTCCATGTATAGTCCACCAGGAAAATTTGAGAAAGTTACAGTTCTTAAAGCAGGGGAGTCAGAATATGGAAAAATTCCATTGATATTTACCTAGAGCTCGCGGCTCGATATTTATGATTCGAGAGAACTTCTGATTCCCCAGCTAGAATAGTTGTTTTTTGCTTTGAAAATTGAAATCGACTTTTTAAGCTATGCTGGCAACGCCATGCAAGCAAAGCTGAAACGATTTTGAGGTTTACAAATTCTGCTAGAGATCTGAATGTTCAATACCCTCATTGGCTTTTATCAATTTTTGATTATTCCGATTCGATTTACCTTTTTTACAGTAACGGAGAGAGAAAACTTGGCGCATTGGAACTTTTTTGCCAAGGCTGCTCAAGATGGTTCCATGGGTCATGCTTGAAGGATCTTGAGGAATTGTCCGTCTTTTCGCTTGATGTATTTTTCTAAATTTATGAACCAGTCACTTGAAACATTTTTTTTAAAAGTTAATTTTTTAGGTCTTTTTAGATGAGAATAGTTGAAGCATTTTAATGAGCAACTCTGACATGTGCTTTAGGGTGTTTCTTAGCACCCGCACAACTTTTTTCGAGCGCATAGATTTTTAAAATTTCAGAGTTCAACATTCAGTTTTTTTTTCTCCAATAATTTGGAATTTCCCTACAAATAGTCCTAGAAAAAATTTTTTCAAGCTCATAGATTTCAATGTTTTTCTAGGTTTTCGAAGGGCACATAGATTTTTTTACCCGCAGTGCGGGTCAGAGAAACACCCTGATGTGCTTGATGCGATACTCAAAATCTGATGATAACGGAATAACTGGAAATGTGTAACAGAAGTTAGCCGTTTTAGTTTTTGAAGTTGTATTTTTAGTTATTGTTTGATATAACAATCTGCAGCTACGGCTTGGCCTTCATGGTCTGCTATGTCTTTCACTGCAAAGATTGCAGTCCTTCTAAGGCGGAGACATGGGCGGCCAAGCAAGCGAGTAAGACTCACTATTTTTTTTGTACTTCATAATTCGAATTTCGTCAAGGATCTGATTTCAGATTGAAAACAAAATTATTAATTGGCTTTCAGGAGCAGGAACAAAATTGATTTGTAAATAACCACATCATGAATTGCCGTGAGTGTTTAATGGGCCTCTAAATGTGCATTATCATGTGTGCGTGTGTAGCTCAGTGGGTAAGAGCATTCGCCGGGAATGCAAAAGGTCGCGGGTTTGGTTCCCGTCACACCACACTATTTTTCCCAAATTTCTGCGAACAATCCAGTGCTCTGCTCGGTATAAAAATCCTTTGCTTGAGATTAGGGTATACTATTATTCAGGGGTTAAATGGGACCGGACAATTTGATGTTTACATATATCCGCCGAAAAACTCTAGTAGCTTTTCTATATTTTCTTAGCTCTAGTAGGTTTTTTTCACTCGTTGGTGTTGTTGTTGTTGTTGCCGGCAAACGTCTCGCGTCGAAGAGAGTTGGCTATGGAGAGCCGCTCTCTCCTCTTTTTTTTCGTTGGTGTGAACTAGTGGGCTGTAGTACCATCGAAGGCAGCGAGCTCGATAGTTCTTGGCATAGATCGCCATTTTGGAGTCGCTTTTCCTCCCTTCAGGACGGCCTCTTTTTTCACTTTTCCAGTACTCACTGGGCGAGACTGAATCACGGGATTCACGTATCGCAAGCTGCGTCGTCTATCCGGGGGCACACAATATTGCTCGACGTAATCCGTGGGCTCTTCTTTAAGATTCTTTTTCACCAGCCTCGTCTCATCTGCATAAAGAGTTTATTCATTACATGTGTTAAAAAATGCCAAGAATGATCAAAAAATGTTGTGTGCAAGAATGATCTGCCTCTCGCGCGCGATGCGTATCGCGTAAGAGAGCGAGACTAAGAATTGGATTGGCTGGATTGAACTATATTTATATTTGGACTCTACACTACTCGGACTATATATTATTTATCATCTCTGGAATCTTTGGACTACAAGGCAAGGTACATAACAGTGGCGATCAGGATTCTGGAAGGAGGACTTCGAAGAGGATTTGGAGGAGGACTTCAAATTTGAAAGAGAGGCAAACGCGCAGAGCTAAAGGTTGCTCTGTGGTCAGTTCCTCATTGAGAGAGGCAAACGCGCAAAGCTAAAAGTTGCTTTGTGGTCAGTCCCTCGTTGTAAGAGAGGCAAACGCGCAGAGCTAAAGGTTGCTCTGTGGTCAGTTCCTCATTGAAAGAGGCAAACGCGCAAAGCTAAAGGTTGCTTTGTGGTCAGTCCCTCGTTCGAAGTTCTTCTACTTGTAATCGTACAAGTCGAACTCAAGAGGCCAGAGAAAGAGCAATAAAGTAAAGAAATGGAGGACAAAGGTGTCCAACAGATTTTGCTGACAATGCAAATGCAACAAGAGCAACATGCGAAGCAACAACAAGAGCAGAGCGCCCTCGTCAATGCCCTGCTAGAAAGACTTGCAACGAGAGAAGGTAGCAGTCAGGCTAAACCTGCAGGACCATCGATTGATGCGCTTGAGAAACGCATCACAGACTTCGCATATGAGCCAGAAGAAGGTGCAACCTTCGAGAAGTGGTACAGCAGATATGAAGATCTGTTTGAAAAGGATGCTGAAGCTCTGGAAGAAGATGCCAAAGTAAGAATGTTGCTGAGGCATGTGAATTTCTCTGTGGAAAATCGATACCTGGATACAATCGCTCCACACAAGGCAAGCAACTATACTCTGAAAGAGACGGTTGAGAAACTCAAGAAAATGTTCGGAGACAAAAGCACAATCTTTGAGAAAAGATTGAAGATGCTGAACATGAGAATGAGTAAATCACATACTGATGATTTGAGAGTGATGGCAAGCACAATAAACAGAGCAGTGGAAAGTGCACAAGTGAAAGACATTAAAGTGGAACAATTCAAGACAATGATGTTCCTTACTTCTATTGATCTACCTCAATTTGAAGAAACGCGTTTCCACCTGTTGAGTGTTTTGAGAAAGAACGAAGAGACAAGTATGGAAACACTGCTGGATGAATGTGATCGATTGCATTCATTACATCAAGAGTCAATGGCAGTCCAAACGCAAGGTAGAACATCTCAACTCAATTATGTGAAAAAGAATCAACAACGGAATCCATCGGAGAAAGGAAGGAAGAAACAGTTCGATGAGCAACGGAAAGAGAAATGCAATCGATGTGGAGTATCACACAGCACTGAATGTTTCTTCCTAAACAAAGAATGTTTGGCTTGTGGAAAAAAGGGCCACAAGAGCACGATGTGTAAGAATAAGCCAAAAGAGAAAAGAAGCAAGCAGTCAATGAATTCAATCAGAGTGATGAAAGTGAAGTCAGAAGATTTTGAGATAGAAATGCAGATGAATGGGAAAGCCGTTAGACTACAGGTTGATACGGGAGCAGATCTGACATTCATCTCGAAGGAAATCTGGAAGGACATTGGAGAACCGGAGTGTTCACTTTCGGATTGCAAACCAATTTGCGCAAATGGAACGCCACTAATGATTATAGGAAAGTTCAAGGCAAACTTGGAAGTCAATGGAAAATGCGCACAAGGGTACGTTCACGTTACCACAGCGCCACTCAGACTCCTCGGAAAAGACTTCATTTCACAACTGGAAGTTCTGAAGATGAATTGGACTAGAGACGCAACTTCGAATGTATGGAAAGTCATGAATAAGGAGCCGCAGTCTACTAAAGAATATGAAGAGTGGATAAAGAAGGAATATCCGGGAATAGTTGAAGATGGACTGGGCCTTTGCACAAAGGTAAAGGTAACGTTAAAGCTCAAAGAAGGAGCTCAGCCAGTCTTCAGGAATAAAAGACCGGTACCCCTCGCAAGCATAACTAAAGTGGGAAAGGAACTGGACAGGCTAGAAAAATTGAATGTCATCAGGAAGGTCGACACAGCCAAATGGGCTGCCCCCATTATAGTGGTGGAGAAAGCGAATGGAAGCACAAGGCTCTGTGCCGATTTTTCCACCGGGTTGAACGAGGCGATAGAGCTTCATGCTCATCCACTACCTCTGCCGGAGACGATATTCGCTGGGCTGAACGGTGGCAAACTTTTTAGTCAGATTGACTTTGCCGATGCTTACCTGCAAGTTGAGCTTGATGAAAAAGCAAAGGAAATGTGCGGTATCAACACGCACAAAGGACTTTACCGGTACGAAAGGTTACCATTCGGAGTGAAGTCGGCCCCAGGAATCTTCCAACAAGTGATGGATACAATGTTGGCAGGAAGTGAAGGTGCCGTGGCCTATTTGGACGACCTCATAATAATGGGGAAGACAAAGAAAGAACACGATGATAACTTGAGGGGAGTATTAAGTCGGATCTCTAATTTCGGATTCAAGCTGAAGCTGGAGAAGTGCAAGTTCGGCAGTACAAGCATCAAATATCTCGGGTTCATTGTGGATAAAGATGGCAGGAAACCGGATCCGAACAAAATCGATGCGATTCGATTGATGCCCGCACCTACAGATGTAGCTACCCTGAGGTCGTTCCTCGGAATGGTGACGTATTACGGACAGTTCATAGCCGGATTGCATGAACTGAGAGCACCACTAGACAATTTGTTGAGGAAAGACGTGGAGTGGACGTGGTCTGAGACATGTCAGAACGCGTTCAAGAAGATCCTCGAAGTGCTAGAAACAGATTTGAGTCTGGTCCATTACGACCCAAGTAAAGAGATTTTCGTGGCTGCTGATGCCAGCGGTCACGGAATCGGTGCAGTTTTGATGCACAGAGCGTCTAATGGAGCAATGAAGGCTATTTTCCATGCTTCAAGAGCATTGAAACCAGCGGAGCGGAACTATGGGCAAATTGACAAGGAAGGTCTAGCATTGATCTTTGCCGTAAAGAAGTTCCACCGGTTCATATATGGACGGCGATTTACCCTACAAACCGACCATAAGCCACTCTTGGCAATTTTCGGTTCCAAGACAGGAGTACCCGTCCATACGGCGAATAGGCTTCAGAGATGGGCAACGATGCTAGTCGCGTATGACTTTCGGATTGAGTATGTGAGCACGAACAGTTTTGGATACGCGGATGCGCTTTCGAGATTGATCGCAAATTGTCCGTCCCCAGATGAAGACGTAGTCATCGCGAGCATTCAGGTCGATGAAGACGTCATGAGCTTGTTCAAGCGTGACATAAGAGCCCTACCATTGACAGCTGAAGATGTACGTCGAGAAACTCAGAAGGATCTTACCCTGACAAAGGTCATGACATGGCACAAGAAAGACGCATGGCCCAAGAAAGTTTCCAAGGACATTTTACCTCTCTACAGAAGAAGAGACACTTTTTCAATAGTGGGAGAGTGCCTGATGTCGGCTGAAAGGGTTGTGATACCAGTCACACTTCAAAAACTGGTTTTGAAAGAGCTGCATGCAGGACATCCAGGAATGGTGAGAATGAAAGCAATGGCAAGAAGCATTTGTTATTGGAATGGTATCGACGGTGATATTGAGGGAGTTGTGAAAAGTTGCGAAAGATGCGCGAACAGCTCGAAGAATCCCGTTAAAGTTCCATTGGAACCTTGGCCAAAGGCAACCAGATCCTGGCAAAGAGTCCATCTGGATTTTGCAGGACCAATCGATGGAGAAAGTTATCTCATAATGGTAGATGCTTTCAGCAAATGGCCAGAAATTCTATCAACGAACAGCATGACGGCTACAGCTACGGTACGCGCGTTGGAATCCTGTGTTGCTCGGTATGGGCTTCCTGAAGTAGTCGTGACAGACAATGGAACGCAATTCACATCGGCGTTGTTCAAAAACTATTGTGTGAGAAATGGAGTCAGACATATTACCAGCCCACCGTATCATCCACAGCCGAACGGACAAGCAGAAAGGTTCGTAGATACATTCAAAAGAAGTTTGATCAAGATGAAAAGAGAAATGCCCACAGCGGAAATCTTGCACTCTTTCTTGTTTCACTACAGAAAGAACCCGAATGGCCAATGCGAGGAAGGGAAAAGCCCTGCGCAGCTGTTCATCGGAAGACAGATAAAAGGAAGAGTTGATTTGCTGAAGCCTTGTCAAAATTCTCAGGAAGTTGACCAGAAAATGAAAGCACAGTTCGATAAGTATCACGGAGTGAAGCCGAAAAAGTTCTCCGTTGGAGATCGAGTGAAATACAAAATCGGCGTGCCTAAGAACGACGTATACTGGCAAACTGGAGAAATAGTTGCAAAACAAGGCAAGGTTGCTTATTGGGTATTGCTAGATCAAGGCAGAAAAATCAAAGCTCATAGTAATCAGCTCACCCTAAGTATGGGAAATGTGACAGAGGAAATCAAGAAATCATGCTTGCCTCTGCACATACTGAGTGAAGCCTTTGGGTTGGTTACAGAAAAAGATAATGAGTCAGAAACAGAAAGAGCGGAGCCAAACCACAGAAGTGATGAACCCTCTTTCCCGAGAATTGTCAGAGACCCTGTCTCAACCCAAACGAACGAAGCACAACCTGGTGCCAGTTCACACAGTCGACCAAAAAGGGCTATAAAGGCGCCGGTGCGACTGGAGGTCAATCCTCACAAGAAGTTTTATTAGATTCGAGCATCGAGTCTAGGCAACATATGTATATAGAATTGATAAAATGTTGCCATGTTTGTTTGTTTTAGTTTCTAATGCAAACTATATTGCTCTAATATTGTAAGGTGATAGCAATATGGTTTATGCTTTGACTTGTTGTTTTCTCTTCATGGTTACGAGAGAAATTTGAAGATTTTTTACTTCCCAAGTGAAGGTGGGCTATGATATGCCTATCTTTTGAGATAATGATATTTATCTCAAGGGGGAGGTGTTGTGTGCAAGAATGATCTGCCTCTCGCGCGCGATGCGTATCGCGTAAGAGAGCGAGACTAAGAATTGGATTGGCTGGATTGAACTATATTTATATTTGGACTCTACACTACTCGGACTATATATTATTTATCATCTCTGGAATCTTTGGACTACAAGGCAAGGTACATAACAAAAAATTTGAAGAAAAAACAGCTCATTCCAACGGGGAGGCTATTGAAAAATAAAGTGAGGTTATTATAAAATTCAGGCAATTGACAAAAGGTAAGGGTGGATGTATATTGCACCAAACACACTGTTCTCGTTCCTGAGCCGTACGGCCTCGTCAGTTTAACCTTTACCTAGGCTTAAGAGAAAAAAACAGTAGAAAAATAGCTGAAATCTTAAGCCAGAGCTAAAAAAGACTGGAAAAATCTAGTTAAATTTACTTCTTTTTTTTCAATTTGCAAAAATTTTGTGATAACCTCACTTTTTTGGCCATTACTAAAGCACGCGGCGCACGCCTGCACGCCAAATTAAAAAAAGAACCAACTCGTTCTTTGACTAATTCTCTTGACTTACTTCACACAGAATAAATATAGGGGTTCCAATTCGCGTCTAGTTTTTCTATTTTTTTTGGCCCTGAAGAAGTTATTTTGGTTAATACGATTTGATGATCGAAAAGTTTAAAAGTTCGGCACTTTTTGCAGTTAAGGTACCCCCCTAGCAGAGGTTCCATGGGTCATACGTCTGACTTAATTACATTTACAAAAATTATTTTTACATTAAAAAATATTTTCACATCAAAAACGCTAACGCTTAGAAAAAGTTTACGCTAACGAGGCCGTACGGCTTAGGCTAACGAGACCGTATAAAAAGTTCCACTCTGCACTGTCTGGCGTCTAATATGCCCGTGAGTATATAAGGGCCGGTAAATTGTATGTTAACGAGGCCTTTAGGCTCAAGAACGAGGCCGTATTGAACAATTAGCCACAAAATTTCAGTTTTTTTCAAGTATACTTGAGGAAATTGACATAACTGTTTTCAGATAATACTCAATGTTTTTTTTCCGCTTACAATTATGCTTAGTCAAAGGTTACGCTAACGAGGCCACACGGCTTAGGCTAGCGAGAAGGCATAAGAATATGTCAATTCAATGACTAAATTCGTCAAAAGATAAAAAAGGCCCTCCCCAAGTAAAGTGGGGCCCCCCTCTTAGTAAAATTGTACCCTATACTCGATACTTCGATCAAACAGGGAACTTGCAAACCCAAGTTGAAGCAAGAAGAAAATTGAAAGTATTTTTATGGCTTATTCACTTTCTTTCCTTTCTATTCTAAGCCGATCATTTTAGGACTGAGTGCTCAGAATTGACTTTTTAAGTAGTGAAGAATTGGAAAAGAAACTGACCCGTCTCATTGAAGAAATAACCGCCAGTCTTGCTTGATTATTTCCAACGTGTTTTTTCTGGCGTAAATTTTTAAGATTAAGAGACAAATTAACTTTCTATGTGTACATTCCTCTCTACGCCATTCTGTCCTTTTCTCGCTTCCATTCCTTCTTTCTGCCCTTCACTTTTCTGCTTTCTTTCACTGGCATTCGCCAAACTGAGAAAAAGATCATTTATATTCTCTACTTTACTTCTTTGGAACACTGGAAAAATTCTATCGAAAATACTTTCAGTGTGCTAGCGTGCCTTCAAACAGAGTACAGCGCTCAGTTAAAAGCCAACTACCCATTTTCTAGAGTAACTGCTGAAAATGAAGAAAAATTCTCGCGTTATAAAATGTTAGCAACTTCATGATTCAGTTATCTATACATGTATCCGCCGCGAAGGCCGATTCTGTTTTTAACCCTTGCTCTTATTTACCTAAGCGTTTTATAGAGTACCGACTCTGGAACGTACATACGGGCAAGCGACCTGTTGAAAAATCAAAGCGTGTTTTACCCACAGGCAGGGGTTAAATGGAGCCGCCCAATTTGGGTTTACATGTATCCGACGCTCAAAGTTTGGAGGAAAAAAGAAAGGATGAAGGAAAAGGGTAAGAAAAGAGAGGGAGTTTTTGTCAACGGTGTGTGTACATGTTTCTGCCGACGGGAGCGATCCGGTCACTATTTAACCCCTGCCCACAGGCTATAATGGAAGATGACCACAGATTTCATCCACATGTGTGTGACGGTGCTGGCCAATCTAAACGTGGAGCGAATGGAGGAAGAGAAAAAAGTGACCAATCTGATGGAGACTCCAGTCTACTTCAACATGGAAGCCAGCATCATACCGTATGTTAATAAGCACTGGGAGAATCTGACGTCCATGCCGAGAAGGGTCAAGAATACGTGGCACGCCACTCTGCACAAGACACTCACCAAAGAGACCGAGCTCTTCCAGGTTATTGCAGCCAATTTTTATATGTCACAGAAATGCTATAGTTTGCATAATTGGTTAAAAAAATAGCAGTATCGGAACGGTATTGAGTGAATCAGACGATAAACAAAGTCTCAGGGAGCGATGGTTTAGAGTTTGATAGAGTAGAAAGAAACCGTGGAAATAAAAGGTCGATAGAGTGGATAATTTGAAGTATGAGAGGGGGGAAGGATTAAGTTGAACAAGTTTTTTTTATCACTAGAGGAATTTTGTTATCCGTGCTTGAAGGTTGATCCTAATGATGCGAACAGCTTTGGATTGGTAGAGAGAGATCTTTCGCTCATCGGTCCCTCTCACGATGTCGTGAGACAGGTGAAGAATTTATTTTACTCAAGATCAAAATCCTTTCTCTATCTTTTGATTTGATAACTCTGGGTGTAACTGTCTCAAACGATTCTCTCTAGGTTTTTTCTCCCAGCTTTTTTGGTGAATTTTTTCTCATCGCATGAAATCGGTCTTTCTTTTCTAAAAAAAAGGTAAGAAACAGCATGTATATTACGTCTTTTACGTTGTAGATTGGTAAGAAGACGACGGGTACGAACAACTTGGCATCTACTCTGGTGCACGCCCAGGTGGTGGTTAAAGTGGAAGATGGGGATGGAGGGCCGAAGACCAGAGGAGCAAGCAAGAGGAGAAAGGAGGATGTCACTATTCCTACCACGAAGAAAACCAAAGTGTAAGTAGTTGAGTGTTGTTTTAAGGGCTGAATTCCATTCGAGGGGCAAACTATGTTCAATATTTTTGTTCAAGGGTTTTTATTTTCATTTCGGGGGCTCAAATGGTTGATGAATTGTTTGCGTGTATACATAGCTCGACAAAAGATGTAGGGGGGAGTGCTTATAATTTTAAAAAAATTCAAATGGTCAGGAGTTTACCTTTCTAATTGCTCTACCGAAAAAAGGGGAGGTATCTGTGCATTTGTAACCGTGTGACTTTGACTAGTTATTACCGAACGATTTGTGCGAAAAGGCGTAGTCCAGGGGTTAAATAGTGACTGGATCGCTCCCGTCGGCGGATACATGTACACACTATTGACAAAAAACTCCCTCTCTTTTCTTACCCTTCTCCTTCATCCCCTCCTTTTTTACTCCAAACTTTGAGCGGCGGATACATGTAAACCCAAATTGGGCGGCTTCATTTAACCCCTGGCGTAGTCTACTTGAAAGGGAACTAATATATAAATAATAAATTCAACAAAGTATAAATAATTAAACAAAAAAGACTTTCTTAGCCAAATGGCTGGATGAATAACAAGTAAGTCTTCAGGGAATCTCGTGAGAAAATTTGATTGAGTTTTTTTGAAACTATAACTAGCAATTTAACTATGCATTCATTTGAAGTATAACCGCGGGGATGCACTCATCTACAAAAGCACTCCTTTTTCATATTTTCGAATGCACTACACCGCACGTTTTAAGTTTTATGAGTTAATTACTATAATTGCAAAAAAAACAAGGAATACTTTTATTTGAATTGAGTTAGGCAGTTTAATATGGGGAAGGGTAATGGAAGAGCAATTCTAGTGTACAGAAGAAAGAAGAACCGCAAGCGGGAACATCAACAGCTGCTGAAGTTGTTCGCAAGAAAAGAAAAGTGTGAGAGGAAATGTTTTACTTTACTCCTGAGAAGAAGAATGAAAACTGGTTATATTACATTCAAGTTATTGCGACGATAGAATAGCATATCACAGATAAAAAAAGAGGCCGTATGCATGGAGCAATCCAAAAGGATTATGAGCTTGGATTAGCAGTTATCCAAATACATTTCACTAATCCGGTATGCATGGAAGCTATAATACTTTTGGATTAGAGATAATCCGACAAATTTTTTTAAAAACTTTTTTGGATTTTGTAATCCTTGGATTTGAATAATCCAGATTGTTATAATCTTTTTTCCATGCATACGGCCTAAGAGTGGCATTCAATAGGGAGGAGAAAATCGATTGTAAATCGCTAGTTTAATTTTTCTTGAGAAATTACTAGTTTAAAAAAGAGCTGATTGATTAAAGCTTGAATAACAGGTTAATGAATTGAATATATCCTCGAGCGAACCTCTGCTACCGAAGTGGGAGATCAAAGCGTCTTTTTACAGTCTTAAAAAGACTATTTGTCAAAAAAGCCACCCCTTTTTTGAATAGTTAAGAAAGTTTTTTCAACGGATTCATGATTATGTTTGGAAAAACATAGTCAAAACAAGAGAACCAAAAATTTTTCGTGTCAAAGCTAAAGTCCGCTTTCAGTTATGATTTGAAACTGCTATAAATGTTCTCCAATTAACAAGAATGTTTTTATTTGTTCTTTTCAGATAAGTCTTTTTAATTTGTTTTGTTATCTCAATTAAAATTCCTTTTTTTTAGTTCGGAATAGTAAACTCCTCTTAGACGAGTCACTATTTTTATCCATTTAAAGAAAATTTACATTCATGATTTTTGAGAAAAACCGGGGAAGTTCGAGAGATGCTGATGAACAATTAGAGTGGGCACAGAAGGGGGAATTCGAAAATCGAGGGCTGAGGATATATGCTGATTCAGAACGAGCGATTATTCTACGACACGCGTCCCTGGAACGGCGATAACGGTGGACATTCCATTCAACAAGGAGGGATACAAGTACTACGTCATCGAAAAGGATCACAATGTCCACGACAGGTAAGGGCTAAATGACTGCTCACATAATTCAAAAAAAGGTATAACTGTGGGAAATTTGAAAAGGACGACCCGTCTTAGACTGGGAGAGTCTTCTCATAATGAAATTTGAAAAGGACGACCCGTCTTCGACTGGGAGAGTCTTCTCATAATGAGAGGAAAGCAAAAGATGAAGAGAGCTAGGCATTATTCTAGACTCCATCGCTCAAATAACGGTCGCTTTTCAAAGTTATCAAGACCTATGGCTGTTGATTTAATTACCATGTATGGTTTAGAAAACCAAATCAGATTAACTATCCAGTTATTATGGTTTGGTTCTCTGAGCCGTGCATGGTTTGAACGGGGTACGATCTGAGAGTGTCTGAATCCCGCTAGAGACCGTCTTCAATCAGTAGGAGAAGAATGAGTGGTGGCTGGAGAAATGGTCGCCCAAGCTTGAGGAGATAATCCGTTCCTGCAGAGGATAAATTGCACATATCTAATGTTCGACCGCTTCTTGAGCAAGAGACGGTCTAGAATAGGGAGAAGTGAGCAGGTCTCCTCAACCGGCGTAACTTCTCATGTTGCCCAATCTTTCTGTTCTATATATCCTCCTCATCTAGCTCGCTTTTCATTATTCTAGATCATCTAATATTTTGGAGAGAATTTAAGAGTACATTTGACCTATGATGAGATTTGGTCTAATGCTTAAACGATTTGCCGAGACTTGATATATCCGCGGGTTTACGGTTTGAGAAAGAAGAAAACTTGCAGGAGCTACAGAGAAGATGAGGAAACGACGCACGCGAGAGTCATCCCAGCCCATATCTACCGTATGGCCATCCCGCACACAGTAACCCTCTCCCCCAATGACAGAGCTTATCAGGTTAATATTTGGTAAACAGAATGGTACTTACCGAAAAAACGATAGGACTTGGTTATTTAACCCCTGATTTAGGATCGCATTGAAAAAAAATGTCTGACGCTCTCCAAAGGTGAGATATGATCTTATGCTTTAACAGTTGCCGAGAAAATATTTTCCCAGCTGTCAATGTCGCCTGACAATCTCTCCGTGACGGGTTTCGAAGGATACAGTATGGCTCGAGCGACCCATTCCGTCTGCTCGGGAACTTGGTATTACGAGGTAGATCTGCTGAGAGAACCAAAAGACACCTATGTGCGGATTGGCTGGTCTTTACCGCACTGTGAGTCTGAACTTTATTTTGATTTTTGTAGAAGAACATAGCTAGAGTTAACGCTAATAGTTTACAAAGATTGGATGTTTAAATAAGGTACTCCTATTTAATCTTATTTCGTTGGTCAAATTGAGGTTCTTATTCTGAAGATTTAGACAGGGTGTTTCTCAGCACCCGCACAACTTTTTTCGAGCGCTTAGAGTTTTAAAATTTCAGAGTTCAACATTCTATTTCTCCAATGATTTAAAATTTCCCTACAGAAAAATCGATAAATTTTTTCCAAGCGCATAGATTTCAATGTTTTCATGGAGTTTTGGAGAGCGCATAAATTCTTTTTACCCGCAGTGCGGGTCAGAGAAACATCCTGGATTTAGAGCATGGCTCGACTACGAAGTAACTTGCAAATAATGAGAACAAAGAAAAAGAACTTTCGCCCTTCAAGCTGGAGAGTGTGGAATGATAAGAAGCTAGTTGGAGGCAATTTATTTATCGAACCCGCACTGCGGTTTAGTCTATTCGCAAATCTATGCGCTATCCAAGAAAGCTAGTGATACAAACACTCGGATTGTCTGCATCCGCTCTTTCACATCACACGCTCTCTCGAAGGCCTGTCGTTCCCTTATAATCAGTCATCTTGATTTACACGCTCTTTCTGCGTGTGGGAAGAAGCAGCCTGGACGGAGTTGAACGAAAGAGAAGGGAAAGCTTCTCATTATTCTATACTTCACCGCTCATTAAACCGTAATTTTGGAACTTTCTCAACAGTGCAGATGACAAATAATTGTGAGTTGAAAAGAGAATTATAGTTTGTAGTTCGAAACATTGTTCAAGTGCAAAACTTTATACTGGTAATTGTACGTGAGTATCATGAATAATGAGAGTTATTGTTTGAGCTCCGGTGCAAGCTTGCGTTGGTTACACAAAGTTTTCCTACTCCTGGCGCTCTTGGTATGGTACGAAATTCAACGACGGCTTCGGCAAGACTTATGCGAGACCAGGATACGGCGTATCTACTTCATTATTTTAAATGTTCATATATTCCACCATTTCACTGACTCCGCCTTTCCCTCTCTTTCTTTATCTCACTTTTGCTGTTTACATAACTCTACAAATCTCAACAAAAATTTCCCCTCTTTTTTCTCATTCTTTCAGTTTTTTTCTCATTCTCTTTCGTTTACCGGAGCTTGCAAGGCTTGGGTCGAAAGTATCTTAAGGTTTCTAAGCCAACCGTGTCCAACCTGAATTCGAGGTATTGCAGGAAGGCGATGTGCTTGGCTGCCTTATCTCTCTGCCTGAAGTGACTACCAAACAGGAGACGAACTGGTCAGCTAATTACCTCCCCGCCTCTGGGAAAGAGTTCCAATTGATCAAATACAAGAGCACATACTTCTTCGAAGGAAATGATGACCACAAAGAGGCTGTGAAGACATTGAAAACCGCGCCTGGCAGCAAGGTTAGCGTTCAACCTATCAGGATTCAATGAACAACGGAAAGATTGGTTTAGAGCCTTGATAATCTTCGCGCTTATCTCCGCTTACTAACGAGAGAGGGTGGCAGGGTACGCCGTACCCTGTAGGGAGGAACAGACCTAACCTGGTAGAGAGGGTGGCAGGGTACGTCGTACCCTGTGGGGAGAAACAGACCTAACCTGGTAGAGAGGGTGGCAGGGTACCCTGTGGGGAGGAACATACCTAACCTGGTAGAGAGGGTGGCAGGGTACGCCGTACCCTGTGGGGAGGAACAGACCTAACTTGATAGAGAGGGTGGCAGGGTACGCCGTACCCTGTAGGGAGGAACAGACCTAACCTGGTAGAGAGGGTGGCAGGGTACCCTGTGGGGAGGAAAAGACCTAACCTGGTAGAGAGGGTGGCAGGGTACGCCGTACCCTGTGGGGAGGAACAGACCTAACCTGGTAGAAAGGGTGGCAGGTTGCCCTGTGGGGAGGAACAGACCTAACCAGAGAGGGTGGCAGGGTACGCCGTACCCTGTGGGGAGGAACAGACCTAACCTGGTAGAGGGGGTGGCAGGGTACGCCGTACCCTGTGGGGAGGAACAGACTTAAACTGGTAGAGAGGGTGGCAGGGTACCCTGTGGGGAGGAATAGACCTAAACTGGTAGAGAGGGTGACAGGGTACCCTGTGGGGATGAACAGACCTAACCTGGTATAGAGGGTGGCAGGGTACGCCGTACCCTGTGAGGAGGAACAGACCTAACCTGGTAGAGAGGGTGGCAGGGTACCCTGTTGGGAGGAACAGACCTAACCTGGTAGAGAGGGTGGCAGGGTACGCCGTACCCTGTGGGGAGGAACAGGCCTAACCTGGTAGAGAGGGTGGCATGGTACCCTGTGGGGAGGAACAGACCTAACCTGGTAGAGAGGGTGGCAGGGTACGCCGTACCCTGTGGAGAGGAATAGACCTAACCTGGTAGAGAGGGTGGCAGGGTACCCTGTGGGGAGGAACAGACCTAACCTTGTTGAGAGGGTGGCAGGGTACCCTGTGAGGAGGAACAGACCTAACCTGGTAGAGAGGGTGACAGGGTACCCTGTGGGGATGAACAGACCTAACCTGGTAGAGAGGGTGGCAGGGTACGTCGTACCCTGTGAGGAGGAACAGACCTAACCTGGTAGAGAGGGTGGCAGGGTACCCTGTTGGGAGGAACAGACCTAACCTGGTAGAGAGGGTGGCAGGGTACCCTGTTGGGAGGAACAGACCTAACCTGGTAGAGAGGGTGGCAGGGTACGCCGTACCCTGTGGAGAGGAACAGGCCTAACCTGGTAGAGAGGGTGGCAGGGTACCCTGTGGGGAGGAACAGACCTAACCTGGTAGAGAGGGTGGCAGGGTACGCCGTACCCTGTGGGGAGGAACAGACCTAACCTGATAGAGAGGGTGGCAGGGTACGCCGTACCCTGTGGGGAGGAACAGACCTAACTTGATAGAGAGGGTGGCAGGGTACGCCGTACCCTGTAGGGAGGAACAGACCTAACCTGGTAGAGAGGGTGGCAGGGTACCCTGTGGGGAGGAAAAGACCTAACCTGGTAGAGAGGGTGGCAGGGTACGCCGTACCCTGTGGGGAGGAACAGACCTAACCTGGTAGAAAGGGTGGCAGGTTGCCCTGTGGGGAGGAACAGACCTAACCAGAGAGGGTGGCAGGGTACGCCGTACCCTGTGGGGAGGAACAGACCTAACCTGGTAGAGGGGGTGGCAGGGTACGCCGTACCCTGTGGGGAGGAACAGACTTAAACTGGTAGAGAGGGTGGCAGGGTACCCTGTGGGGAGGAATAGACCTAAACTGGTAGAGAGGGTGACAGGGTACCCTGTGGGGATGAACAGACCTAACCTGGTATAGAGGGTGGCAGGGTACGCCGTACCCTGTGAGGAGGAACAGACCTAACCTGGTAGAGAGGGTGGCAGGGTACCCTGTTGGGAGGAACAGACCTAACCTGGTAGAGAGGGTGGCAGGGTACGCCGTACCCTGTGGGGAGGAACAGGCCTAACCTGGTAGAGAGGGTGGCATGGTACCCTGTGGGGAGGAACAGACCTAACCTGGTAGAGAGGGTGGCAGGGTACGCCGTACCCTGTGGAGAGGAATAGACCTAACCTGGTAGAGAGGGTGGCAGGGTACCCTGTGGGGAGGAACAGACCTAACCTTGTTGAGAGGGTGGCAGGGTACCCTGTGAGGAGGAACAGACCTAACCTGGTAGAGAGGGTGACAGGGTACCCTGTGGGGATGAACAGACCTAACCTGGTAGAGAGGGTGGCAGGGTACGTCGTACCCTGTGAGGAGGAACAGACCTAACCTGGTAGAGAGGGTGGCAGGGTACCCTGTTGGGAGGAACAGACCTAACCTGGTAGAGAGGGTGGCTGGGTACGCCGTACCCTGTGGAGAGGAACAGGCCTAACCTGGTAGAGAGGGTGGCAGGGTACCCTGTGGGGAGGAACAGACCTAACCTGGTAGAGAGGGTGGCAGGGTACGCCGTACCCTGTGGAGAGGAATAGACCTAACCTGGTAGAGAGGGTGGCAGGGTACCCTGTGGGGAGGAACAGACCTAACCTTGTTGAGAGGGTGGCAGGGTACCCTGTGTGGAGGAACAGACCTAACCTGGTAGAGAGGGTGGCAGGGTACGCCGTACCCTGTGGGGAGGAACAGACCTAACCTGATAGAGAGGGTGGCAGGGTACGCCGTACCCTGTGGGGAGGAACAGACCTAACCTGATAGAGAGGGTGGCAGGGTACGCCGTACCCTGTGGGGAGGAACAGACCTAACTTGGTAAAGCTGCTCTTTGGGTCAGCGCTTCTTCATTTTGCGGTAGTGGGGAAAGTCAGTATCGTACAAGTAGTACCAGCATTTCTTGACTTTCTGGATTGGTTGTGTATGTACCAAGTTCGGGTCTTTTACATAATATTGAGAAGCACTATCATTATGCCACATCTAGACAATCATCAGAATACTATTCATTATCCAAAGCTCAAGGACGGTTGATTTGAGTTACGGTAATGATTAAGAATGATTCGAGTTACGGTAATGATTAAGAATGATTCGAGTTACGGTAATGATTAAGAATGATTTGAGTTACGGTAATGATTAAGAATGATTCGAGTTACGGTAATGATTAAGAATGATTTGAGTTACGGTAATGATTAAGAATGATTCGAGTTACGGTAATGATTAAGAATGATTTGAGTTACGGTAATGATTAAGAATGATTCGAGTTACGGTAATGATTAAGAATGATTCGAGTTACGGTAATGATTAAGAATGATTTGAGTTACGGTAATGATTAAGAATGATTCGAGTTACGGTAATGATTAAGAATGATTTGAGTTACGGTAATGATTAAGAATGATTCGAGTTACGGTAATGATTAAGAATGATTCGAGTTACGGTAATGATTAAGAATGATTTGAGTTACGGTAATGATTAAGAATGATTCGAGTTACGGTAATGATTAAGAATGATTTGAGTTACGGTAATGATTAAGAATGATTCGAGTTACGGTAATGATTAAGAATGATTTGAGTTACGGTAATGATTAAGAATGATTCGAGTTACGGTAATGATTAAGAATGATTTGAGTTACGGTAATGATTAAGAATGATTCGAGTTACGGTAATGATTAAGAATGATTCGAGTTACGGTAATGATTAAGAATGATTTGAGTTACGGTAATGATTAAGAATGATTCGAGTTACGGTAATGATTAAGAATGATTTGAGTTACGGTAATGATTAAGAATGATTCGAGTTACGGTAATGATTAAGAATGATTCGAGTTACGGTAATGATTAAGAATGATTTGAGTTACGGTAATGATTAAGAATGATTCGAGTTACGGTAATGATTAAGAATGATTTGAGTTACGGTAATGATTAAGAATGATTCGAGTTACGGTAATGATTAAGAATGATTTGAGTTACGGAAATGATTAAGAATGATTCGAGTTACGGTAATGATTAAGAATGATTTGAGTTACCGTAATGATTAAGAATGATTCGAGTTATGGTAATGATTAAGAATGATTCGAGTTACGGTAATGATTAAGAATGATTCGAGTTACGGTAATGATTAAGAATGATTCGAGTTACGGTAATGATTAAGAATGATTTGAGTTACGGTAATGATTAAGAATGATTCGAGTTACGGTAATGATTAAGAATGATTCGAGTTACGGTAATGATTAAGAATGATTTGAGTTACGGTAATGATTAAGAATGATTCGAGTTACGGTAATGATTAAGAATGATTTGAGTTACGGTAATGATTAAGAATGATTCCAGATCGAGTTCTTCTTGAATGGCGTGTCTTGCGGAGTCGCCTACACAGACATCCACGCTGGATTTTATTATCCCGCCGTCTCCATCTACCAAGGGGTTATTCACGGGGAGAGGGGGATGAAACTACCAAGGGGTTATTCACGGGGAGAGGGGGATGAAACTACCAAGGGGTTATTCACTGGGAGAGGGGGATGAAACTACCAAGGGTTATTCCAAAGGACGGTTTGTTCTCACCGTCACTAACAAGGGAAGAAGAAGGAATATGAGGATTAAAATAAGTTGAAAAGAGCCGTTGATGAAAACTACATACTTTATCTCGTACTCTTAAAAGCGTTAGTAAAGAAACTGAAGACGACGAGGTTCATTGAAAAGGGTCCAAGTAATCGGAAAAAGTGGAAAAGGAGGGGGGTTGGAATGAGGGGTAATTATTCATTGAGGAATGGGTTTTTCCAGCCAGATATTCTTTTCAATGGGTTATGCCGAGAGTCATTGACGATCTCTAAGATAACTGGTAACGCGTTCACACCCTCGGTTAGTGAAAGCGATATGGGTGGGTTCTAAACCGCTTTATAAACTAGTTTTTGTCCTTATCAAAGTTGGAAGAATTTTTTTATCTAATTTTTCAGGCGACCCTTCGCTGCAATTTCGGACCCACATTCAAATTCCCGCCCCCGAAAGGCGTTCGGCCAATGAGTGACCGCGCTGAGGAATTGCATGTGCATCAAACAATGTCGGACATGCTATACATTGTGGAACATAACTTGGTCCCATCCCCGAAAAAATGAACTGCTTATGGAAGTGAAATTTTGACTGGAAAGTATTTATGATGTTTTTCGCTTAAGCTATCGTATGTACTCATTCTGCGAATTAGATCGAACCTATCGAATTGTATGTCTTTATATTAGTTTTAATCTACATGCAGTACAAACGATGAGATTCATGATTTGATTTACTTTATCGTTTATTCATTTTATTATTGGTTGTGGAATCAAGCTTATTATCATGTACAAAAGCTATTTTCGTCGGAATTATGCTTTGCGCTTATTCAAAATTGTCACCAAACAAGTCTTAAAAAAGGTTTTCTTCAGGGGTTTAAAAGTCATGTGTAGGGGTTAAATGGTTACCGGACCAGCTATGTTGGCGCATACATGTTCGCGCCGAAAATGATCCACTATTCTTCTCTCTCCTTACGTTCTATTTTACCTTTCTTCTACCTCTCCTTACACTTTTTTTGCCTTTCCCCATTTTTTCCACTCGCTCGGCTCGTACAAACATGCCTCAGACCGGTATCATTTAACGCCTGGTCATGTCAGACCTTCTGTCGGCGGGACTCTGTTTTTTCCAAGTCATAAGGGGGACCCTTATGTTAAACAAAAAAATTTGTTAAGCGAGCTTCTTTTTTCTGTCATAAGGGGAGACCTTTATGTGAGAAAACTTTTCCTTTTTTGGCGGGCATCTGTACCTTTTTCTTACACACTAAAAAAACCCCTGGTTTTCGTATCAGATATTAAAAGATTATTATCAACTTATTCGTTGGTAGAATAGGGAGCTTGTGATTGATGATGATTTGAACTGAGTCTTATAATCAATGAGACGGAAAAAAACTTGGACCTCCAGTTGATGTGGGCTGCAGAATGTTTTTAGACGGATATGATCGCTCGTTTTGGAGCCAGAAATACTCTCAATTTTTCGTGTTGAATCTCATTCATAAGACTTTTTCTCGTATGATAGATAAAACAGTTAGCTTTTTCCGGAGAATTTGCACAAAATTCCATCGGTAGAACAATGAATGCGGAAATAAACATTACTGGAGCGAAAAGGGAAGTGGAAGAGAGTAGCCGCTATCGTGAATGTAATACCTAAACATTATGAGACGCCTTTCAAGCTCTCTGATTTTGAAAGAAATTCGAACAAAGGGAACGGGATGGATATTGTAATCTTGATGATGGTATCGCGGTGTCACCAAAGGGTATAGAAAGTAGTTTCCGCCCATACTGATATCACTAAACATTTTGGTTTATCATATAGCGCAGGAATTCAAGCTTTCTAGAGTTTTAGTTTATTTACATATTATAAATTTCGAAATAATTAGTGTGATGTTTATGTCTACCATTAAGGGCCGTTCGTTTTCCTTTTTTCGTTGATTTTTTGGAAGTTTTCGAAAAGAAAACTTCCCTAAAATTCGAAAAACAAAATGGTTGAAAAAAACTTTTTTTTTTGCCCATAACTCAGGGGGAAGAAAGATAGAGGTTTACCGAAGCAGAGAAAGAGGCGAACTTAAAGATCTCTATCTTGAGATCATCTGAGATGAATAAACGTATAACAAGTTTAAAAAAACATTAATAAAATAAATATTTGAAAATAAGAAAAAAGTTTCAATCAAACAAAGTTTTGACAAAAATGTCATATTTTGCTAGACAAACACAGTTTGTTGAGGTAAAATATTTATTATGCAACATTGTTCGTATATGTCATATGGCTTTGCTGTCATCGATTCGGTAAATCGATGACAGCAAAGCCATATGACTTATACAACAATGGGGGTATAAAAAGGTTTTTTCCCCGCACATTCATGGTATAATTCCCCCTAGATGTACGTGTTAGCCGATGATTGAAAAGGAGAAGACATATGGACGCGCAAACATACGCAGCAAGAAAGAATGTGAAGAATTTGTTCATGAAACTGAAAGATTATTTGCTGCATTGTTAAAGGTTGGCCGGGTATGAATCGTCTCTCGCGTTTGGTGGTGGTTCCAGTGCGAGCGCTCGATGATAACTACATGTATCTATTGTGGGAAGCGTCTGCCAAGAAGGCATTTCTCGTTGACCCGGTTGAGCCGAACAGACTGATTCAAGTTGCCAAGGAACAGAAGGTGCACCACTTGGCTGCTTACCATATTATGTTTCAGAAGAAAGGAAAGGGGGGTAGAGGTACCACCATCACTGGAACCTCTCACTGTACGCATAGCAACCCTGACCAATCTTATTTGGCAAATCATTATTTAGACCCATCGTGATTTTAAGCCACTAGGATGTGCCAAACATAGCCCGGATATATGCGCTACTCCGGTGCTTCGCTCACTGAAGTATATAAGTGCACTCAAGAGCAGTCGATGGTACTACAGCCCACAAGTTCACACCATCGCAAGGGACCGGTTCATCCTCACCGGTATCGAGCGCGTCCTCAGGTGGCGGATAGAGGGATGTCTCTGCACAATTGCATTGGAGATAACGGGCTTGCCCGTCGTGGACCGAAATTGGATAGTATAGTTCGTCAAAGTAGGGCGATGCAGGACTGGCCTGGGCATGCCACCGGATAAAACATCAGCCGATACTCCCCAATACTTTGTAATGGCGAGTCGAGGCGCCAGTAAAATAACCTCTTGCCCTTCTCCGGTTAACGAATGGGTCTCGCGAAGAGGATCGCCGACTGCGGTGCGAGTGTAGACGGAGAAAATTTCTCCGGACTCCTCACCAACCTATCCCAAAGGACTCCCCTCAACAGGATCTATGGGCAAACAACAACAACAACAACATCAAGAGCATTAACTAGTATTTGAGTTGTAGTAAATCAATCAATTTTTTGGAGAGTTGTTCTACTGGACAAAGTTGTGTGACTCCTGTTATCTAACAAGAACACACATGTGGTGCAGGCTATTTCTCAAAACCCGCCAAAGGAGACTGTAGATCAGTGAAACAGTTCATGAGGGAATAACATACTTTAAAGAGATACTGAGCGTGTGCTATGATAAAAAGGAAGCACACAATCATAGTATTCGTATCACTACCTTCTTTGGACATTGTATAAGTTAAACCCCCATTGTGGGTTAAAGAAACACCCTCCGCCGACAAGGGGGTATCGTAGAACTTGATGTGATGACAGGCAGGTAGATGAGGTGAGAGCCATGATTACCGAGAGGACTGAAAGGTGGATGTGGATGAGGTGGGAACCCCTAATCATCCTGGATGAGGTGGGAACCCCTAAATGGATGAGGTGGGAACCCCTAATCATTCTGGTAGCTATGATGTCTTGGAACGTGACGTGATGACTCTCAGGTAGATGTGGTGGGAGCCCTGATCACTCACCATCACTACGACCATGCCGGAGGCAACAAAGCACTAAGAGAGATCCTTCCTTCACTGAAGATATATGGCGGAGACGACAGAATACCCGAGATGAATGTGAAAGTGAAGGATGGAGAAGTTTTCACTGAACCCGGTTTTGAGGTTATCTCGAAAAAGAAGACTTGTTTTTAACTAGTTTTTTTCCCTCAGGGTTATCCAGAGAGAGAGAGTAAACTAGTTGTATAATAGTTTTTCTTCCTTCTGAAGAGCGAGAATTGATTCAATTCAGGCTATCGAGAATCATTGTTTTCGGTTACTATCAATTGCTTTTAATCGCTTCCTTTTTATCACAATCACTCATTGTCTTTCTTCCAAGGTTTTCATTTTAAAGTTTGTTCCTTGAAGATCAGTCTTTTTACTCTGCATATTTATTTTGCGAGTGTGAACAAAATATGTAAGTTGAAGATGAGGTATGGCAGACTCAGCAGAAGTAATGCTCCTGAAATAATGTTTCTTCCTCAAATGAAATGTAGCCCTTGAAATGGTGCCTAATAGTCCACTTACGCCCGATGTTCACCAGCAATCGTGAAAGTTTTCAAAAATGATTATTATTTGAGTGGGAGACTTTAATTTAATAAGAAGCTCTTCCTTCTCTGCCCTCGCTTCTCATTATTCCAGACTCATCCACTCGAAGAACGGTCGTTTCTTTGATTTCATTTAATTCGCCTTTGTTGAACTATGCTTACACCTTGGTCTTTTTGAATGAAGGGAATACTTTTTTGGGAGTCTAAACAAACAGTGAGATGAAGAGGAAGTAATTCAGATCTGCTGCCTGCACACGCCATGCCACACGCGAGGACACGTCTGCTATGTGGTCTGTGCGGGGGAAGAAAATGCTGTCTTCAGTGGAGACACCCTCTTCATTGCTGGCTGTGGAAAGTTTTTTGAAGGTTGCTTACTGGAATTTATTTGAAACTCACAGGAGAATTATTTGAACCTCGACTCTACACAATGTTCTATAACTTACAGAGGTTCGAAAAACTAACACCTTAACATTCAGATACTCAGAACACGTGCTTTATTGGTTGGCAACATTGGTTCGCCATCTCAGAGATACCAGTTGTCTTCTCTTTATTGGTTGGCAACATTGGTTCGCCATCTCAGAGATACCAGTTGTCTTCTCTTTATTGGTTGACAACATTGGTTCGCCATCTCAGAGATACCAGTTGTCTTCTCTTTATTGGTTGGCAACATTGGTTCGCCATCTCAGAGATACCAGTTGTCTTCTCTTTATTGGTTGGCAACATTGGTTCGCCATCTCAGAGATACCAGTTGTCTTCTCTTTATTGGTTGACAACATTGGTTCGCCATCTCAGAGATACCAGTTGTCTTCTCTTTATTGGTTGACAACATTGGTTCGCCATCTCAGAGATACCAGTTGTCTTCTCTTTATTGGTTGACAACATTGGTTCGCCATCTCAGAGATACCAGTTGTCTTCTCTTTATTGGTTGGCAACATTGGTTCGCCATCTCAGAGATACCAGTTGTCTTCTCTTTATTGGTTGGCAACATTGGTTCGCCATCTCAGAGATACCAGTTGTCTTCTCTTTATTGGTTGGCAACATTGGTTCGCCATCTCAGAGATACCAGTGTCTTCTCTTTATTGGTTGGCAACATTGGTTCGCCATCTCAGAGATACCAGTTGTCTTCTCTTTATTGGTTGACAACATTGGTTCGCCATCTCAGAGATACCAGTTGTCTTCTCTTTATTGGTTGACAACATTGGTTCGCCATCTCAGAGATACCAGTTGTCTTCTCTTTATTGGTTGACAACATTGGTTCGCCATCTCAGAGATACCAGTTGTCTTCTCTTTATTGGTTGGCAACATTGGTTCGCCATCTCAGAGATACCAGTTGTCTTCTCTTTATTGGTTGGCAACATTGGTTCGCCATCTCAGAGATACCAGTTGTCTTCTCTTTATTGGTTGGCAACATTGGTTCGCCATCTCAGAGATACCAGTGTCTTCTCTTTATTGGTTGGCAACATTGGTTCGCCATCTCAGAGATACCAGTTGTCTTCTCTTTATTGGTTGACAACATTGGTTCGCCATCTCAGAGATACCAGTTGTCTTCTCTTTATTGGTTGACAACATTGGTTCGCCATCTCAGAGATACCAGTTGTCTTCTCTTTATTGGTTGACAACATTGGTTCGCCATCTCAGAGATACCAGTTGTCTTCTCTTTATTGGTTGGCAACATTGGTTCGCCATCTCAGAGATACCAGTTGTCTTCTCTTTATTGGTTGGCAACATTGGTTCGCCATCTCAGAGATACCAGTGTCTTCTCTTTATTGGTTGGCAACATTGGTTCGCCATCTCAGAGATACCAATTGTCTTCTCTTTATTGGTTGGCAACATTGGTTCGCCATCTCAGAGATACCAGTTGTCTTCTCTTTATTGGTTGACAACATTGGTTCGCCATCTCAGAGATACCAGTTGTCTTCTCTTTATTGGTTGGCAACATTGGTTCGCCATCTCAGAGATACCAGTTGTCTTCTCTTTATTGGTTGACAACATTGGTTCGCCATCTCAGAGATACCAGTTGTCTTCTCTTTATTGGTTGACAACATTGGTTCGCCATCTCAGAGATACCAGTTGTCTTCTCTTTATTGGTTGGCAACATTGGTTCGCCATCTCAGAGATACCAGTTGTCCTCTTTATTGGTTGGCAACATTGGTTCGCCATCTCAGAGATACCAGTGTCTTCTCTTTATTGGTTGGCAACATTGGTTCGCCATCTCAGAGATACCAATTGTCTTCTCTTTATTGGTTGGCAACATTGGTTCGCCATCTCAGAGATACCAGTTGTCTTCTCTTTATTGGTTGACAACATTGGTTCGCCATCTCAGAGATACCAGTTGTCTTCTCTTTATTGGTTGGCAACATTGGTTCGCCATCTCAGAATTACCAGTTGTCTTCTCTTTATTGGTTGGCAACATTGGTTCGCCATCTCAGAGATACCAGTTGTCTTCTCTTTATTGGTTGGCAACATTGGTTCGCCATCTCAGAGATACCAGTTGTCTTCTCTTTATTGGTTGGCAACATTGGTTCGCCATCTCAGAGATACCAGTTGTCTTCTCTTTATTGGTTGGCAACATTGGTTCGCCATCTCAGAGATACCAGTTGTCTTCTCTTTATTGGTTGGCAACATTGGTTCGCCATCTCAGAGATACCAGTTGTCTTCTCTTTATTGGTTGGCAACATTGGTTCGCCATCTCAGAGATACCAGTTGTCTTCTCTTTATTGGTTGGCAACATTGGTTCGCCATCTCAGAGATACCAGTTGTCTTCTCTTTATTGGTTGGCAACATTGGTTCGCCATCTCAGAGATACCAGTTGTCTTCTCTTTATTGGTTGGCAACATTGGTTCGCCATCTCAGAGATACCAGTTGTCTTCTCTTTATTGGTTGGCAACATTGGTTCGCCATCTCAGAGATACCAGTTGTCCTCTTTATTGGTTGGCAACATTGGTTCGCCATCTCAGAGATACCAATTGTCTTCTCTTTATTGGTTGGCAACATTGGTTCGCCATCTCAGAGATACCAGTTGTCTTCTCTTTATTGGTTGACAACATTGGTTCGCCATCTCAGAGATACCAGTTGTCTTCTCTTTATTGGTTGGCAACATTGGTTCGCCATCTCAGAGATACCAGTTGTCCTCTTTATTGGTTGGCAACATTGGTTCGCCATCTCAGAGATACCAGTTGTCTTCTCTTTATTGGTTGGCAACATTGGTTCGCCATCTCAGAGATACCAGTTGTCTTCTCTTTATTGGTTGGCAACATTGGTTCGCCATCTCAGAGATACCAGTTGTCTTCTCTTTATTGGTTGGCAACATTGGTTCGCCATCTCAGAGATACCAGTTGTCTTCTCTTTATTGGTTGGCAACATTGGTTCGCCATCTCAGAGATACCAGTTGTCTTCTCTTTATTGGTTGGCAACATTGGTTCGCCATCTCAGAGATACCAGTTGTCTTCTCTTTATTGGTTGGCAACATTGGTTCGCCATCTCAGAGATACCAGTTGTCTTCTCTTTATTGGTTGGCAACATTGGTTCGCCATCTCAGAGATACCAGTTGTCTTCTCTTTATTGGTTGGCAACATTGGTTCGCCATCTCAGAGATACCAGTTGTCTTCTCTTTATTGGTTGGCAACATTGGTTCGCCATCTCAGAGATACCAGTTGTCCTCTTTATTGGTTGGCAACATTGGTTCGCCATCTCAGAGATACCAGTTGTCTTCTCTTTATTGGTTGGCAACATTGGTTCGCCATCTCAGAGATACCAATTGTCTTCTCTTTATTGGTTGGCAACATTGGTTCGCCATCTCAGAGATACCAGTTGTCTTCTCTTTATTGGTTGACAACATTGGTTCGCCATCTCAGAGATACCAGTTGTCTTCTCTTTATTGGTTGGCAACATTGGTTCGCCATCTCAGAGATACCAGTTGTCCTCTTTATTGGTTGGCAACATTGGTTCGCCATCTCAGAGATACCAGTGTCTTCTCTTTATTGGTTGGCAACATTGGTTCGCCATCTCAGAGATACCAATTGTCTTCTCTTTATTGGTTGGCAACATTGGTTCGCCATCTCAGAGATACCAGTTGTCTTCTCTTTATTGGTTGGCAACATTGGTTCGCCATCTCAGAGATACCAGTTGTCTTCTCTTTATTGGTTGGCAACATTGGTTCGCCATCTCAGAGATACCAGTTGTCTTCTCTTTATTGGTTGGCAACATTGGTTCGCCATCTCAGAGATACCAGTTGTCTTCTCTTTATTGGTTGGCAACATTGGTTCGCCATCTCAGAGATACCAGTTGTCTTCTCTTTATTGGTTGGCAACATTGGTTCGCCATCTCAGAGATACCAGTTGTCCTCTTTATTGGTTGGCAACATTGGTTCGCCATCTCAGAGATACCAGTTGTCTTCTCTTTATTGGTTGGCAACATTGGTTCGCCATCTCAGAGATACCAATTGTCTTCTCTTTATTGGTTGGCAACATTGGTTCGCCATCTCAGAGATACCAGTTGTCTTCTCTTTATTGGTTGACAACATTGGTTCGCCATCTCAGAGATACCAGTTGTCTTCTCTTTATTGGTTGGCAACATTGGTTCGCCATCTCAGAGATACCAGTTGTCCTCTTTATTGGTTGGCAACATTGGTTCGCCATCTCAGAGATACCAGTGTCTTCTCTTTATTGGTTGGCAACATTGGTTCGCCATCTCAGAGATACCAATTGTCTTCTCTTTATTGGTTGGCAACATTGGTTCGCCATCTCAGAGATACCAGTTGTCTTCTCTTTATTGGTTGGCAACATTGGTTCGCCATCTCAGAGATACCAGTTGTCTTCTCTTTATTGGTTGGCAACATTGGTTCGCCATCTCAGAGATACCAGTTGTCTTCTCTTTATTGGTTGGCAACATTGGTTCGCCATCTCAGAGATACCAGTTGTCCTCTTTATTGGTTGGCATTATTGGTTCGCCATCTCAGAGATACCAGTTGACTTCTCTTTATTGGTTGGCAACATTGGTTCGCCATCTCAGAGATACCAGTTGTCTTCTCTTTATTGGTTGGCAACATTGGTTCGCCATCTCAGAGATACCAGTTGTCCTCTTTATTGGTTGGCAACATTGGTTCGCCATCTCAGAGATACCAGTTGTCTTCTCTTTATTGGTTGGCAACATTGGTTCGCCATCTCAGAGATACCAGTTGTCTTCTCTTTATTGGTTGGCAACATTGGTTCGCCATCTCAGAGATACCAGTTGTCTTCTCTTTATTGGTTGGCAACATTGGTTCGCCATCTCAGAGATACGCGTCTTCTCTTTATTGGTTGGCAACATTGGTTCGCCATCTCAGAGATACCAGTTGTCTTCTCTTTATTGGTTGGCAACATTGGTTCGCCATCTCAGAGATACCAGTTGTCTTCTCTTTATTGGTTGGCAACATTGGTTCGCCATCTCAGAGATACCAGTTGTCTTCTCTTTATTGGTTGGCAACATTGGTTCGCCATCTCAGAGATACCAGTTGTCTTCTCTTTATTAGTTGGCAACATTGGTTCGCCATCTCAGAGATACCAGTTGTCTTCTCTTTATTGGTTGGCAACATTGGTTCGCCATCTCAGAGATACCAGTTGTCCTCTTTATTGGTTGGCATTATTGGTTCCCCATCTCAGAGATACCAGTTGTCTTCTCTTTATTGGTTGGCAACATTGGTTCGCCATCTCAGAGATACCAGTTGTCTTCTCTTTATTGGTTGGCAACATTGGTTCGCCATCTCAGAGATACCAGTTGTCTTCTCTTTATTGGTTGGCAACATTGGTTCGCCATCTAAGAGATACCAGTTGTCTTCTCTTTATTGGTTGGCAACATTGGTTCGCCATCTAAGAGATACCAGTTGTCCTCTTTATTGGTTGGCAACATTGGTTCGCCATCTCAGAGATACCAGTTGTCTTCTCTTTATTGGTTGGCAACATTGGTTCGCCATCTCAGAGATACCAATTGTCTTCTCTTTATTGGTTGGCAACATTGGTTCGCCATCTCAGAGATACCAGTTGTCTTCTCTTTATTGGTTGACAACATTGGTTCGCCATCTCAGAGATACCAGTTGTCTTCTCTTTATTGGTTGGCAACATTGGTTCGCCATCTCAGAGATACCAATTGTCTTCTCTTTATTGGTTGGCAACATTGGTTCGCCATCTCAGAGATACCAGTTGTCTTCTCTTTATTGGTTGACAACATTGGTTCGCCATCTCAGAGATACCAGTTGTCTTCTCTTTATTGGTTGGCAACATTGGTTCGCCATCTCAGAGATACCAGTTGTCCTCTTTATTGGTTGGCAACATTGGTTCGCCATCTCAGAGATACCAGTGTCTTCTCTTTATTGGTTGGCAACATTGGTTCGCCATCTCAGAGATACCAATTGTCTTCTCTTTATTGGTTGGCAACATTGGTTCGCCATCTCAGAGATACCAGTTGTCTTCTCTTTATTGGTTGGCAACATTGGTTCGCCATCTCAGAGATACCAGTTGTCTTCTCTTTATTGGTTGGCAACATTGGTTCGCCATCTCAGAGATACCAGTTGTCTTCTCTTTATTGGTTGGCAACATTGGTTCGCCATCTCAGAGATACCAGTTGTCCTCTTTATTGGTTGGCATTATTGGTTCGCCATCTCAGAGATACCAGTTGACTTCTCTTTATTGGTTGGCAACATTGGTTCGCCATCTCAGAGATACCAGTTGTCTTCTCTTTATTGGTTGGCAACATTGGTTCGCCATCTCAGAGATACCAGTTGTCCTCTTTATTGGTTGGCAACATTGGTTCGCCATCTCAGAGATACCAGTTGTCTTCTCTTTATTGGTTGGCAACATTGGTTCGCCATCTCAGAGATACCAGTTGTCTTCTCTTTATTGGTTGGCAACATTGGTTCGCCATCTCAGAGATACCAGTTGTCTTCTCTTTATTGGTTGGCAACATTGGTTCGCCATCTCAGAGATACGCGTCTTCTCTTTATTGGTTGGCAACATTGGTTCGCCATCTCAGAGATACCAGTTGTCTTCTCTTTATTGGTTGGCAACATTGGTTCGCCATCTCAGAGATACCAGTTGTCTTCTCTTTATTGGTTGGCAACATTGGTTCGCCATCTCAGAGATACCAGTTGTCTTCTCTTTATTGGTTGGCAACATTGGTTCGCCATCTCAGAGATACCAGTTGTCTTCTCTTTATTAGTTGGCAACATTGGTTCGCCATCTCAGAGATACCAGTTGTCTTCTCTTTATTGGTTGGCAACATTGGTTCGCCATCTCAGAGATACCAGTTGTCCTCTTTATTGGTTGGCATTATTGGTTCCCCATCTCAGAGATACCAGTTGTCTTCTCTTTATTGGTTGGCAACATTGGTTCGCCATCTCAGAGATACCAGTTGTCTTCTCTTTATTGGTTGGCAACATTGGTTCGCCATCTCAGAGATACCAGTTGTCTTCTCTTTATTGGTTGGCAACATTGGTTCGCCATCTAAGAGATACCAGTTGTCTTCTCTTTATTGGTTGGCAACATTGGTTCGCCATCTAAGAGATACCAGTTGTCTTCTCCAAGAATGGAGCTTATTGTTTTTGTCATATCGCGAAAGAAAACATCTAGAAATTGGAAAAAAACGCGAAGAAAAAGAGGCAGAGAAATGAGGAAGATGAAAACCCGCTGGACAAGAAACATCTAGAAAGGGGACGCTTTCTAGGCTCGGGAGCGGAAATGTACGAGAACTTGAATGTGAAACTGGCTAGGCTCCCTGGTTCGACGAAGGTCTACCCTGGACACGAGTACACCTCGTCCAACCTCAGCTTTGCTCATCACGTTGAACCATCAAATCAGGTTTGTCGAAGTCAACCCAAGGCGTCTTCTATTGCAAAGAAGAGACATATTGAACCTACAATCATTAGAGTCATAACAGGAGTAGAATAGGGTGTTTCGATGGTCAGAATAGTTTGATGAGATCTTTCAATAATACTTTTTTTTTAAATCGACTTATAAAAAATCTACTTACTTTGTCCCTGCCAAATGGACTTATTTTCACCGGATTCAGGTGATTTCTGCGAAACTGTCCTGGTCTCGCGGAGAAGATGCGAAGGGTCGGCCTACGGTACCATCTTCAATTGCGGAGGAGAAAGAGATAAATCCTTTCATGAGAGTAACGCATGCAGACGTCCAGGCATTCACCGGTAAAAAGGATCCAATTGATGTGATCACCGCACTCAGAGAGAAGAAGAACAACTTTAAAGCACCCAATTTATGATTATATATATATGCATTTTTCAATGATAGCTGTTTTATATTCGTCGAAGTAATGGTAGTAATAGATTAGATGTATTTTATTATTAATTTTTTATATAATAGCTAGTGAAAACAAATTTTGTGAATAAGTTGCCGTGTATATCATCTTTATTGTGACATAAGGGTTAAGAAAGCTTTTCTCTTGTGGTGATTGACCTATTGAGTCCTAGTGAGACCCAAAAATGCCGAGTTGAACTCCTGTAATTGAGTTGGACCCATGAGTTCGAGTCAAAGTCTTTGGTACCGTGACAGGGATGACACAGGGACAGGACAGACTTTTCGCTGGCGTGAAAAAGACAAATTGTTTAACATTTCTCTTTTCTCATCCTTCTATATATTCATTACAATAGCCGTGACCAAGGGCTCGCAGAATAGTTTGAAATGCTGATTTGGTCTCTTCTGCTTGCGCTATTCCCCTTTCACTTCGCGGTGAGCTCATTTTAAAGGGCTCATCAGTCCTGAATCTTATCATCGAAGTGATATGTCAGTAGTATTCATATTTTCACTTGATTCAGTATTTTTTTAAAGCCTTAGTCTGAGTTATTATAAATGATATTACTAAATCAACTCTTTTCTACATTACTATAATCTTATTTTTATGAACTGTAAGTTAGATTGTAAGTTTGTTTGTTAAATAGACCTGTCCAAGTTGTAAATTTATTATATTTGATTCAGAATAAAGCAAATCTTTGTAAGTAATTATTGAGTCCACTTCTTCGTTTGTTCCGAATGAATAATTTTACGCTTTCACTTTTGAGAAATCTGAAAACTAATGTCTTATTTGTTTTTGAAGCTTTTCGATGAGTGAATTGGATGCAGTACACTCAGTTGTTCTTGTGCCTTCCGAAGAAGTGCCGCGAAACCTGCCTGAGGTAGCCCTCGTTTTATATAATAATTAATAGTTTGAGCAAGTAATTATAAAAACAAAATAACTAAAATGAAGTAACAATTTTAAAACGAAAGATAATTTTACTATTCTAAACAATGGTGAAGAGATGCCATGAAGCATTACTGTATAAATGAAAGGAAAAAAACAGTATGTAGTTTGTTTCAATTTGGAAAAAAAGATCAAAATAATTCATGCGAGGTATGAAAAGGATATTACTTTATATTTGTTTCAACCGAATATTTGACCTACCAAAGATTTCGAGTTTCCCGTTGTTGTGGTTTGCCAAGAGGTTCCGTCAAGAGGAAGGCTTTTGTGAAAGTTTGGTAATTTCGAGTCTTATTCGATTGAACTCTTACCGCGGTTGACAAAACTCTTCGCGAGAATCGCGAGAACCTTCTTCTTCTTCCTAGCGTTATTCTCGCTGAAGAGCGAGGTCCGCTGTGTAGATAGCACTTCGCCACATCATCGTTGGGGTTGGATGGTAGTGCATCTTTTAAGATACGACGATTTACTTCACAGACCGGCTTGTCGCGAGAAAGTCCATAAGGATATTCCAGCCTGACGTCCTTTTACGATTACGAACCATGGATGGCGAAAATGAAAAGCGAAACGACAGGCGACCACTCTTCAACTTGGGGGGAAGGAATCATTCACTGACCGAAGAAAGAAAAAAGGGTTCCTTAACTCGCCCTTGTTAAAGTATAGGGAAGGATTGGATGATGTTTCATCCGGCGGTTTACCCAGACTTGTCCGGCATCGCTCTTCGTGGAACCATACCGTTTGCCACGCTTCGGGCGAGTTCGCCATCTCCACGGCACAAGTTCAGAAAGGCGTCCTCTCGATTTGTTCATAGGACGACAGGCGACCACTCTTCAACTCGGGGAAGGAATCATTCACTGACCTCACTGTAAATTTTTTTTTTGCGGATGTGCTCGAGAATTTACCAGTTCCGTGTGATGGGTTGAAGAGAGTGATTAGGGACTAAGAAGACTTCGAAAATAAGAGAGACTAATCTCCGAAGCAACATTCAGAGGGCTTCGTTTTTTTGCAAAGCGTGTTTTAGCCGTTCCGCTTTCCCTACAAGGTTACTCAATCAGCATATGTAAACCTCACTGTAAATTTTGCGGTTCCATGACTTTTCGCATAACGAAAAGTCGCAACGCGCGCGATAAATCGTACCCAGATTTCGCTTTTTTTCAAAGCTCTAGTTATGTGGCTGGGTCGCTGTATACGGTCTCTCACTAAGCCATAACGGCCTCTTTAGGGTAATCTTTGCCTGAGCACAAATTCCACCAATGAAAAAAATACATGGAAATACTTCTATTGTGAGATTTAGGGTGTGAGTTGTCATGGTGCGAAATGTCGTGATACCAAATTTTGCTCTTACAGGTGAAGGGATTTGACTTCAACAAAGAGATCACTCTCGATGATCTACTTGCTTCATATGCGACAACAGCACTGCAAGCGACCATCTTGCAAAAGCTATACAGCAGGTATCTATTGCTTCATTGATTTATCTCTCTCTCTCTCTCTCCCTCACACTCTCTCTCTCTCTTTGTCTATTTTTTCTCGTCTCTCTCATCTTTCTTTTTCACTCTTCTCTTTGTTCCTCCATCTCTTTCCTCTGAATTCTCATTTCTATCTGCCATTATCTTCTTTTTTATGATTTCTGAAGTTCTTTTTCTTTCGTTTGTGTTTCTCTTAATGATTAGTCAATTGTTTATGCATGACGAATTGTTTTTGAATGATTTTTCAGTTTTTAATTTTAAAATATTAAAGTTGATTCTGTTTCTTCAGATGAATCTAGCATTGGATGAGAGAGAAAAGGAGCCTTCTGGTGAGAAGACCTTACCGTATCCAGAAGGTCGGAGAAGAACCGGGTGTACAGTATTCCTTGGCTACACGAGCAACCTGGTCAGCAGTGGACTCAGAGATGTAAGTTGCCTCTCTTTTTTTGAACCTAAGCCCACTTAATTTTGCAAAGAAAAAAGTTCAATTAAATTTTTCATATGTATGAACCTTTGAAAGATTGAGTATTTAAAAAAAAAGGTAAATGGGCGTTTCATAAATCAAAATACCAGCAACCAACGATATGGATCGCCAAGTTCGACTCGTACCTCGGACAGATCCAACAAATTCAAGGGGTCCAAAAATATAAGTAGGTTTTGCGCGGATCTTAATCCCACTCCCCAGCTTGCCCTTCTAAACTCATTGGCAATGACCCTGTGAGCACCGTATAATTCCACTGGGTTGGGTCTCTCTCCTCTCTCTCTCTCTTTCAATATTTTTCTGTCTCTATCTCTTTATCTCTCTCTTTCTTTCTCTGTGTTTCTCTTTATCTCTCTCTCTACCTCTATCTTTATCTCTCTCTCTGTCTCTCTAGCTCTTTGACTTTAGCTATTCCGGTTCATCGTGGAGCACGACATGGTGGATTGCATCGTGACGAGTGCGGGCGGAGTGGAGGAAGACCTAATCAAGTGTCTCCGGCCTTCTTACGTCGGCGAATTCAACATGGACGGAGCGCAGCTGAGGTATAGCAAACTGGAACATGCCCAGACATTGAACACAGGGCACCTGCACATTTAGAGAATGGAAAATGACCGCCCTGCGAATAAGCTAGGGGGTTGAGAGAAGAATAAAAGAGAACGAGCTAGTCTTCACAGACGACCTCTTATACGACCCATTATCTCTCTCTCTCTCTCTCTCTCTCTCTCTCTCTCTCTCTCTCTCTCTCTCTCTCTCTCTCTATCTCTCTCTCTCTTTCTCTCTCTCTCTATCTCTCTTTCTCTCTATCTATCTCTCTATCTCTTTCTCTCTCTCTACCTCTCTATCTTTCTTTCTCTCTCTATCTCTCTCTCTCTCTCTCTCTCTCTCTCTCTCTCTCTCTCACCTTTAGATCGCCTCTCATGACTTTTCTTCTAAAAATAACAACAGCTGCATCTCAACTAGGTTGAGCCTGGAACGGCCCACAAAATTATGATACTCATTGATCGAATTTGCTTGAAAAGACAGGGATTGTCAAGTGATTATTTTTACACCAATTTTGGAAGGAATGTAGTCGAGAAGAAAGAAGTCTTCTAGAAGCTCGTAAAAAGGTTTATAAGTTTTGGTGAATCATTCATGTAGTGGCTGGTCGGGATCTAGTTTACCGTTGGAGGCGTTGATAATTTGGTATGGAACCATCATCAGTTTAGAGTTAGTTGAGCAGTGAGTTTTTAGTACTTTTATCGCTTGAAGAATATCACTGCTTCGAATGTTAAGTTAAATGAGAACATGGTACACGGGCAAAACACACATCTTTACTAAGAGAACATTATATTCATTCATTTATCAATACATTATTTCAAAATGTGACAACGCATGGGATCATTTTAAGTCTGTTGCACTGATGATACAATACGATATAGTGATGAAAAAAATATTAAAAACATCTATATATATATATATATATATATATATATATATATATATATATATATATATATATATATATATATATATATATATATATATATATATATATATATATGAGAAATGCCTCAAGCCCTATTCAAAGCTAGATGATATTCAAATCTAAAACATGAATAATCTCCAGAGAAGATAATTTCAACCGAAATTTTCGAATATTGTCGCAGATGAATAAGTCTTTTGGGAGTTTCATGGTAGCTCTAGCCGAGTTTCATGGTAGCTCTAGCCGAGTTTCATGGTAGCTCTAGCCGAGTTTCATGGTAGCTCTAGCCGAGTTTCATGGTAGCTCTAGCCGATCTGTAAGCGAAAAAGTTATACACCGTATTTCTATTTTTACGGTTCAAGTGAAAAGGATACGAATAAATGGTAGTTAAGAAACTGAGAAAAAAGCTATATATATATATTTCTTAGGTCATGCATGACCTAAGAATTATAAATTCTTCTCTTTTTGATTGCAGAAAACGAGGCCTGAATCGGGCGGGAAACGTTCTTATTCCAAATTCAAATTACTGTGCCTTCGAGGATTGGTTAATGCCTATCCTGGACGCTTGTCTTCAAGAGCAGAAGAAGGGATTCTGGTGGACTCCGAGCAAACTCATACGAAGGTCAATATGGCGTATATTCCCTCTTCGTAACTTTATACTTCTCTCTTCTCTTTTCTTATCTCTCTATATTTCTCTCTTTTTCATCTCTTCCTGTCTCACTCTTTCTTCTTTCTCCCTCTCTTTATTTCTCCTTCTACATCTCACTCTCTCATTCTCTTTCTCCCTCAATCTTTTCATTTCTCTCTACCTATACCTCTATGTATCTGGATGTAGTAGTTCTTCAGATTAGGACTGGAGATGCAAGACAAGCAGAGTATACTGTATTGGGCGGCCATCCACAGTATCCCCATTTTCTGCCCGGCGTTGACGGACGGTTCCCTAGGAGACATGCTCTACTTCCACGCGCTCAAGAACGCAGATGATCCGCTCCGATTGGATATTGTAGAAGTTGCTGTCTATTAAAATAGAGTGTATAATTGGATTTTTAGAGTTGGTCTTTGTCAGGCTGTTTTTTTTACCTCTCGCCAAAGAAGCATGTAGATCAAAGAAGTAGTCATGAGAAAATGGCTGACGTTGGAGAGTGACCAAAGTCGTGCGATGAGAAATAGAGAATTTCATACACTAAAAGCATTCGCAGGATTCTGGAGAATCGCAAATATTTGCGCATAAGTTCTACCCGCAGTGCGGTTTGAAAAAGCATCTCGGCCTTGGTTGACCTTCTACATAGTGTGGAACCCCAAAGCTACGCGAATATACCGAACAATTAAAAACATATGTTTTCAAGGATATTCGTCACATCAACACTTTGGCGGTGAAGTCTGAAAAGAGTGCCTCGCTAATTCTTGGGGGCGGCTTTGTCAAGCATCACATCAATAATGCCAATTTGATGAGGAATGGAAGTGACTACACTATATACGTAAACACAGGACAGGTTGGGCAGACAGAGAGGGTTGAAGAGAACGAGAGAGAGAGAGAAGAAAAGTCTTATGTGTGAAAAGAACAGGGTCGTCCGTTTTCAGTAGTACCTACTGGCTTTGAGATTCTTTTTTACCGGGGTCTTCTCAACTTCATTATCATTCATCTTTTAATCGAAATTCTTTTATTACCAGTCTTTTATTACTTTATTACTCAGAGGGGCATCTTGGAGAAGACTTTTCTGGAATCATGCTTTTTGATAAGTTCGCCAAATGAGCAGCTGGTTCTACATGATTGTTAGGAGAAGATTGAACAGCACTTGCATAAGTCCTCTGAACTTGTGGGGTTGACCTGTCACTTAAAGATAAGATTTCTTCTAGTTGAGCTATCTTTTCGCCTAAAATTTTGTTTGACTGTGAGTCTTGCGAAGTCTTAGAATTCATTTCTTCTAATATAGCTCTCATATTTTCTTCTAACTTTGCCATCTTTGTCTTCAATATTATATTCTCAGCCACTAAAGGTTGAATTATGGCTTCAAGTGTACCAGAGAACAGGTCTCGCAAGGTTGAAGTGACAGGTTTGGTGATCCCTTCGGACAGCGTGTCTCTGAGCTGTGCGCTGATGAACTCATTCATTGTCTTCGCTTCTTCATCTTGTTGTGTAGATTTCTCAAGAGTCCTTTGAGATTTCCTGGGCGCCATTCTCAATGATGGTGTCGACGAGGTTAACTATGTAGGATTGAAAGACAGAAGAGAGCTAAGAGACTAACTTTCGCGATCTCTCACTGCTTAATAAATGTGATGAGTCCACCCACTCAGTCCATCAGTCCACATGAGTCCATCTTTTGTTTTTGTTTTGTAATCAAATCTGGGTTTTAAATTTTCTCTGTCTGAAACCGAAGCGATCGCTATTGTCGTTAATTTTGGACATCTAACTTTTCTTGAGCCTAGAAAGAAGCATTTTATGATACTCTGTGTCTCCAATATGACTCAAATAGAGTGCTGAAGTAAGACCTTTTTTGTTTGTGGAAGAAAATGAATAATTTTGCTCTGTCTACCTTTGTATCTCTCTCTCCTTCTCTCTTCCGTTTCCTCCGGTACTTTCAATCACTTCCACTCTCTTATCTCTTTGTTTGACTACCATTAACTGTGGTCGGTGCAGTCTATGAATCATAAAAGATGATTTTTTTCATTTTCCACATCAAAAGTTACTCAGCCTTTCTACTCTCAAGAGGAGCATTTCTTAATGGCCTGGATTTCATCACATCACGTCGAATATAGAGGGAAGGGTAGATAGGGTAGAGAAAGAGATAAAAGGAGAGAAAGATAGGGAGAGAAATATAGTAAAATAATATAAAAAAACATCAAAAAATTTATCGATTAGTTTCTGATGATCATTTTGGCTAAAAATAGGATGAAAGGAATAAAATCGGTTTCCGAAAAGGACGGATTGCAGGAAAGCGATGGCTCAGATTCGGGTGCTTCTCCGGATGAGGCAGTGAGTTGGGGTAAATCCGGCCTTCGGCAAAGTGCGTCAAGGTCTTCGCAGAGGTTCCCCTAGTCTTCCCTCTCATTGTAGCGCAGACTTTTGCGAAAAGGAAACGGCATCATTGAACTAGGAGGAATCACTGAAATATTTATGATTTTTATCGCGCTCAATTTTACTGAAAAGTCTTCAAATTCTAAGTTACACAGTTTAAAGGCAGTGACGCATGGTTAAGATGACAAATGATTGAACTATCGCACAGAAAAAGCTAGTCCGCCGGGCGGGTTCGAACCCATACCATCTTGACTCAAAGCAGGAGCGCGTGTTACCATTACACCATGGGTACACATTGCGTGTTACCAGAACATCACGAGGACACGTTGCTAATAGCTAATATGTAGCAATGTGTCCTCGTGGTGTAATGGTAACACGCGCTCCCGGTTTGAGTCTGGGTTCGATCCCGCCCTGCGGACTAGCTTTTTCTGTGCGATAGTTCAATCATTTGTCAATTATACTGAGCAATTACATATACTGACCACGAATCAATTATATTAAACAGTTCAGCTGATTCAAAAAGTTATCGATCGTATTTGATAATAAAAAAATAATGTGAACATGTTACTGGTCACACCAAGAGATAATATAAACCAAATTGATGGATGGTTTACTTGTGCGAATCTATAAATTATGTGAACGTGTTACTTATATTGTTGTTTTTTGTTTTGTTTTTGATGAAGGGAATGAAGTGAATAATACTGTACTTGTGATTGCAAAAGCAAGCTCGCATGGCAGGGTAAGAAGGCGGAGAGTCAAGAAGATCTGTCGGATGTGAGTCATGCCTTGAGGGCATAAAAGAGAGCGAGGGCATCACTAACCATCCATTCACCTCTCTATCTATTCATAGACTAAACCGTAACCGGGCTCAACACGGTCACCTCCCATCATCTGTTGACGAGCTCTGTTTCAAAAGTTAACGGGTACCTAGTATGCTATTTCACAAGCGTACCCCAAACATAAAAGTACTTTTATACTACTGCTATTGGCGCGTTTCTGTTCAGGCTTGTTCATGTTTCACGGGCTTCTTTGTCTTCATGAATACAATTGTATAAAAACTTCTGACCGTTACTTTCGGATTCCACTTCCGTAGGGGCTGTTTTTTCGCAAAGATTCGAACGGTCCACTTTCAGTGACCTTTCTCCCCCAACCCCCTCTTTTCGTCCAATCAACAGTCCACTTTCAGTGACCTTTCTCTCCCAACCCCCACTTTTCGTCCAATCAACAGTCCACTTTCAGTGACCTTTCTCCCTCAACCCCCACTTTTCGTCCAATCAACAGTCCACTTTCAGTGCCCTTTCTCCCCCAACCCCCACTTTTCGTCCAATAAACAAGGCTGAATTGTGCTAGCGGAAATCGAAGGTTTCGGAGTCGTCTCGTTGAAAAAATTCTAGGAATTTCTGCCTTTTTATTATAAACACCTGAAGATGCTTGTCTGACCTTTCAAGTCCTTTTCATTCAGCTTGGGCGTACATATATTTAAGATTAGGTAACGAATAAGTAAAATTTTCATATTTTATGAAATGAACTGTCATTACAAACATTTTCACTAGCACAAACTTTTATTAAAAAGTACAATATGTTGAAGCAAAAGACTGTTTCGTCCCAGCTTAGATTGTATTTTAAATATTACTAATATTGTTTTCGACCCAATTAGCAGTAACTGGTTCTTCCATGTTAGGTATGTATGCCTTGCCTGTTCAAAACCGCTTAACTGCGATAATTTCTGCGTGAAGTTTCATATTGTTGTTGAAGGTCGTGCTTTTCTTAATCCGAGAAGAGTTTTTTGACAAGGACAGGTGACTCACGGTAAACAATGACCGTAAATTTCGGACACTTAAACCATACGGGCTGTTTTTCACATGTTCGAAATGTCTCAAACGTTCCACTTCCGATTTGCTTTATGCTTCCAGCTTTTTGTCTGATCGAAAAAAAATTAACATCGCTTACAGCAAATGAACAGAGCTGCAAGGACTGTTTTGCTGCTTTGCTGCACTGCCGTATTGACAGTGGCGCAGAACTCGAAGTGCTGGCAGTGCGCCTCTCCCCAACTGGAGAACAACTGGGAGATCACCTCCTTTCCCACCCGACCCGACAACCTCGTGTTCACTTCCGAGTGACTTTTTAAATTATAAAGGAGAATGAGCAGCTGTTTTATATACAGAAGGGCCTTTAAAAATACAAGATTTTGAGTGGGTTGATAATTCAGTCGAAAAGGCAAACCCGTAATGCAAAGTTTTCAAGTTCATTTCCCGCCCAATTAGGAATTTTCTGAAAGCAATTCTTCTGCTAGCCGCCGAACTGTTTCTGAAACAATCTTTCTTTATTTATGATTCGGTTTTAAACGTGGTTGTTTTGCCTGTTGTTTCCTGATCCCTTTCGCAACAAACATCGATCCTGGGCAATTTATTATCAGCTCTTGAGAATGATATTTCTCATTCTATTTGAGAATTAAATATCTAGTCCGTTTCGGCAATTGAGAACCTAACTAAATGACCTTTTCTTATAGAAGAAAAACTAACTGAGTGAGTTTCGCCGGTCATTTTGCAGATGCAACTATGGATACCAGGAAACAGACACGTTTCAAGTGGATTGTCCCGCCAGTCCATGCTTGGAGCTCATCATTCCATTCGGTTCATCACTTTGTAGATTTTGAATGATCCTTTGAGACCGATCCCTGTTATAAAATTTTGATGAGAGTAAGGAAAATTAAGCATCATTTTTGTAGATCTTCATTGGAGTTCGTAAAATCCGATTGTAGAATAATGATAAGGCTGCAGCAATTTGTTCTACCAGAATAGGTTTTCATACATATGTACATAGGTAATGCGTAATCTGCCGCGAGGAACATTCATATATCTTATTTTTTAATGTTCGACTGAGATTCATGATATAATAGTATGTATTTTTGGAGGCTTAATTTCTGTCGAGTTGCGGTTCTCGTGAGCTTTAAACTCTTTTTCTCTCTGCCTCTCTTTATCTATGTATGTAAATACATTTATCGTTCTCTTTCTACCTTTCCTCCTTCTCTCCCTCATTCTATTCTTCCGTTCCACCCTCTGCGAACTAGGCTCTCTTAAAAAAGAGATACTTAGGACCCCTATATAACCACTTCAGTTGCCCCACCCTTTAAAGTAATTTGATGAAGAGATTTGGCCCATGGCGTAATTATTAGCACGAAAATAATCAAAAAAAATTCAAAAAATTTTTAAAGTAAAAATTCTAGGGGAAAAATGGTTTTAGAAAAGAAGGCTTTATTTCTCCGCGGCTGCTACAACTCCTTCATCAACTTCGCCTCCAACGTCACCCGTCAATCGGAGTTGTGCGAGTACGGCTCGGCCTACGGTGGAAACAACACCATAACAAATGACAAGAATGGAGAATCCGGAGTTGGCCAGGTTATATTTCATTTCAATCATTCATTCAATTTTTCATTCAATCATCCATTAACTCACCCATTCTTCCATTCATTCATCTCCTTTCAACGAATAACTCTATCAGTAAGGCTTGTCTCGAAAATCACAGAAAGTACTTCAGAGCAGGGTGTTTCTCTGACCCGCACTGCGGGTAAACAAAAATCTATGCGCTTGGAAATTTTTTTACTCGGATTTTCCGTAGGGAAAGTCCAAATCACTGGAAAAATTAAATGTTGAACTCTGAAATCTTAAAAAAATCTATGCGCTCGAAAAAAGCTGTGCGGGTGCTAAGAAACGCCCTGCTTCAGAGATATTTATTAACGCTGAATGATGATTTCTTAGTGCTGGCTAATCGAATCGAATCGAATTTAGTATAGACAAAATTTGTCTGTAGCACATTCGTATTCTCTGTAAATTTTATCATTTGTACAGTATAAAAGCTCTAAAATGACGATAAGAAGAGAAGGAATATTGTAAAATAATAATATGACCTGAAAATCAAATGCTAATTTTTACCGTAAATTAGTCAATCAGTTTTTGCTAGTTTAGCAAGGAACGCGCTAGCTGCCAGTAAGAGATGAAACAATTCTGAGTTCGTTTCCGCTCTGTGAAACAGGTTTCGCTCGAGGAATACATAGTTCAATCATGTTTCGTCTAGCTCGGTTTCTACAGAATCTGTACCGTACAACTCAACCTTTGTCGATTGTGAATTATTTAAGTTGAGGTTCAATGAGATCTAAGAACTCAGTTCAACAAGCTGAAAGCAGTGATGCCTAATTGAGACTTAATAATCATGGTTAAACTATTGCACGAATAAAAGCTAGTCAATGAGGAGGAATCGAACCCCGCCATTTTTTTCTTACCGGAAGCAACCTCCTCATCACAATATTGCCGAGACCATTTCGTAGAATCTAGACCGAATTAGCTTCAACTTGATAAAAAGCTATTTCCTCTTTCTCTCAGAATCTTCTCCACTTGTGCTCCACAGATGAATGCAACAAGGCGTATGAAGACGTCTCTAGTTTGTACAAAGACCCCTCAACTTATTTCAAGAACTGCACTTCCAACTCCAGTTAGCATCGTAGTTTCGGAAAACTTCAGTTGGCTTGGCATTTTCTGATAAATCCAGTAAGCTTACTCTTTTCTGAAAACTGCAGTAAGCTTAACATTGTTTTGTATATTAAAAAAAACTTGAAAATCTTTAGCCTTTTTTCAAAAACCTAGGGTCAACTTTGCTGAAAAATTATAGTTAGCATAGTTTTGTTTGAAATCTCAGTTAACTCATGTTTTTGAAAAGTGAAATAAGCATAGTCTTGTTCGAATACTTAAGTTAGGGCATTCTATACTCTGCTCTCTTTGAAGAAATAATCCTAAAAAAATCATGTCTTCTCAGAGAAAACGTGTGTCTTCTGCTCACACTACGACGGGAACGGGAAATGCAAGCACGACACGGAGACCACTTGCCAGGGAGAGTACTGCTCCAAGTACTCCGGTCACTTGGCAGGTGACTTGGTCATCGAGTGACAAACAACAATGACATCTAGCCTGGGGGATTGACATGGTTGAGTCGCATTATCGTATGATATAAAACAAAAATTTCAAGATACATCATTGAGACACAATATCGAGTAAAACTATCTATCAAATGACATTATCAAGTCCCATCATCAAGTGAAATGATCAAGGTATACCTTGATCACTGGTAGTTTGTCTTCCACTACTTCAGTATTATGAACACAATGACTTTTTTACTCCTATTAACACAATGCGACCGCTTCATTTAATGCTATGAACCGTAATATATCAGGCATAGTTCTACCCTCATTCCTTTTGTTCACTCAGTTGCTCCTCTTCCTTTCGCTCTTCGTAATGACTTTATGGTCTCGTGGACTCTTCGTAATCATGAGTTTAAAAAGACTATCAACACAAAAATTGCACATTTCTCTGACTAAGTTTTCTAATATTCAAACCCCAATCTTTAAGCCATGTTAGTGTTTACATGGAACAAATAATTCTACGGTGGTGAAGCTATCAATTAATTTCTATGTGATGTTACTATTAGATTAAGTGGAAAGTTTTTTTCCGATTTGCACTATAAACTTCGACTTTAAAATTTTTTATTCATACACAAAGGTATCAATCAAAATATTCCCAAGAGCATCGATGGTCTTCTGCCAACGAGTTGGTAGTTCATAGATTCCCTCCTTGAACCATGCGGTCTGCTTGGACGCGAAGTTCGTCTTCAATAAGTAGCAGGTTCTTCCTAAAAGTACAAGGTTCCCATTGAAGATGAGTGGTTCGAAATACGAGGATGCGCGCCCGTCTCACCATTTGTCGGCGACCAATGCTCGTGGATCGAGAAAGACGCTGGCGTCTTTCTGGACCAAGGCTCGCTTTCGGTGCCCTATCGAGGAACGCATTGCTTCTGCAAGGGGGATCGATGCAACCCCTCAAATCCCCTCTTTTCTTCTCTGCTGCCCCTTCTGCTTTGCTGCTTGCTTCCTTTTTTATCGCTTTCTCTCTTCTCATATTCGTTATCGATGTAATATTTATCATTCTCCTGTGTCAACCTATATATAAACGTTTATTCTTTCAATAAGAAACTTTCAATGTTTGTGGCAATAGAGTAAAAGAGTTCTGATGAGAAATATCAATGCATTGTGTTACTCATAACTTTGAGCTTTGAACTTTTTATCAAGCAAAACATATGTATCACATAAAAATTGATGGTGCATGATGGGATGTATGTATAAAAAGGTGAAGGTAAGAAAACATGGTTCAAAAAAAGGCGAAGTAGCTTTTGATGGTAAGTAGGAGCATAAAAATGATGAGAAGATCATTGATAGCCGTTGGAAACCAGCCATTCGAGAGGAGACGGAAAGGATGAATGATACGACGAAGGGGTCAGAGTGGCTTCATAGAAGACGGGAGAGGTAAGAAGGAGAGCCGCTCCGTAGCAGCAGTTTCTTGCGGAGGGGGAAGAGAAGAATCACATAATAGTTGTACATTCGCAAGATAAGAAAGGAGTCAATGCTAGAGATACAGGAGTATTCAAATGCGAGCTTTCTCAGTTTGTAAGTGAGCGGTGACTTTCTGAACTACACGTGAAGCGCAGCCCCAGAAAAGGGAAATTCCCGAACCACCGTGACCGTAGTTGTGCACGACGAGTACCTGAATCGGCTTCACATGGTTTTTACAGGGAGGGAGAATCTCGTCATCTTAAGTTTTTCTCTTTCTACTTCTCTCTCTCTTTCTCTCCCTACCCCCCCTCTCTCTTTCTCTCCCTACCTCACTATCTCTCTTTCTCCCCCCCTTTCTCTCTGTGTCTTCTCCTTGTCTCTTCCCCTCTTCCTTCCGCCCTCCAACCTGCTTTCCCCCCACTGATCTGCGAATGAACTCTTCTTCCAGCCGCAGTTTGGGTCGGTAAGGTCGTAAGCCAGCCACGTGAGCGATCACTTCCGCTTCCTGCAGCAGAAAATAATTTTTCCTGCTCATTGGACTGTATATTGGCTGCAAAACACTTTTTTTCAAACAAGTTAACACATTATCAAGCTGAAGGAAAGATTTTCTTACCTTGAGGAGGGGAACTCTCCGAGTGCACTCCTTCAGGAGGCGATCCGCTATTGTCGGCGAAGGAGTAGTATCATACTCGTTTTCGTCATGCGTTCCTCCCAGAATGACAATGTCTCGACTAAAATAAGACTCTTGTAATGTGTTGCTTACAGATAAACCTCTCGACTATCAAAAGTGGATTCTCGTCATGCTTTGTTGACAGATTAACAATGTATGAACTATAAAAAGTAGATTCTCGTGATTCATTGTTTCCAGAATGACGTTGTATCGACTGAAAAAGGCATATTCTCCTCATGCTTTTTCCCCAGATCAACAACACCTCAACTACAACAAGTAGATATCACATCACAGGCCGCGTGACAGTTTCAATCAGCAAAAAACAAGAAAGATGGTTTTAAGTAAAACAAACTGAAAAAAAGAGATTGAGAGAGAAAAATAAAGAGAAATAGCGAGAGTGGTAGGAAGAGAAAGAGAGATAGAGAAAGAGAGAGAGAGAAAAAAGAAAAGTGGGAGAAAGACGAGAATAGGAAGAATATAGAGAAGGGGAGAGGTGAAAAAGTCGAATACAAAGCAAGAGAGAGAAGAAAAACGTCATCCGTGAGCCTATTTCTCGCTACAAGTGTTACTCCTCTTCCTCTATAACCAGTCGGCCTTCAAAGTAAAGCAAAGGGGTAGAGGGTAAGTGCCTCTCGGGTCTCTGTCTACTTCCCTACTCTGCCTTCTCTCAGTGTGTCAGACACTCTCGCCGTACTCTCACTCTCTGTTAATATATTTTCTCTCATTGTCTGTGTGGTCTCCAGGCACTATCCTTATCTCGCGGTCTCTCGCTCGCTCTCTTTCTTTTCTCGTATTGTCTTCTCTATCTTTGTTTCATCTTCTTTCTCTCTGAATTGTCAAGTCTTCTCCTTCATCGTCTCGTCTTCTCCCGTGCGCGCTCTCGTCTCTCTTCATCAACTTGTGTGTGATCGATCAACGGGTGCCAGAGCGACTCAGAAGCTCATCGGATCGCTGCTCAGCTTCTGCAGCTACTGCGATGTGCCTCCTCATGAGCGCGGCAGCCACTTTGGATGCAGCACGACCCTCTCTTGTCCCTATCATTGTCATCTTCTTTGCCAGAATCTTCCTCATCTCTCAACAGCAGCAAGTAAGTCATCTCTACTCTTTATAAGAGGTAAGACCGAAATAATTTTTTCTCAGCTGATTTTTTTCCTAAGCCTAAGCAATCATTTCATAGAAAAAACAACATAAGTAAAAAAAAAGGATAATTCAATCACAAATTGAGAAATAAAGTGGTCCGTGGAAACATATAACTACTCAATATATGGTGATACAGCATCCTATGACGCCCGGTCTAAAAAAAAGGGGGGGGGGGCTAAAGCATCACAAAACTTTCCGAGAACATTTTTCCCCGTGCGGAAGGCTAAAGTAAAATATAACCGAAAAAAGCCAAAAATTCTTCAATTTTTGCATCCTTTTCTCTAAAACTGTAATTTTTCGTTGCCCTTTTCTCTATAATTCTGTCCGTCTGATGATTATTTTATTTTTATCTTTTACTTTTTTTTCTTCTCCTTTTTTTCTTCCTATCTCTCGCTTTCACGTGCATTGCATTTGATTCTTAATGGAATCGACTTGAACAAAAGTAGTTACTTCTTTCTAAAATGGCTTCTATTCCTAGCCTATGATTGTTTTTTGAAGAATTCTGACGAATTGGGAATAATAACAGATCAAAAACCTCTGTGGAAATTGGACAGCTGTTTCAAGACATGTTTAAACACGAAGCGAACGTTGAATCTTGTTCCAACCGCGTGATAATATACATATTATAGTGGTTAGATGAACAGAAAATTGGGTAAATTTTACTTTAGCCCCCCGCAACAGACAAAATGCACTCCGAAACTTCTATTATACTTTAGCCCCCCTTTCAAAAAAACACAGGTGTTGTAGGATGCTGCATGACGAGATACTGGGTTGTTTTATGCTTCCACGGACAAAATTTTTCGTCATTTGTGTTTGAATTGTTTTTTCTTCTTTTATGAAATGGTTGCTTAGGTTTAGGTGAGGGGCCTGAAACTTCAGGACTTTTTCATCGTCAAAGTGGAGCTGTGAGGAGGGCCGAAGGGTATCTACTTTAACTCCTAATTTTGTATGGTGCTTGAACTCAAGTTAAATAGTCAACTTTAAAAAATGCCCCTTGCATTTCTGCTCTTAACCTTAGGCCCTCTCCATTTCGTTAAGATTTACTATAAAATGGGAAGCTCTGGTATCGTGGGGGGGGGGTGCTAAAGTTCAGTCGAGGGCTAGAGTTAAAGTTTGCCCGGGAAATTTCACACTTCATTCATATCACATACGTGAGAACCGACGCTCGTTCTCCTCCCTGTTTCTTTCTTCGAGATTTTAAAACAAAATTTGTATCGGATTTTTCTGAATATTTCAATCGGTGACCTTCCCTACAGCTGATAAACTAGTTCTGGTTCTCTTTCTAAATCAAGATGCACAAAAATATACCAGTCTTGATTAACTTGAATTACTTAGAAGTCTCGATTGACTTGAATGACTCAAAACTAATTATTGACTTATATGACTTAAACTTCGTGATCGAATCGAACTACTTAGAAGTCGAGGTTGACTAGAATGACACTAGTCGAAAAAGATGAGTTGACTTAAATGAGTTTTGCAGCCCTGTCCACCGGTTGATCCTCCTCCCCCTATCACATCGAATTTCGGAGCTGTGCCAAGTCAATTGAGGATTCCAGCCTCAAGTCCAGCTAAGAAGAACTCAGCATCTAGAGATGAACAATCGGAAGTAATGGATTCTCTCAATATTACCAAGGCTTCCCTTCCCATACCACTGAAACCATAGTCAAACCATAGTCAATTAAAAAATTTACCTATTATGGTTATATAGTAGGGAGCTCATTTTGTCTTATAACTGTCAAAGTCGCTCTCTTGTCATACAGGTGACATGCATTGATCGATCTCTATCTTGTCTGCCAAAAAGCTCATGTGATTGCGAGATTGACGTGCACAGTTCTCGACTCTCTCTTAATAAATGATGCTCTTCCTCTCACTCACTTCAGTACCACATAGTAATCATCGTCGAAGAAGAAGTACTTGAGCGTTGAGCATTTTACGCGGACGATTTGTCCCCGAATAGGATAAATTGTGTTATCCGCAAGCAGAAATCGTGAGCCGAGTCCGGTGCAGTTCACAATAACGTCGTAAGAGCCTTAATCAATGATTTTTAGTTGATGGTTGATTAAGATTCTGTAAATGTGTCCGATACGAGTTGCCTTTGAGCTCATCTAACCGGTAACTTCCTTGATGTCTTGTAAACGTCTTTGCATAAGTGTTCCTCCTCGCGATAAAAATCTGGAAAAATCTTTTGCATAAAGAGAACAGAACTTATGCGAAAAGAACTAACTCGTTTGTTAGATGAGCAATGAATGTCGTAGGTTCAAGGCCGAGAGTGGTGTATTGGAAGCCTTGCCTGTAGATCTTTCAATCAATGTTCTACTCTCATTTCGATGAAAATTATCGAATGAAAGCATACAAAACTTTGGGTCATGATCATTCAAAAAAGCAACTTGTAAGCAATCGGTTGTCTCCGTAGTTCTTCTGTACTGAGTTCTCTGAAGTGACGAACAACATCAGCCCAAAAGGGTGGGTCGTCCACTTTTTCTCTGAACATGTATCCAGTCTGCCACAAAGCTCCAACTCCTTCGCCGATCAGCCCAGACACAAAGGCGAAGGTGTCCGAGAAAAGTTCCCTGCAAAAAAAACCTGATAAGAGTTGAAAAGGGTCCATACGCCAAAAAAAAAAACACGTGTTACGGTTGACTGCTGGGCCTGAACCAATCCCAGCAGTTCTTTTTTACACGCGCAGTTAAAAGCATGTAAAGCTCATTTACAAGCGATAACTAGGTTGTCCGAAACCACGTCTTCAATTTCCCATATATAGGTAATAAAGCGTCTAAGTTGAACTCAATTGAACTGGTTATTTCAGTATGTAAACTGTAAGTTTCACCTCTTGTTGACTTTTTTGTTGAAAATTCTGTCACAAGAAGTGTTTTTGATTCTCTCCTAGCAAGTATTTACAATGTTTTGTACAAATTTCTTGATTAATATACGTCGAAAGGAATACATCACGAGAATCTACTATTAATACATACTGAGCAGGGGCGAAACAGACTTTGGTACATTTCTAAGCAGGTTTCTTGTTAAAACACAGTGAAAACCATTCCAAACAATTTTTATACATGACAGATTGCATGAAGAGAATGACGAAAATCTAAAAGGAGTAGTTTTGTAGAGGTCGAAAAGGTATTTCACTGAATGGGAAGAATGTGTGCCTTGTCAGCACCCAAAGTGACCTACTTGATGAGAGGCTCGTCGGCTGGAGAGACGAGGTACGGCATCAGGATTCCAGCTGCGACATTTGATGTTGTATGGGGAGAGAACTTTTCTGCGACAATTGTCACCTGAAAATCAACATTTGCTTGGTTTAAAATCGAAATTATCTCAATATACCGTTCAAAAGTGAACCATAGTCTTATTTTTAAGGAAAACTTTCTCACTCGAATGATCATTTTATGTATTATAGTGCTTGTAGCGAACTTTTATGAGGTTGCCAATAACTCATCAATAATGTGATCCGGAACAGGGTTGCACATTTTTTTGATTTTAGTTTTTTGGTTTTTCCGGTTTTTTCAACATTAAATAAGTGAACTGCTGAAAGCTGGAAATGTGCATTACCATCTAGGAATAACGTAGAATTAGCACATATATAGAGCATACATAAACATTTTCTTCCTTTTATTAACTCCAATGTGTTTTTCACAAAATATATACACATACATTAATCTCAAAATATTTAAATTTTTCTAACAAAATCTATTATCAACTGCTGAAAGTAAGCACGGATATGATTGTGAATCAAGATACTGCTGTAGGCTCGTAGTTGAATCTCATCGCTAGACGATCAGTTGTCATATTTGCATGACTTCAGAAAAAGAATAGCATAACATCTAGTGCTAATAGTAAGAAATTGCTTCCACTGTTTATGTGGGACACTAGGTTTAAGAAATGGAATAGAGTCGAACCTTAGCATGCGGAATGGATCTCTGGAGTGCCAGAGGTTTAAGAAATGGAATAGAGTCGAACCTTAGCATGCGGAATGGATCTCTGGAGTGCCAGAGGTTTAAGAAATGGAATAGAGTCGAACCTTAGCATGCGGAATGGATATCTGGAGTGCCAGAGGTTTAAGAAATGGAATAGAGTCGAACCTTAGCATGCGGAATGGATCTCTGGAGTGCCACAGCTGAGCCGAATCCATTGATTCCTCCACCTATCACGCACACTTGTACTGGCATTATCTTTTGAGTAGCACTAGCTCGCTTATCAATCGTATGTTCTTTATCAAACTTTGTGCGAAACGGGGAACACTTCATGTGAGATTCTTTTAAACTCCTTCTTTTGATCAAGTAAAATATTCTTCGACCTTGACTTTTCAATAAAGACTGCGAAAGGGGGGAGGGTTTATCTCGAAAAAAATGAAATGATCCGCTTATCTTGATTTGCGAGGTGATCGAAAAACTTAGTATGAGAATTATGATGCTTGCGTTGTTGTCCTATGATTCTGATTAAATGAAGTTTGCTGAAAAAAAATTTCGTACAAAAGTACAGTTTTTTGCAGTGTTCATGGTTCGCTAATGACCAAAGGTGATTGAATTTTATTGACTTTTTTTCTGACTTCTCATTTCTTATGCCCAATTACGGCGTAGCTGGGCATCGAGCAGTGAATAGACGCCTTGGACTGGCATCCTTCCAACTTTTCCATAATGGAACGATGATGGAAAAGATGATATAAGCAACGAGTCTTTTACTATAAGAGTCCATCACTTCCACTCTTTGATTTAAGAGTTAAATTAAATTAAATTTACATTATGTCTTTCATCTTCTAGACGGCCATCTGATGATTTAACATAATTTTACTCTTAATTCTTCGGATTCTTAGAAGTTTTGCAATAAAAATCTTTGTTAAACTATTTCCAATATTTCCTGATCATGAGCAGCTGGAAAAGCAATTACAAAGACAGAAAAGAATTCGGTTAGACTTTTCATTTGACGATTTCTCCGGTGTATGAGTTTTAAGCATTTGATTTTCTTCATCGGTTCGTTTTCCAATTCTATTCGGGAGAAGTTTTATTGGTTTAAAACAACAAAGAGAAAGAGAAAGCTAGTTAATGTTACAGAGGGAAAACAATGAATCGATTTTTTAGGATAGTAAGTTCTACCGAAAACAATGATTACAAAAGAAGTTCTTAAGATTGCAAGTTTTACCGAAAATTACTTTGAATTCGGACTGGAAACATTATCGAAAAGAATAAAATGCTCAATAGATTGCAATTAGTACACATGGATTGTGATGAACTAGGAAAAACAATTTCCAGTAGTGAAGTATCCAAATTGGGTAGTCAAAGACAGCGCTCATATCTATTCATAAATTATATCAACCTCGTAGGTCGATGTCTTATATACGCAAATGACTAAAGACTAAGGTACAAATGAAATGAGAAAAAAACGAGAGAATGACTAGATAGAAGATAGTTTGCTCTTTCTTGCTCATTGTATACATACCGTAATCATCTCTTTCTTGCTTGCTTACTTCATGTATACCGTAATCATCGTGAAGAGAGAACACGATTTTTTGTGTGATTTATATGAAGTTATAAAAAGGTTTTCGTCACAAAGTTAAAATATTATATTTTTTCTCAATATTATCGTTAGAAAAGGAACATAATATCAACATAGTAAATGAACAATGTACACACAAGAGAATCTTACAGCGAAATGTATGGTACTGGAACTTTACGTTAAAATATCAAGTTTGATGGCTTTTATGAGAGTGTTACCGGAGATAATGAAGTCTTTGGACTCGCCAGGAATCCTATTCAGTAAAGAAGAGGAAGTAAAATGATCTGAGACCTCAATGTTATGCCCGAACTTTTTTCACGATGAAACAAATAAGGGGAAGCAATTCTTTCTCTTAGCGTGGCCTTTCGCCGGCCAAAGTAGGGTCCGCTTTTCTACCGAAAAATTTCTTGTTTTCGCGCTAAAAACATTCAAAAAAGCACAAGTGCACTAAATAGGGAAAAATGATTGCAAAGAAGTTCCAGTGATTAATGAGTGATTTAAAAGACTTAATTTCTTAGATGATTGAAATAATTTTTTCACAAGAACCTAAACATTGCTTACTTACTGAATTCGCGTAGGAATGGTAATATGAGATCATTCACGATAAGAGCAGTAGACGTAAACGTCGGAAAGAGAGAGTCTACGGAAAGGACAAGTAGTGAGGAAAAGGGAGGGCATTAATTACGAGTCTTCTGCGCCATAGAATCCAATTAGAGGTTTCAATGGAAAACTGAGTGTATGGATTTTTTCTACCGGCATTGCGGTCTTTAAAGGGGAGATAGTTTTAATATAGTGTATGATTAAACATCCCTTCCGCTGTTTAATGTTTGTTGCTGATCGGAGCCTTTAGCTCTTTCATCACATAATATACGATGCTACTCAAAAATTCAGGAGACGATTTTGCGACGACGATTAATAACATCGATTAGAAATTCGAGAAAAAACAATCAAATAACGCGGTGAACTCAGACGCGATAAGAGCGCGCGGAAGCAGGACGAGTTGAAGTAATAGCGCTGGATGCAATGGCGCCGGTGGCCGCCTCTCCGCGGGGGTTGCGAGTGGTGACAGGAGCGAGCGGCGCGGTAGACTCCGCCTCGTCGTCCCACTCCAGCGGCGCAGCTCCATTCGAGACGACATGCGGCATTATCTCGTCGTCTTCGTCATCTTCTTCCTCGCTCATCTCTTCCTCGTCGTGGTACGAGCACTCACTGCATCAGCAATTATTCATGAATCTTCTGCCTTCGGTTTCAAACATGGAAAAAGAATCAGGTTCAAAAAATTGTGCCAAGTTTTTGCGTATATCTAAATTAAAGATTATGAGTTTTGCTTCCCTGGTGATGCTATTTAATCCATGTAGTTACAAAAGCTCACATTCTCAGCTCTTCTATGTGCTATTTGATACGCTAAACTTCTCCAATGTGAAAGACTATCTAACGATTACTTGGACCTATTGCCTCGACTGTTCATTAACTTCTCAAAACAATCATTTCCATTCAAAGAGCCACTTTCTTCGAGAATAACGTAGGGCCTCGTATTTTATTTCTATAGAATGGTACTGTGTATTATTTTATTGTATTGTATTGTAGTATTATATTATATTGTACTGCCTTGTTTTTAATGCGAATTCAAACTCTCCCACCTTTCTTCTCCATCACTGGAGTCTTCATCGGAGAACTGAGCATTAGATCCAGCACCAATCTTCTCAACATCGTCCAGGGGATTGACGGTGATGTTCATTCCACTGTCATCCCATTCCATGCCGGATTCCTTCAATTACGCATTATTCCCATCATCTAATTTTCATTTATTTACAATCATTTCCAACAATTCCACATAGTTCAAGCATTACTCGGTTCTCTGAATTAGTATGACCACAAGAATGTAAAATATGTTTTCCATCGTATAGTTCTAAGGTCCAAATACTAATAGAGACCAGTTGTTTACATTCAATGCTTTTGAACTTGATGAATTGATTGACTCACGTGACGGGAAATTAAAAAGAAATCTTAATATCTTTCTTCGACCATTTCACGGTCTTTTACTTTTTCAGAGCACTGAGGCCAGACTTACTATGCTTGCGTACAAGGAAATATTGCCATACAAGATGATTAAAAAAAAACTCAAGGTAAATCTTTAATGAAGTTCAGACCAATGAAAATATCCTCTTTTAGAGCTATTTAGATCGATTATCTGTGAGAAATGATTAGATTTATAGGTAAATTCAAGACAAAGCCATCAAAACTTAGTAAACGAATAGAAGTTTTTTAAAGTTGAAGTGAACAAACCGCATTTTTCTTCGGTCTCCGATGACGTCTTGGTGCGGGGGCGTCTCGCATCTTCAAGACACCGACGACCAGGAGAACGAGGAGGAATCCAACGCAGACTACTACAACAACAGCCACGGCTCCTCCTGCAATCATTTGTAATATTCACCACACTCGTAACAACTCGATTCTTACCAGAGTCATGTTGTTTGAAAAGTCTGCTCTGTCTTGATGTTATCACAACTCTTAATTCATATTTTTGGATGGATACTAGTGTTCTATGACGAAAGTACTCGATTCTGTTATGACAGAATCGATTATTTAAAATTAAAAAAAAATTTCATGTGAGTGTCAGCGTCAACAAGCCGACCTGTGGCGGATAAATAAATTCGAGTTTTAATATATGACCGAAGCGATTGAATAATGTCAATACATTATCGAAAAAATTGAACCTGCAACGGCTCCTTTGCCAATGTCGTATCCATGATGAGAAAGAAGAGCCTTTGGTCGAGGCAGATCCATCTCGAGAATGTTCTCAAACAAAATACTCTACTTCTGTGACTTGAAATTTTAATGAAGTTTCCTTTGGTTCATGATCTATATTAAAAAGCTAAAAACCGAGTTATGTACATTAATGGCCTTAAAACCGATGTGAGATGGATCTCCCGATAATTTCACAACTAAAACTCTAATTGCTTATGCATAATGCGATAGAACGGAATATTCACTATATTATTAAGTTTTATGAAGTGAAACCTTTCAAACATATTACAATATTTGAATACCAGAACTTGTGGATGTTTGATTTTGACACGCAGATATTTACTACTGTATTATTTCGGAGGGTGGGGCGTTTTACCTGTAGTCTGGAACCGCCAAGTTGGTCGAATGCCGGCTCAAAGTGTCTCGCCAGCTCGTCAGCCGCAGTTCCGTCCGCAACGGGGACGGCGGCATTCACATAAGATTCTGCCGACGAAGAGGGTTCGATAGACATCTGAGAACAAGGCAGGTCACCCGTTGATGAAACGAGGTGCTGTTACAAGTATAAATGAGCTTGTGACTAATTAGAGAAATTTCATCGGTCTTTTGATAGGCAATTTTTTTTTACTTATTCTGAAAATTTTGACTTTCGAAAGAACATTCACTGTCATATGCAGAAGCGGTTACCAAAACATAATGAAGTTTATGGCTTATGAGAGAGCAGTCATTTGAATACCAAGAAACGGTTCAAATAAATCGTGCAGTTTATGGAAATCAATTTTTTGAGAGCAGTTAATAGAAATAAAGTAGTTCGAGCTAAATTTAAATGAGATTTTTAAGTGACTCATGAGATAGCAGTTATTGACTTATTGAGGAGTGGTATTTACTGATTATAGAGCTGATGACTTTTGACAGAATAGTCAGTGGCCCATCAAGAGCGTTTACGGAGATATCACGGAACTTTTCACTCAATTTTTAAAGTTAAAATCGTCTCATATAGTCAGAATTTTCTTTCTAAAATTCACAGTCATCCAAAGGGGTTTTCAAATACATATTACAGAAGAAATAAATAATGAACTCTACAATTTATTTTATCTCTGTGGATTTTTTTTAGCACAAAATGTACTACTCCTTTTGAAGTTTTTTTCCGTGAATGACTCGAGGGAGAAAAAAATTAGGGTGGCTCCGGTGAAAAGCCACAAAGAGAGAGAAAGCAAACAAATGAACGGGAAAGTGAGAAAGAAAAAGAAAAATAGGTATAAAAAGAATAGGAGGGTAAAGATAATGAAAAAGGAGAAAGAAAACGGAAAAGAAACAACATATTACGGAAGATTTAATTACGAGAGTTCGGATGAAAACGATATGAAAGTTTGTATATACATGGACATTTTTTTCTCTCGAAACCTTGAAACGCCAACAACAGCAAAATACCAAGAATTTGAACAAAATACAAAACATATAAACAAAATACCAAGCATCCGAGAGAAAAAACCATACATTAGAACAAAATACCAAAAATATGAAACGAAGAAGGTTAAGCTATTCGGAATAGGCGAAAACAGATGAATGTTCTAATAAAATTAGATTAGAATGGAAAGGAAAGTGTCAGGAAAAAAGGAAATGAGTTCTGGGAATGGAGGATAGAATATAAAGGAACTGAGGAAATGGAAAAAGAGAGACGAGAAAGGTAGAGTGGCTAAAAGACAAGATGAAGTTTCGAGGGAGGCTTGAGAAAACAGACATTCATTTAATCAATATATAATTTATACATTTATCCATTAAAAATTTTTTTTAATCCTATTTCAAATTAATTTTTTTTATATTCCTATTTCACATTAATTTTTACGAGAAAGGTAGTGAAGGAGCCGAGAAAACTATTTAAAAAGATAATTCGGTGTTGTTGAAGGAAATTTTCGCAATGCTCTAGAGTACGAGAAGCGAAAAGTAGGAAAAGAAGGAAAAAGACAAAGAGAAAACGGAAAGCCTGACTTTTCGAGATGATTAGAACAAAAAAAGGAAGCACAGGATTGAGAAAGCCAATTATAGAAGTCGAAGGCATTCGAGATTTGTCATTTCCCTTCCTTCTCTCTATATTCCTTTCTTTCTCTATCTCTCTGTGTTTCTTTATGTCTCTCTCTCTTCTCTCTCTCCTTCTCTCTCTCTTTCTCTCTCTCCTTCTCTCTCTCTTCTCTCTCTCTCTCTCTCTCTCTCTTTCTCTCTCTCTCTCTCATCTTCTCTCTCTCTCTCTCTCTCTCTCTCTCTCTCTCTCTCTCTCTCTCTCTCTCTCTCTCTCTCTCTCTCTCTCTCTCTCTCTCTCTCTCTCTCTCTCTCTCTCTCTCTCTCTCTCTCTCTCTCTCTCTCTCTCTCTCTCTCTCTCTCGCTTGTTATTGATACTGCGTGGCAAGGGCAAAAAACGACACACCATACTTTATTAACTTCGTTGTTTTCTACGTTGATTGTTTTTCTAACTGTATGTTAATTTTCAAATTTTCCGCGTGAATAGCGCAAAACTCTCTATTATTGATAATTCCGTGTTCACGTCAACGAGTTTTAAAAAACAACATTTTTTTATGCTTTCTGAATTTAATGCTTTTTTCTACTTCAATAACTGATTACTTAAAAAGCTAAGCAGTTACATATCAAGAATATAAGCGAAATCCGACATTATTACAAGCCAATCGGAAAAACAAATACCCAGGGTAAAACTAAGAGGGAGGCGAAAACAGTGAATATCAAGGCGAAAAGCACTCTGTGAGCTGAAGAAGACCCTCATTCTGTGAACTGGTGACGTGCGATTCACACAACGGACCCAGCCCTTTGAAGGGGATAAAACACAACGGACCCAGCCCTTTGAAGGGGATAATACACAACGGACCCAGCCCTTTGAAGGGGATAATACACAACGGACCCAGCCCTTTGAAGGGGATAATACACAACGGACCCAGCCCTTTGAAGGGGATAATACACAACGGACCCAGCCCTTTGAAGGGGATAATACACAACTGACCCACCCCTTTGAATGGGATAATACACAACGGACCCAGCCCTTTGAAGGGGATAATACACAACGGACCCAGCCCTTTGAAGGGGATAATACACAACGGACCCACCCCTTTGAAGGGGATAATACACAACGGACCCAGCCCTTTGAAGGGGATAATACACAACGGACCCAGCCCTTTGAAGGGGATAATACACAACGGAACCAGCCCTTTGCAGGGGATAATAAATGCTAAGCTCTCGAAGTATTATATGATAATTAACCTATCTGATCAGAAACCTGAAAAATCTTTTCCTTGGTGAAAATTTTTTTCATCAAAGAAAAAGATTCTTTACGTAAAGAAAACTATTGTCCCTACATTTCCTTGATTCTCTCTCTTTCTTTCTCTTTCTCTAGCTTTTGCGTTCTTTCTATATATCTTCATTTTAAGAACTAAACTTAGTCCTTTTCGTGAGATTCCATTCATTACCCGTTTCAGTTCTTTCACTATCTTGCTCTATTTCCTTCAGAACTCTTCCTCATTATAAATTGTTTCTTCAACTCGCGTCGGTCTTTTTTGACAACATTTTCCCATTCGTCTCTTCTTTTCCTTCCATTCAACCTCATTCGTTTTTTCTTCCCTTTTTTCTCTTCTTTTTCCTCTTTTCTTTTAGTATACTCGTGTACTCGTTGAGAGTAAAGAAGCCGTACATGTCATTTGCATCAGTAAGGAAGTGACATACTGCAACAAAAGCGACTTCCTATATCACAAGAACCCATTTTTTCATAAACAGAAACTTAGTTATGTGGTTTATTAGATACATGAGTCTGCTCATCAATTAATCGCCTTCGTATTCCCACCATACGAAGCCACAGTAGTTGCGCAAAACTGCAGTATCTGACGTCATTAAAAAACTACAGTATCCCATAGCATGAAAAACTACAGTATCTCATGTTGCCGACTCACCGTGACTACGAACTCGTTGCTAAGTACGCGCCCTTTGAGCATTGCACACTGCACGGCATAAATGCGCTTCGAGTACGTGTCCGGACGTGTATTGAAGAAGTGAATCTTCGAGAG
>OZ057404.1:30267367-30352584 GCA_964056735.1 Allodiplogaster pararmata | reverse complement strand
CGAGAGAACCTCGAGATAAGCACCCACGGTATCCTCTCCTCGTAGTAAGATGCCCTACAAAGAAATATTGAATATATGGCTCTATTAACATTGATAAAACATTTCTTGCACTTATTCCTGCCTCACGGCAGGGTACACACACTCTTCTGGTACACACAGCCACAAAACACCTATCCATGTGTTTTGTCGCTGTACCATGCATGGGTCACGCTAGTGAAAAACTGGTCATTCAGGCTTGCACATTTTTCGTTTTTTTGGTTTGTTCGAAATTTTTCCGGGTTTTTCGAAAAAAAAAAGTTATTCGACTTAGTAAAAAAAAAACAAAGTCGAAAAAATTCGAAAAAAAATTGGTAAAAACTCTTTAAATTGAGTTTTTTTTGTTGTTGATTTTCAGTATTCTTTGTAGGTCAAGATGGTTTCAATGCATTTCAAGACAAAATTCGACGTATTCAACCAGACTGCATCCGTTTAACTCAATCTTAAGGCGTATTCCCTGTCGAATTGCGGAAATTCTTGTTTAAAAAAGACACAAGTGCACTTCATTGGAGTGATTTACTAATCATAAAAAAATCTATATTTTTAGGAATTTCATCATCACTACTTAGCCATAGTTTTTTCGCGGTTGTTTTCTCTTATGTTATCTCAAATTTTTTTGTTTAAAAAAAACTTAAGAAATGCTCGTGGCAGGCTGTCACAGGGTGTCACATGTGACACCCTGTGACAGCCTGCTATTTTTAGTACACATTCATTTCTACTGTTTTTCGTTTTTCGATTTTCCAAATCCGGGTGTACTCGTGTATGTTGATGCAATAACACATCACAAGTTTACACCATCCGGGCGTGGCATAATGGTTAGTGTGTTAGACCATTGTGCAAAGAGTCCCGAGTTCGACTCCCACCCCGGACAGATCCACCCAAACCAAGGGGGTTAAGAAATGTTGGTAGTGCTCATGCACGAATCTGACTCTCCCCACTACTGCTAATCACACTAGCAGTGATCTAGCAGGCAGCCACTGGTTCTACCAGGATAGGTCTGTCCTGCATCTCAGGGGAGCGCGTACCCTGCCGCGAGGCGGGAACAAGCGCAAGGAAGATTATTATTCATTTCTACTGTTTTTCGTTTTTCGATTTTCCAAATCCGGGTGTACTCGTGTATGTTGATGCAATAACACATCACAAGTTTACACCAGTATTCGAGTTATTCCATTTGTTTCGTTAACTAATTCGCGTAAACGATCATCTAAAAAACGTAGAAAATTATGATTTGGTGTTTGTCATATGAACTTTTGGCGCTGCTTTCTGGTTCCACAGAATAAGCCGTAACGGTCTCTACCTAAGCCGCTGGCTTTACCGTCACTTTCCTTACAGTTTTTTTTTAAAAATTCTGCTTCGAAGTTGAGTTCCTTTTATCAAAAATAGTTTTCCTATACTTCTGCTTAGAAAATTCCGCATTATCCCAACTTTTTAGTAATTTCGTCTTTCTTCATTGGACAATATTACATAGTAGTTAACTAGCTGACACTGTTTTTTTTAAAGTTGACGTTTATCCGTTCATCTTCATAGTTTCAAAAAACATCGTGAAATGAGCCTGAAATGATGGGTAAAAAGTTTCAGCCAAAAAACGATTTTTTGTCTTCGTTTTTTCGACTTTTTTTTAGAGCCTGATATTGATCACTTTTGATGAAATTTTCGACGCGCTGAGTGTGCGTTCCTTGAGCAATATATATATTTTTCTTCATTTTCCCATTTAAGCCATGCTTTCGTATTTGCGTTTAGTCTGACCCCGTCTCATATAAGTAGCGAGCTCCATTATAGTTGTGAGATTTTCCTACATTGCTGTTGTTCATTGAACTATTATACAGAGAATCTAAGACACGAGGTTAGCAATATAAAGGATCAACGGTGTACAAGGTGTGGAAAATTGCAGAAAAGCACTGTGTTGAGGCGTTACTCCGTTTAACAAATTTTGAGTAGGACAGAAAGGCTATTTTGAGCGGAAAAGAAATGATATTCCAATTAAAAGCGAGACTCAACAGCACCATTTTCTTGCAAGTAGTGAATATCCTCGATCGTACTTAGAAATTATTCCAGTTTGCAAATTGAGCAAAGTATACTATTTGCAAATTCGTAACTGAGCAACATAAATGGTGTTTGTTAGATCGTCCCCTTCATGTATATTGTTAGATCGTCCCCTTCATGTATATTGTTAGATCGTCCCCTTCATGTATATTGTTAGATCGTCCCCTTCATGTATATTGTTAGATCGTCCCCTTCATGTATATTGTTAGATCGTCCCCTTCATGTATATTGTTAGATCGTCCCCTTCATTTCATGTATATTGTTAGATCGTCCCCTTCATGTATATTGTTCACTACTTTGTTCAAATGTGATCAAATTTTCTCTATGTGTAATTGTAGTAGCAGAGAGTGATTTGGATTCATGCAAACCTTTTTAAAATTCTTTAAACCCGTTCGTCCGGGTAGATCTGTCCGGGGTGGGAATCAATCTTGAAACTATCCGCGTAATGGGAGCACATTTTGCAATTATTCAACAACCGGGCTCTTCTACTAGCAGTACCAATATGCTTTGGATGCTTCCGAATGCGAAAATATATCTTCGAGTTCATCACCTGCTTGTCGTGCTCGAAGTCGATTTTAGTGGAAGCGATGAGTGTTGCGGGGGAAGAGAAGTATTCCACATCCATGTCTCTCGAGGGCTTCAGATGAATCTTGCAGTAGTCCAAATACTGCTTCTCCGTCACGTCTTTAGTGTTTCCTTCTTCAAAACAGAAATTGGTCGCGAATAGTTTAGAAATTTAAGAGCTATCGCGTCCCATTCTAGTTTACTTTCACTTGAAATTCTTAACAAGTTTTTAAAAAAAAAATTGAAACTGAGTATCCGAGCACTGAGGCTCGAAAAATTCATCACATGTTCTTCACATGTTCTTCACATGTTCATAATAGTTGAGTTTCGCTGCTTTCAAACTGTTTTATTGAGTGAAATCCATCGATGGATTTCATTCATTATAGTCTGAGCCATTCATTCATAACCTTAAATGATTCACAAAGATCAAAAATTGTTTTATGGAGCATTTCTTGTCAACCCGAACTCACCGTCGTCAGACTGCAATACAGTAATGCGTAGATCAGGCAACATCGTTGTTCCAATCTTCAGCTCTTGTTGGTCGGCAGAAACCTATAAGTAGGCTAACTGTTTTACTACATCTAGTATCTCTGTTGCCAAAGGTTATAATAGGTGCGAGGTAATGCGCACGTTAGCAACTCAGTAACAACTCTCGCCTACAGCTTCAATACCGTCCATGTGCCCCGCTTGTGCAGGCGTTGTGAGTGCGATAACCGCTTTTTAAGTGGAAAACGTACCAAGACTGTTCCGGAGATAGAGAGAACTGGGTCCCTTTCATGCTGCACGAAGACGTATCCTTTATATTCGGGTAGAGAAATCTATAATTTTTTCTTTTTAGTCGAGTTTTTAACTGCAGAAAAAACCGATTTCAAACAAACTACATATTTCCCTGAATTTCATATCACACAGCTAATCATCATCTCTACTCAAAAGCAAGCCAATTTCAAGTTCCAATATGGATGTTGTTGTTGTAGATTGCCCGCCGTAGGTCTCCGGCTGGGTAGACGAGGTCTTCTTTGACATGGCTCAGTACAATAACCTTACTTACATCATTTATCTAATTACATTTATTTCTCTTTCTCTCTCGGGGTTTATTTATTTATTTATTTATTTTTTTTTCTATTAAAACTTCCAATATGGATGAACAAGGATGCTGTTGTTGTTGTTATTCCCCACGTTTCCTTGTGATACTTCTCCACTATCTATTTTTCTCAGCATTCAACCACTATCTCTTTTCTAATGCTAACAAATTTTCTTCTTTTTTTGAATATAAATACATCAACTTTATTAACTTGAATCGAATGATGGTAGATCACATAGCATCCTTTCCAAGAGCAGAGAATTCATTTTCGATTAAAATTCGTCAAAAGAGTGACATTCTTTGGTTTAAAAACAATGCTTACCGTATGCTCGACTTCTTTACACTGAGCAGTTACGGTCATCTTGACGGATCGATGTCCAGGAGTAGGCTGCTCTTGTGAGTTTGTGTAGGTCATCTGCAGGTCATTCAGTACTTCCAAGTTCAAAGTAGATCACTTTCTTTTTCTCAATCCTTGTTTATCTTTATCTGTTTCTCTTAATGTACATTATCTTTAATGTATTTATCTTCCTCTCACTCGATCCCTCTCCCTTTTTTTCTCTCTAACTCTCTATCTCTCTTTCTTTTCTTTCTCTAACTTCCTCTGTCATGTATTTACTGTCACCAACCTTGCGTAGTTGGGCTGCGAGTTGCTCAGTGTTGGCTGCTTCAAGAGCGAGCGCAGTACTTCCGATTCTCTTATCGCCTGCCTTAAGTTGAAAATAATTTTATATAATGAATTTCTTCTATCCAACAATGTTATCCTCACCTTGCCGTCCAGATCGAGTCGCTCTGGGCACAGGTGGGAGCAGGCAATGGCGGCGACGGATTCGGACTCTCCTTCCAGGAGGTATACCGAAGAGAGGGAACCCTGAGAACGGTGAGTTGAGAGCTGCATGTTTTAATCATTGGAAGCGTTTTTTGTTCATATTCGTCATGTAAAAGCTCACAATGTTCATTATACCTTTCTCCTTCTCCCTCAAAAAAAAAGTTCTGAACAGCTTGAAATTTGATGGAAAAAAACTTGCCTTTTCAGTTCAGGAAAGGTAAGAAAACTGCAACTCTTTATTGAAAGGTTGGAATTGTAAAAAAAACTAAAAACTAATCATGAAATGAGCTCGAAAACTGGGAAACAAGCCTTAAAAAACTGGGCGAAGGGAGAGAGAACGTCCGTGCCAGCACGCTCCGATGACGAGGCGAGTCTTCTGTAAAAACAGCCATGAGACTCGAAGGAAGATTTCGAGCTACCATTGCAAACAGACGAGCCAGATCAAGTTACATGTGACTATCTACAGAACCCATTTAACTTTTTAACAAAAATCTTTAGAAAATCATATTTTGAAAGCTCCGAGAAAGTTGAAATAGCAAATTGTGTTTGGTATAAGGATTGTGATTTTTTGCACTTTTGAAGTGCAAAAATTTTGAAGTTAATTCACTTTTGAAGGTAATTCACCACCGAAAAAAGATTTTCACGTGAAGTTTAAACGAGTGTTTACAGTGGCATTTTTAAATTATGCAGAAACTTTGACAAATGCCTTCATTACTTCCACGTTACTTTTTATACTCTCACTTTTTCTCTTTCTTTCTCTTTCCCCTTTCTCTCTCTCTTCCTTTTCTCTCAATTTTTAAAATCTCTATCTCTCCCTGTCACTTTCTCATTCCGTTGTACTATTTCCTCTCCTCCCGCGTAGGAGTAGATTGCTTCGAGCAAAGAAAGCCAGGAAAGATAGCAACGATGTTAATTATGTGAAAGAGAATAACATTGTGTAAAATGAGAAAACTGACAAAAGTTCCACGACCAGCGAAAAAATCAACATACAGAACCGTGCAAAATTCTATCAAGTTCTGAATTGTCGTTGATAACTTTTTTAAATTTTGTATCCAGTACGTTGAAATTTCAAAATCTTTTTTTCACATGAAATAACAAAAAAATTGTGTCAAAATCACGGCAATAGAAATACTAACAATTAAGCGGCAACCAGAAAACAATTGTAGTATAACAGATAACTATTTTTGACAAAATACCTAAAATTGATCGGAAAACTATTTATAAGACGTTTTCACTTCCGATAAGACGAGTAATTCAACAACAAAAATCTAATGTAACAACACAGAAAAAGAAATTAAAAATTCCGTCAACATTAAAACAATTGGAAATTTCGAGTTTTGGTGCAAATGAGTTCGGTTTGTCTTGAAGCAGACATATTACTATAACTAGAGCATATATTTTCATTAATATATACAAAACAGAAAACTTCAAGATAATATATTCACTTTTTACAAATTTATGTTCAAAACGGTCGATAAAACTTTCTCCTATTTTTTCTTCACCTCAAAGCTCGTGTTCTTTGTTTTTTTTCGGTCTCGAAGTTTGTGATGACGTCACCAACTGTAGTCAAGCAACAGACTTACCAGGGTCTTCGTCTTGTGAAGTGGCCAGTCATCGAGGATCTCCGGATTGCGCTCGTCGTGCTTGAACTCACGGCCATCAATCAGCAAGTTGACGTCGTCGACTCCGTTGAAGATGATACTGTAGGAGTGCCATTCGTTGTCGCAAACTTGAAAATGAGTTAGTTGTACGGTATAAGTTAGGGTATTCAAATAAGATCTCTCCTTAACGGTACTCATTACGCTATACAACCAAGGAGTTGAAAATCCCAATTAATTAAACAGTGAGAGGAATTTTATTTATTTTTCTTCTTCTTCTCTCTCTCTCTCTTTTCCCTTCTGTTTCTACATCTCGCTCTTTTTCATGCTCTCTCTGTATTATGAAAAAGAAAGTGATTTGGTGATCCTTTTTTTCTTTGATTGTCCTTAATAATCCATATATTGAATTCATGAGATCTTAGAGGCTTCTTTATTTCAGTCAAAAAGAATGAAGTTGATGAATGGTTCGATTGACTTCTGGCACCCCAGGAAAGTCACGTCTTTTTACTCTGATGTGAGCTATCTATTCTCAGAAAAAAGGATAGGAATTGTCAGTCGTGACAGGATAAACATGATTCGGTGAACCCTTTTGTTTCACTCACCTTGATATCCCATTCATTGAGTAAATGAGATCATGTTTTCTTCTCTTTCTCTCCTCTCTTCCTGTTTTTCTTCTTTTTCCTTTTTTTGCTCATATCTCTCTCCTTTTCTTTCTCCCTTCTGCTCTTTCTCTCTCTCTCTTCCCTTTCTCTCTCTCTCTCTCTCTCTCTCTCTCTCTCTCTTCCTCCTTTCTCTCTCTTCTCTCTTCTCTCTCTCTCTCTCTCTCTCTCTCTCTCTCCTCTCCTTCTCTCTCTTCTCTCTCTCTTCTCTCTCTCTTCTCTCTCCTCTCTCTCTCTCTCTCTCTTCTCTCTCCTTTCTCTTCTCTTCTCTCTCTCTCTCTCTCTCTCTCCTTTCTCTCTCTTTCTCTCTCTCTCTCTCTCTCTCTCTCCTTTCTCTCTCTTCTCTCTTCTCTCTCTCTCCTCTCTCTCCTTTCTCTCTCTTCTCTCTCTCTCTCTTTTCTCTCTCTCTTCTCTCTCTCTCTCTCTCTCTCTCTCTCTCTCTCTCTCTCTCTCTCTCTCTCTCTCTCTCTCTCGTTGTGCATTTGTGTCATTTCGGATTCATGACCCTAATTGCTGAAAGTCCCACTACAGCTTCAGGGCTTTTCTCAAGTGAGGTTTTTCTCAAGGCTAGAAATGATCCGAAAATTTTTAATGCTTTGCTATGAATAGCGAGAGAGTGCGTTAAAATGATTTTTCCCGATGACTTCAAATTTCCCGAGAGATTTTTCTTCTTTCCTCAAAACTTCAGTCTGATTAAAAATTTCGCAAAAAAAGGCTTTTCTCCCGACATTTGACGCATGAATAAGATTTCTTCATCCTACGGAGGCAGCTCAAGAAAGACTCTAGCGCTAATAACATCGCAGGCGGCAGTGGAGAGGGGTAGGAAAGGGGAGAATTCCTAAGCTACGGACCTCGGATATGTTCCAGCGCCACTCAGCAGCGCGGAACTCTGCAGTGGCTCCAGCTTCTCTTCTGAGCACAACTTCCAGTTTGCAGTGACGCACATAGACAGAGAAGTGATGACGATTCATTTCTGAAAAGTCGAAGTTCTTCATTGTTTTTCTGGAGTTAGAGGACGTAGGAGTTTTAGCTCGCTCTGAAATATCAGATGAATATGACGAATACGACCTTTCATGGAAGTGATGACTCGCATATGAAGATCTTGCTCTTGAAGGCAATGAAGAAAGACCCCGGACAAGTGAAATGTTTGTCGGATATGTCAGATACGGGTCGGATAAATTAGATATGTATGGAGCAACCGTTTTCGTCCGACTCGCACAGAATGTTCTGCTTTGTGTTCTGCTCCCGCTTGGTGCCCTCGGCATGCTTCATCGAGAAAGAGACAGTGAACTTGTCCGGAACAATCTCCTGGAACAGGCAAGGCTCCAATATTACCAAAAGAGGCTTTATTTGTCTTTCTAAATTGTGTTGAGAGAATCTAAGAACGAATTCAAGGAGAAGCTATGAAGTGGTAAGTTTTGATATTTTTTAATCCTCGTAGTTTTCATACTATAAATTCGAATACTAAACAGAGAAGTGGGCGTGCTCACGAAAGTCTATGGAAGACTGATGCAGTGCATGGAAACCGAACATGCGAACCGGTCCTCTTCGAGTGATGCTATTACCTACTTAGCCAGGCTGTTTATTATGTACCACCAGCCGGAGAAGCGTGTAGAACAGTTAAACTAGTCACGAAGCAAAATCAGGCTAAGGAAAGAGACCGAAAGCATGTCTAAAAAAAGAGAACGCATGCGAACAGAGCAATTGCATCACTAGCCCTTTTTGGATAGCGCATATATTTGCATATAGATTTACAGAGAAACGACGTGCATTTAGCTTCAGAAGAACACAATGTATGCCCCTTTTGATGCCCATAAAACACAATCGATCAGAATGTGAGAGGCAAAGGCCTGACGGCTCAGATTAGTAAACTTTCATACTTCCGATTTTGTTTCAATATGAATTGCACTGAGTGAAACGCGACATCCCCGAACTAAAATTGAAAAACTGACATGGACTCCTTTGAAACCTTTCAGAAGTCCAATAAAAATAACTAACGTCGACCGATGTGTATGGAACGATGTAGGCATTAGAACTGCCGTCGAATAGAAAGCGCTCTCCTTCCTGATGATACAAAGGAGTGTTATGTATGTAAATACATACGTACAAAACCGTGCAAAATTCTATCAAGTTTTAGTTTTTTGTTGGTAACTTTTCCGTTTGATGTCCAGTAGTTTAAAAATCGAATCAATCATCTCAAATGAGATAACGAAAAATTCAGTCAAAATTCACGGTAACAAGAATACTAATATTTAAGCTGCAACCAGAAAACAATTGTATAACAAATATCCATTTTGAAAAAAACTTAAACTCGATCTGAAACAGATCTAAAACACGTTTTCAGTCCCGACAAGACGAGTCATTTAACAGCGAAAAATCTGTAGACACACAAAAAAGAAATTTGACAAAAATTGAATAGAAAATTTGGAAAATACGAGTTTTGGTGCGAATGAGTCCGGTCTATCTTGGAGCATCCGGTGTATCTTGGATCAGACTTTTAAAAATAACTATTACATCAATTACATCATATACTTTCATGGAATACACAAAAAATCAAGACAATAGTATGTTCGCTTTTTGAGAATTGTACAAAAATTTTTTTGTTAGAATTTTGCAAGGTACTGTGTATTTATTTGAAAAAGATTGTGTGTATAAAGTTCACCTGGAGGTTATACGGTTTAAAGTAAGCTTTGTCACTAGCGAGCATGAATTTTTGGTGTCTAAAAAGTAAGAGAAAAAAAGAAAAAAGTTTTAGTTTTTCCAAAACGATCCTCAAATTCATTCATTAGAAAGCTTAGCAAAACAAATAAAAAACCTCAGAAGAAGATCCTTCGAAATCTGTTTCCTCGTCCAACAAAGCGATCGTTTTGGAGTTGAGATTGCACCTGGAAAACGATCATCCCTTAAGTTTGAAGTGTTAAAAAAACCAGTTATCACCAACAAAAAACCTTATTTTTTCAAAAATTGAACATTCAAAGCTTCGTCTTTCATTCCTACAGATGATCTAACTTAAATCTCCAAATTATGCAATTTCTCTTTTTCTCTCTCCCCTACCTCTCCCTCCCTATCTCTCTCCCTGTCTACTCTCTTTCTTTCTCTCTTTCTCTCTCTGTCTCTCTCTGTCTCTCTCTGTCTCTTTCTGTCTCTTCTTTGAGCAAACCTCTTAATAGTTTCATTGCTGTAGATAGTGTCTTTACTGCAGCCATTCGAAACGTGTGTTGCGTGTAGTTCAACCAACGCAGATACTCTCGACACAGTGCAGTTCTTTTCCTTGTTATCCTCAAATTCGAGTAAATTCAGCGAAAATTGAGGAAAGTTAATTAAATTCTCCTATTACTGATGCAGAAGAATGAAATTACTGTGGATTACTGTGTATTACTTTGGATTACTTTGGATTACTGGATTACTTTACCTCTTTTTTCTTCTCACTTTTTATTTTTGTAGTTATCTTCTTCATGATTTTTTTCTTCAATCTCTATCTTTCTCTGTTACACTCTTTGCTCGAAGCTTTCCTTTAAAAAAAACATCAGACATATGCTGAACTCAGAAGGGAAAGTTTTCACTAAAAAACGGCTGAGTGAAAAGTTAAGAACATACATCTAATTAGCTACAAAATGATATCTATGTATAACTAAGGTCTTTAAAAAATTTTGTTGGTTAAGATGATTCTTCGCTAAACTGACTTCACAGATGGAAAGAGCGACTTTCGGCATGAGCTTCATTTCACCGCTCCTCGGAGAGTAGGGCAATCGCTCCGGGACTCCGGATATTCCCTCCACGCACGCCTAAAGTACACCAACTTGATATTCAGAAGTTTTGAGCTCTGACATGTGCTGCTATGTATTGTAAGTCTAAAAATTCTAAGAAAAAAATCAAAAACACTGACGCTTGATTTATATGAAAATTGATTGAACTTTCACATGAAAAAAAAATGTAATTGTATAAATCACAAAAAAATCATAAACTGGCGGGATAAAACCCAACCATCTCTCTTTCTCTTTCCGAATGTGTGAGCCAGTTACCAGTTACATTACAGAGGAAAAGTCGGTAATCCATGTCACAGTGATATATCCAGTTACCAGTTACATTACAGAAGAAAAGTCGGTAGTCCATGTCACAGTGATATATCAAATGCTTCAAGGTCATGTTCTCTTGTTGAGGTACGGAACAAATAAAGCTCATATAATGGTTTCAAATGACTTCTTGAAAGGGAGAAACTTATTTTAAAACTTTCAGCAATAATATCTCGATGTTATAGATAGGTTATCCTTTGACTAATGAAGAAATTTGTTCTCTATAGAATTTATTCACGACTCATTCACTGCGTAGCGACTTGCTCCGCTTATCCCTTCTATTAGCTCTTTCACTGTTATCCAACTTCTTATAACTTTGAATATTTTCGATAGTGATACAAACACGTGGTGAAAGCTTAATCTGGGAGAGAAGACCTAAAAGAAGTTATATTAACTCATCGCGAAAAAAGTTCTATTGATATACGGAAGAGTTGATACGATATTGGTATAGGTTCGACAGATTCAATTCAAAATCGTACTCCGATTTCCTCATATCGATCGAATTCTGTTGTCCAAATATGTTTTCCCATTGATTCGATGGATATGATAAAATTGGAGTACGAAGAAATCAATTGAAGTGTGATCCGCGCTGATGGATCTCTTCTATGAAATAGGCTTTTCTTGTTAAGAATAATGGAGAATGAAAGAAATCTGGGCCAGACTTACCGCGCGGACGTTCACCGTCACCAGGGCACTCTTCGACTTCCGCATGCCACAGTCGTGAGCGACCACTGTCAGGATATAGGAGTGAGCGGCGGATGCATTGAGCGGCCGCGTGTTCCGGATGACACCCTTAAGAAAGATGAGTTATCTTGGAATACTTATTTAAAAAATTAACTATATACTGACTTTAATAGTTTCACATCTGTCTGTACTTCCTGCTAACCACTTCCGATCATGCTCATTTTCGTTATACTCTATATTACATTTAGGAGCGTCGCGCTTGTGTCAAATTTTAATACAATTACCATATTTAAGTTCACTAACACTAAAGCATTTCAATAACAAGAGAAACAAAGCATTTGAAAGTATTATAATCTTTCAAACATCATTGCTGAAAAATAAATCATTCAGATTAGTCGATAAAATGGTTGGAAGAGAAGACTCAGAGATAAAACACGACGCAGAGTTAACATGGTGTATAGACAGTAATAAAGCTTCGATTGTTTCAAAGCTCAGTTCCATCCAAAACATTAATTAACCTGTGCGTTGATGGTGAAGGGGAACTTGTCTATGCCGTTGGTTATCTCGTATTCGCAAATTTCGCCAAACGGCTGACCACAGTCGGCATCCATCGCTGTCACTTTGATAATCTCCGAATGCATGGTTCCTGATCAAGGTGAGTTATCGATCGAAAAGAACTGAATGACTGACGCTTTTTTATTACTGATAGCATACAAAGAATGTAACAAATGGAACCAATTTTTGATAGCTCGCGATTGTTTGCTGAGGACTGTTATTTTGTGTGCTGAGGACTGTTATTTTTCGATTGGTTTCTGAATTGATCTCTGAATGGGATTTAATTGAGCAAATCATGATGGACAGGCACCTTAAGATGAATGCTCCCTAGCTCATTAGAAAACCTCTCAAGTAAGTTGCTGACAAAAGAAACTTTTCTTGCCCAAACGAACCTTCATCAATTGTTGCCGTGTACCAAGCATGCTCGAATTCTGGTTCGTGATTATTTGTGTCTTTGACGGTTACAATCAGGGGAACTCTGAACGAACTTAGTATGCCTCTAGCATTGACAATAAAAGAAATCACTGAAGAAGTTCCAGAGGTTATAAAAACTTTCAATTCTAGATGTGTTTAGAGTAAATCTTGTATTTTTTATGTTGTTTAAATTAAAGTAAATCCTTTTTTCATAACTTTGAAGAAGAAAAAACAGTTGAACGAATGGAATCGCATATGTTTTATAAACAATCCGTTTGTCCTTTTTACCAAAGTAAAAGAAAGAATGGCAAAAGGAACGAGTAATCTTTACTGTTAACATATCATTAAAAAATTTCATTTGAACCTGTTATTGTTTATTATAACTGCGAGAATTCATTAATCGCAAGTATAATTTATGCATATCTTATCTCTCTCTTTATCTCTCTTTATCTCTCTTTATCTCTCTTTCTCTATCTCTCTCTTTATCTCTCTCTATCTCTCTCTTTATCTCTCTCTCTATCTCTCCCTCTATCTCTCTCTCTAACTCTCTCGAGTTGTCTCTAAAACTCACGGCTCACTCCTCGCCCCGTCGTCTTCGCACTTGACAGCTTTCACTTGCAGTGAGTAGCTCGCTTTTTTACAGTCCAGGCTCGTTGATTCCTGCAACTTCAAGTCTTTTTCGAATGAAAATTTATATTAACATTTTCAATTAATTCAATAAACTAAAAAAATCAAGGAATAGACGAAGCCTCTCACAAAACTTCGCTGATAATGGTAATAATTGTAATTATAAAAGTCATAATAGTGGAAAAGCTCTTCATAGTCAGTAAAAAAGGAGTGACTTTCAGACGAATGATGGCGGCTCCTGTGTACCGATCGAGTAATTCAGCTTTGAAGGGAACGAGGCTTCCATCTGTCGAGGTCAGAATATAGTCACAGATTGGTCCTGGAATTTAATTTAGTTTAGAAAAAATGTGAGTAGAATTTTTCACGGGTTTGATTCTGCGGGTAATCTGATCAACTCACATAGTCAAATGCCATGCCGATCTAACGGACTGTCTGCTTTTGCTAGAATGCTGGTTAACAGATTCAAATTTTTTATGAATTCCAATTCTGTTTGTTGCATGATGGTTTTTTGCTGATATTGTGTATTGGAACAAAAGGTCAACTTTCTCTCGCATAACCCTGAACGGGACTGCCCAAATCAATGGAATTGAGAAATGTTAGAGCTTGCACGGATCGTATTCTCTAGCAGTGACTCAGAAAATACCCACTGGTAAAGCTTAAAAGGCCAAATGAAATTTTTGAAAAAAACAAACAAATTTTCGAAAGGTCTTCTCGTGAGAGAGCCTGACATAATGAGAAACGAGATAGAAGCAAAGGACAGAGAAGAAAAATCTTCTCATTATTATAGATTTCTCCGCTCGAAGAACGGTCGTTTTCAAAATGTCTAAAAAGTGCTTGTGACCTACGGCCACAGGTTATAATACTACGTGAGGTCTGTATCTCAGGCTAGCGTGTACCCTGCGGGGAGCGCATTAAAGAGACTGTATCAAGTCACTCGATGTTCATACAATGCTTTTGATTCACGCTCTGACAGAGGCTGCCCTATGATTTCTCCTGAACCAGTCTCCAAGCTTCGGCTACTGCCATTATTTCGCACTTGCTTCACATCAAATGTTTTTTCTTTGCTGTCTTGAAGGGGAACCAATTTCGTTATGTTCATTGTATGTAACTCATGAAGACCAACAGCAAAAACTGCATTCATAGAGAAAGAGAAACAGCAGAAGGTGAAAAATTAAAGAGAGGAGAAGCAAGAAACGGACGAGTAATCTTAAAAAAAGGGACTTTGTTTATGTTTCTGCATTCAATAAAGTCAAGAAAAGGAAAGTATTTATTTTATTTTCCTAATTGTATCTTTGTATCATTTTTCTTTGTTTTCTCCCTCTCTTTTCTCCCTCTCTTTTCTCCCTCTCTTTTCTCCCTCTCTTTTCTCCCTCTCTTTTCCATGATAATATTCACAAGATGTTTGTTTGTATTTGTTAGCACATAAATTTCCCCTTCTTTTTATCTAAACTTTCAACTTAATCTATTTAATTTTTGTTTTTATGAGAATTTAGCAATAATCTCAAATTTGTTATCTACTACCTAAAGAAATTCTTTAACTTCTTTCCCTCTTTCGTCTTCCTTCTATACTTTCATTACTTTTCTCTTCACATCTCATCTATGTAAACGTGCCAAAAATTCATGGTCTCTCTTCATCAAATACAATTATTTACTCATTCACGACGTCATCAGCCAATTCTAGACTTGCTCCTGATCTTCCCAAACTAGATTCAAATAGTTCTAAAAGAGATGCAGAGAACAACAAAACAAACCACTTGAAAAACTTCAGGTTGAAGTCAATTGAGAAAAAAAACGTTAAGTTTTTCAGATAAACAAACGACGGAAAAAAGCTATGCCAATGTAGAACTTCAGAAGCTGATAAGGATTAAATTCAATTTTTTAAAGCATGAAAATAGCGCGTATACATTTGGATAATATACACGACTCTTTGTCCTTTTATGTATTATTAGTTATGATATTCATAATTTGAAATTCTTATGTACGATGTTTCATCATTGTTTTTTGCTGGAAAAATTTTCATGAAGAACAGAAATATGTAGTTGAAAAATTTTTTTGATGAAAAGAAAAGGGTTTGAGTAAGAATCTCAAGTGCTTGAATAGGGTAGAGCATGTCTAAAATGAGAATGAACAAAAGGCTTAAGATCTTGAGAAGATTTGAGCTGTTCGTTAAAAAAAGGTTCTGGAGAACACAAATCAATAAGAAAAGAAAGCGCTGGCTAGATGAAAAACATGTACGGTTGAGGAGAAACAGGAGAGTCGAATATTTATTAACACCGATTATTTAAAAAAATATTCGACAGGAAAGTCGACTATTTATGAAAGGGATTCCTAATCTAGCGTTTCCAGGGGCTCAAAAAGATGTTCAAGATAAAAAATATCAACAAAAAAAAGAAACAATATGTGTTTTCAGCGATTGATGGTAAGAAAACTGAAATAACTAAATTTCAAGTCAAAATATTCTCGGAAAATATTTAAAAAGTTCAAATACAGTAACCAAAAGAAGATCAGGAAAGGCGATTGTTACGCACGGGGCGAAATAACAACATGAGCGTTTCAGAGATTACATGGAAAACCGTGTAAACAATCAGTTGTTGGAGAAGATGTTGAGATAGAATTATTGAGCCAAGTGTTCATATGAATTTTAATGAAAACTTCTCTAGAAAAGTTCTGAAAAACTTGCGTGTCTACTCCAGTAATGACGCACCCGGGGCTGGATAGAGGGATAAAAGGAAGAACATTAATAGACAGGCTTCTTGGAAAGAAATACCGGGCTCACCGGAAAGAAGATAGTTTTTGGGAATAGTTTTAAAGGCTTTGGTTGAGTAACAATTAGCATAAATATCAATCAAATTTGGATATATTTTCATCAAAAACAGGAAGTAGAGTTTCGAATACCTCCCAGAAAATTCTACTGAATTTTCGACGTTTTAGAGGTATACGTAATTTTTTTAAACTTCTACCGCAAAACCGTTTTATAACCCACCCATTATTGCCTAACAACATTTTTCTGATCTCTATGTGAACATATGCAAACTAGAAATGAAAAATAATACTTTTTTTAAACTTCTCAAATTTGCAGAGAAAAAAATGTGTGGTACTAACCACTTTCGACCACGATGCCTAGATCCGGAACTGTGTTCAGAACAGTCTCATCCTCTCTAATCGTGCCCACCATTCGCTCAGCTCCACGAATGTCGATTATCGGCGCTGAAAATGAGTTTTCGGAGTAATATCCGGTTATGAATTTCGCAAATTGTGAATTCTCTCGTCTATACTTGTTACAACATCTATAGAGTATTTAGTTTTAATGTTTCTATGTTCTATATATTCTTCAAGTTTCCAAATGACTCATACTTGTAGAAATAAAAAAGTTCTTCTCAATTTGTATTCTGTTCTTCTTTGTGAAAAGTGTTTAAAAAAAAGCGAAACATAGTCCGATGAGTCCTTTTCTGCTTCTTTTCTTAGCACAGGAAAAGAACGCGTTTGAAAAGACTCTTAGCAAACGTTTTCAAGACCCCTTTCTTATCCGTAACCAAGCAATTTTTGGTTCCAAACTTCACAGATTTCGATTCTCCCCCCATCTGAATAATATGTTGCTGAATGGGGAATTTGTAGATGGCGTCATCGATGAAAAAGACATTCACTTGGTTCTCTCTTAAAATATTCTCAGTCGAAATATTCTCAAAAGCAAGAGTTTTTTCTTATCTTTTCTCCTCCGGTAATTTATACATCACCAAATACTATCAGAGGATTCTTATTATCTTCACTTCCCCTCTCGGTGATTTTGACTCGCTGACGATGCTTTTATAAAACGAAACGTTTGACCTCGTCTTTTCTTCAACGCATCAAAAGGGCACAACACAGAACAAAAGTGTATTCTCAAGAGGTATTGCTCAAACTTTCTAGAAGCTCTCCCGACTTCTCAGAATGAGGCAGAGGAAGTTTCAATACTCTATAAAGTAATTACTGGTCTGCTGACTATAAAAATTTCTAACCCATCTACCGTAATCTAATAGCATCTCAGCCGCCTAACGTAGTCCTTACCGAATCATAAAGAACATACATGGATATAATCGTTTTTTGACATGTTAGCTCTTAATAACTTCATATCCTACACATTTCTTTCACTTTTTCGCCTTTTTTTGCTTTCTTTCTCTTTCCAAATCTCATTCTTTTTTAGTCACTTATTTTTGTGAAACCTTTTTTCTCCTTAGTAATTAAAATAGTTACTTTTTAGACACTTCCAAACACATTTTCACTAGAATGCAAGTGTTAATTTCAAATCAACAAAAAACTTTCCAGAAAATTCAGTGTATTTCTTAGCTTTTCTGATATTTCGACAATTCTGTATTCACTTTGTCTCCTTTCTTCACGCCGTCTCTTCACATTTTTCCACTATCTAGAAATGTGCGCTCATCACTTTCGTTTTTTGTTGTTTTTGAAACTTCAATTCATTTTCTCTTTACTTTTTAGTTTTTTATTAGCTATCTGCTTGTCTATCTTCCTATTCATTCATTTTCTCCGACTATCTTCAACTTTTTTTTCGTCAACTGCCAATTAAAATTAAACTTAAATGAAACCTCTCCGTCGATGATGTTTGCTTTGGATGTAGGGTGCAAGTGAGAGTAGAATCAGCAAGAAAACCCTCATTTTTGAAGCGCGAAAATAGAATAATTTCGTACTTTGAAGAGCTTCGACGTTGACTCTACTTATACAGTACTATGATGTGTTCTTGACCTCAGATGTTGAAATGAGTCGCGCGCCCCTTCAGGGGAAGCGGGTCTGCAAGAAAGTACTGTAGGTTTGGTGCACTGTGTTTTGGAATTTTTACTGTGTTTTTGACAAAAAATATCGACCCGAAAATCAATAGTAGCGATAATTAGACATAAAAACGAGAGCCAACCATGAGTAATGACACAATGATATTCGATAGACGAGAAAAGAAGAGAGAGTAGAGAAAAAAGGTAAGAGAAAGACGTGAGAAAAGAGGGAAAGTAAGAGAGAACAAAATAGGTGAAATGGTAACGAGGAAAAGAATGAGGATGGCAAATGAGGAGTGAGGAAAAATTCGTTGCTTCTCAGGCATTTCAAGGAGAGTGTTATAGGGAGCGAAAGAGAGGGAGGAAAGAAAGAGAGGGAGGAGAGAAAGAGAGGGAGGAAAGAAAGAGAGGGAGGCAAGAAAGAGAGGGAGAAACGGAGAGAGAGGGAGTTAGCAAAACTAAGGTAGATTAGAGAAAATGAGGAAATACAACAGAATAAAACGAAGGAAAGGCATCACTTCATATGGTTTTAAGAAGAAGTACAAGAAATCACATCTCAATGTTGTAAAAATTGATCAAACGCGAAAAGTTAAAACAACATTTAAAAAGTTTGCAAGCGTGAAAACGTGAAAATACATGAAAACTTCATAAATGGAACAAGAACATGAAGGAAGAGAGAGGTAGGAAATAGGAAGAAACGGAAGAAGAAAGAAGAGATATAAGGAAAGTGTCAGTGAGAGAAAAAGAAGAAATCGCGAGAGAGAGAGAGGGAGAGAGATAGAGAGAGAGAGAGAGAGAGAGAGAGGGGAAGAATGACAGAGAGCCCGGGGAAGAGTGAAGAAGTATACAGAAAGAGAAAGAGAGAAAATGAGGAAGAAATAGAGAGGAAGAGAGCCAGAAGGAAAGGATAGAGCTAGAAAGAGCATAGAGTGAGAGCAGAAAAAGAAAGAGAGTAAGAGAGAGAGGACTTAAGAGAGAGAGGAAGAAAGAGAGAGAGAGAGAGAGAGAAAGAGAGAGAGAGAGCAGAGCAGAGCACTGCATAGAAGCCGCTTCCAAGTTCTCAAGGGTAAACATGCATATGGATTGGTTAACATTTGTAGATGCGACGGGACAATAACAGTGAAGGGATAAGGGGAGCTGGCAGGTTGCCAGGGTAACAGCTTGTGGAGGGGGGGGGGGGGTAGTTAATCGAGGAGCCGCTGCATTTCTATGCTTCTATTCCACTTATTCTCTTCTCATTTATTCCCTATTGCTCTCGGCTAGTTCTTTTCTTACCTCTCTTCCTCTCTATGTCTATTCTCAATTTTTTCTCTATATTTCTCTCTATATTTTTATCTCTTACTATATTTCTTACATCCTAACTTTCTGGCCATCTTTCTTACTTTTTTCCAATTCTTTATTCCTGTCCGCGTCATTTACTCTCTCCTTTCAAATTTTCTTACTCTTTCTAAACTTTTCACTTACTTTTCTGTTTTTTTTGTTGGTTGAAATATGCATGTTTTACGCTCAAGATGCACGAAAAAATCTGAAGAGCGAAGCAAAATGGAAATCATAGGAACGAGAAAAGAACACCTCGAGGACTTATTCGCGTAAAACAGCCTTTCTCCTAAAAATTTGCTGCCTCGGTTCAGATTTATTCCAATCTGAAATGCGAAGGAGTTGGAAAGCAGGAGAAATCAACCATTTTTTCATAGATGCAGAGAATGCAAAGGTGATATCGATGTACACATTCCGAGCAGACGACGAGAGATGAAACACGGACGGATTCGCTATCCTGGAAATTATTTTCTGTGAGCTATGGGCGTTAAAATAGCTGTTTGCCAGGGCAAAAAGGGTTTGAAATTAATGGAAAGAAAAAGAGGTCTCGGAAGCCAAAGAAAAAAGAAATATACATATGGATGCACGTCTTTCGCAGTCAATTTAAAAATTAAGACAATACAAGGCAAGAGAAGAGAAAGCAGGACAAAGAGATAGACAAAGAACGAACGAAAAAGAGAAATTGATGAAAGTTGGAAGAAAGCGTAGAATTTCCAATTAAGCCAGGGAAAAGAAGCTCGCTTATCACAGTGTCTTTTTTAATGAAAGAAAGGGTGACTCTGGAAAGTACAAGGGTGTATGTATGGTAAAACATTCTCTATCATTTGTTCTCGAAAAGAGTGACAGAGGATTTGAGGTGGGGTTAGAGGCGCTTTTCCAGTCATAGTGTTGGAAAGTTAGCGCTGAACAACGCCTTACACCATCAGCAGACACACACACACACACAAACACACCCAAAAACACACACAATAAAACAACCAAAGAGCGTGGGAGATTAGTGAGGCCGAAGCAAGGACTCAAAATAGAGAGCACGCAAGTTTTGATAAAGCGATCTTCTTTTCGCCTTGAGTTTAGAGCGTGCAATCACAATCACGCTTGACTGCGCAGACAAGGAGATTGCTCGGAGAAACGAAGAAGGGAAAAGAGAAGGAGAACGGGGTTGGAAGCGAAGGGAGGCAAAAAAAGGAAAGGGGAAAGAAGGAAGAGGTTAGGACCCTGATAAGTGTTAGCTTTTTAGAAGTAGGCTAGGGGAACGAACCAAGAAAGGGGGATAAATATAAGGAAAAACGAAAGATGACTAGGGGAGAAAGCTGAGGTGAAAGAAGCGGGCATAGGCTCAATCCAAGACTCTATTTTTCTCCTTTCCTCTCTAAATTTCTTTCTCTCTATCTGTCTTTTGTCTCTCTATTCCTCTGTACCTCTAGCTAACTCTCCATGAGGCTGTGGTTCTCTATTGCTTTATCTCAACATATATGTATGTATCAATCTATATCTTTCTAAATCTCTCTTATTTTCTTTCTGTCTTTCTCTCTCTTACGTTGTCTCTTAATCTCTCTTTCTGTCTCTTCATCTATCCTTTTCTCTCGCTTTCTATCTCGCTTTATTCTCTAGTGATCTCTTCGATTAAAGCAGTCATCATGCCTTTACAGCATGTTAGTGACGAAGGAATGTACCTATATATGTATGATATTCCTATATATTCATATTCCTCTGTTGCTGTGACTTCGGAAAGCAGGGAAGATTGTCTGTAGAAGGCCATCATCGGTTCCAATAGATTTCGCACCGAGATATTTTTCAACCGAAATTTCACAATCTGTTTTTTTTTCTGAAGCATGAAGTAGGTGACTGTTTTTTTTCTCATACGTTCTCGTACTAAACAGAGCGACCTTTGTACCGTAAAGTAAAGATTTAGTTCAAAATTCACATGGGCATTTTTCGATTGAGAAAACTCGGGTGCGAATTTTTTTCGGTGCGAAATATCGTGAAGCAAAATGTCAGACTGCGTAATGTTATGTTACCGCAGTTATGGATTGGCGTAGCTTTGAAGTTAGAAGAGGAATTGTGTTTGAAAAACTTGTCAATTAACGCTTACTAAACAGCAGCAATGTTTACTTTAAGACGAAAAGGAATGGGTTCACAAGAAAGAAGTAAACGAGTAACAGAAAACAAACTGAACTAGAAAAATTGATATTCGATTTCGAAATCCATGAACATTTTTCAAAAATTGTAAACATAAACATAAAATCCATAAAGATTTTGTCGAATACATGTGAATAAAAAAATTAACCTTTTCTCTCTGAATATGCTCATGAAATAGGTACCATCAGGCTAAAAACCATACAAGGAACCAATCTACTTTGTTTTCATCCTGTTATTCCGAAAACTCAATCCGAAATTTTAAAAAAAGGATCTATACAAACAAATATACAAAAAACTTTCTAAATTTGATGTACAAAACCTAAAATGTACAAAATTGGTGCAAGCCAAGTCAAGCTCAAAAGCTGAAAAAGAAATGTCAAGTTATTTGAAGTCAATGTAATTTTTCTTACTTGTTTGAGTTTATTACGAATGGAAAATGCGTGCTAAGGTATATGGAAGGGGGTCTTCCATGTGAGGGGAAACATGAGGTCGAAGGGTTTGATAAAATAAGAGGTCGAAGGGGTCCACGTTGACTTCGGAAAGAACTTTCGAGTGATTAGTCGGTCCTACTCAAGTGGTAGCATTGTGTGGGAGGGCGTTGAGGGACTAGGACAATACAGCTTTAAGGTGTCCAATTCCTCGTTGAAGCCGAATTGCATCTTGTCCACTAGACGAAATGAGTAGAGCAGAGAGCGGGTGGAAAACCGACCACTCCATTCATGGCGAACAAGATAGAATGATTGGAAATCGATTGGGAATCGATTGGTTTGTGACAAGAGAGCATGGAGGAGGTGGATAATTCGAGAAAACTTTTGAGAACTCTTTAACTTTAGCACTGAGTTCATTAATAAGGCTGTCTTGCTCTTCGACGATCGAGGCCAACTTCAAATTCTTCTTCTCCAGTATAATATTCCTTTCATTCATTCCTTTGTTGTAGTTTAGTAACTCATTGAGCGAATCGCTCTCCTCGTTGGCGCGACGCCCTCTTGTCGTCATGTGTTTCAACCTGTCAATTAGAGAGGTAAGCGGCGAGGAAGCATGATTGAAGATCGTCAAATCCCGCATTGGACTTCGCCCCATCAAGCTGCAGAAGTCTCACACATTGACGGAGCAGATGAAGGTGACCCGTCTTTGCAGATGTCGTGAACTGTCAAAGCGGTTCAATCCGGTGGACTGTTTGGATATTCTCTTCACCGATGAGAAGTTGTTCAATATTGAGCAGTCCTTCAACCACCAGAACGATAGGATTTGGTCGAAATCGGTCAAAGATGCCAATAAGAGTGGCCGTTACGTCTCGAGAAAGGGCCATCCCACTTCTGTCATGGTCTGGGCCGGGATTTGCGCGACTGGCAAGACTCCGCTCGTTTTCGTCGAGCAGGGAGTCAAAATGAATGCCAATAACTACCTGAACGACATTCTCATAAAGAAAGTACTTCCCTGGAACCAGGCTCACTTCGCGGGACGCAAATGGGCGTTCCAGCAGGACTCTGCGCCTGCCCACAAGGCTGAAGAAGTGCAAGACTGTTGCAAGACTAATTTCCCCTCCATGATCACATCCGCCGAATGGCCTCCGTACTCACCTGATTTGAATCCTCTGGACTTCTCTGTGTGGTCGGTCCTTGAGAGCAAGGCCTGTGCTTCCCCACACAAGAATTTGGAAAGTTTGAAGCGCGCCCTACAGAAGGCGTGGGATGATCTTGACGTCACTTACCTGTCCACCACGGTGGGTGCCTTCCACAAGCGACTCCGCGCCTGTGTCAAGGAGAAAGGAGGGCTATTCGAAATTTGAAAACGCAGTTATATCCCAAACTATTTGAATAAACTTTGATGAAAATTTTATTTGATTTACTCAATCCGTTAACTTTTTATCGGAAAAAATACTGTCCACGTGAACATTCCCTGCACCCTGTATATTAGCCATTTCCCTTAGGTTCTAGCACTCATCACGATCGAAAACATAAATCGGATTTAGTTAAAAATTTGAAGTCAAAATTCTACTTCAAAATTTTAAGACTTAACATGATTCTGAATTACGTTTTTCTGCGTTTTTTTTCCACCAATTGACCTCAATTACTAAGCTCAGTCCGCCAATCTGAGTGTTTATTAATTAGATCAACCAAAACGAACCAATGAACGCACAAGAAATGAATGCTCAAGCCCCCCAAATACGAACAATGAAATTTTATTTGTCAGAAAGCCACTAAAAACATCCAAAACCCTCTCTTTAAATACTGAATTTCATAAAATTGTCAATACTTATAATGAAACGTTTTAGAGTCAGTAACAAGATGAAATTTTCTCATTGATTGATGAAAAACAGGTTCACAAGAAGGCATCGAGCTCAGCCATCTATCTCTTACCAAAAAAGAAGCGCGTTACCGTAACAATTCCCGAAAAGAATAGCTTATCCATGTGGTAGTGCTATTCGAAAAGCTCGAAAAAGGAGCTTTTGTTCGATTATCGAAAAAAATTGTTTAGTTAGACTATTTTAAGATTTTCGTCTTTCTGGTTCGAATATTTTGAAGTTTGCTTCTATCTTTAGAAGATTCAGATGGATTTGCTAATTTGCTGGTACGATTACTGTAGTAATTACTGTAGTAAGAAGCAAGAGTAAGAAGACTTTCAAGTTATAATCAATTCAAATTTCCTGCGAGAACTCACACACATCTTTTCGCCTTTACATTAATACTTTTTTCTTTTCTTCGATAACCACGTTTCTCTCTCTAACTCTATCTCTCTTTTTCATTTTAATTTCTCTTTCTCTCTTTCTCTCGCTCTATCTCTATCTCTCTTTTCCTCTTATCTCCACTCCAGCAGAATCTCCCTTCTTTCACGTTACCGCAATTAATTTTGAGTTTGGCATACTGTAGCTGTTGGAAATATGAAGCTATGATTATTCGCTTTCTTTAAACTGCTCTATTTCTATTTTTTTCACAGTTGAAAACACATGCGAAACAGAAAAAGAAGCAAAATTAGTTGTATAGCGTTGTGAATAGTTTGAAGCGACAAAAGGAGGGGGGGATGGGGACTAACACCCAAGAAGTTGAAAAAGTCAGACTACAGAAAGCAGTCATTAATCGCTTTTTTCTTTGATCTTGGATGCGATGTTCTAAGAAGGAGAGAGAGAACACAGAATCAAAAAAAGAGAGAGAGAAAGAGTATCAGACAAGCAGAGAATGAGAGAGGAAGAGAGAGATTGAGTGATACGAGCGAGACAGAGAGAGATATGTAGATAGAACAAAGTAAAAAAAATGGAGAGAAAAGAAAGAAAATTAAGAAGAGAAAGAGAGAGAACACAGACATGAAGAGATAAAATGAGTGAGAGAAAGAGAGAGAGAGAGAGAAAGAGAGAGAAGAAAGATAGGAAAAGAGAAAGGGAGAGAAAAATAAAATAGCGTGCGAAAGAGCTCTGACACGGAAGACGTGTGAGTTATAAGATGCCCTTTTTCTGAATGCGTGAAGGCAGTAGCTCCTCGATAGCTCGGCGAGTTCAAAAAAGGTTTAAATAAAAAGGGGGTTTTTGGACACGAGGCAGCAAGAGTACGACTAGATGAGCCGAAAAATTATACTTGAAACTTTAAAAAGTTTTAGAGTTTCAAATTATAAATGCTTAGAGTTATAATTAACTTTAAAAATATGACTCGTTATAAAACACACTGCGACAAGTTATCATTTAAACTTTAAGAAGTTAACAACAAAACAATCTGCCAGGCTGAAGTAGAGATGAAACAACTGAAAAAATAGACCCAATAAAAGAAGTTTTCTACATAGTACTCTGTAGAACCCGATCGATCAGAGAAAGAGAGATGGCTGGGTTCGACCAGTCCACGAGTACCAGCTTTTTTCGTGTGGTAGTTCGATCAAATTTCTTCTCTTTAAATATATATTGTTATTTTATAATAGGAATTATTTTATAATAGGAACGATAAAAGATATATATATTCACACAAACCAAGGGTTTGAGAAACTTTTTTCAGACATCTGCACGAATCTGACACTGTTCAATGTTGCAACACAAACTAGAGATGATTAAGCGGCAGAAACTATCTCTATCCGGATATAGGCCTGTCCCGCATCTCGGAAAGCGCTCACCCTGCCACGAGGCCGGAACAAGAGCGAAGAAGATTTTTGTCAAAGAAGAACTATGAAAACGGAAGTCACATGCGCTAGACTGATTAGGATAATCTTATTAAGTTGTATTCGAGGAAAGATGCTGTCAAATATTTGATATGAATGACGATGAAAAATAGGAAGCTGAAAGTCTCAAAAGAGAGCAAGGAACGTTGCTGGAAGAAAGTACGACGATTTAAGAAAATACAGAAAAAGTCAAGATCACACAGCAAATAAATTGTGACGTTTAAACGCGTATGGAGCTTTATTAAAACGTTTTGTGAATGACTTTTTCAGGATGTCTGAAAGAAGGAGATTGGAGATCGGCCGGAACACCGCATCGAGACACATTCTGGACATCTATAATAAGAGTAATCATATAGAGAGGGAAGAGAGCTAAAAAGAAGGAGAGAAGGAAACAGAGAGAGCGAGAGAGAAAGAGAAAAAAGAGAGACAGAGAAATGAGAAATAGATTTGGAGATAGAGTGAGAGAGAAAGAAAGAGGTAGAAATAAAGATAAACAGACAGGAAAAGGGACAGTGATAGAGAAAGATAAAGAGAGAATTGTTGTATAATAGAAACAAAGAAACATAAGAGGAAATATTCCTTCGACCAATAAGAAATAAAAGATGGAAAGGGTAAGACTGGTGAAAAGTGTGAAGTTGTGAGAGTGTGGAAAGGTGTGAGAATAAGTGAGGGAGACCGAATAGGAACAGAAAGAGTGAGAGGTACGGAATCTCTCTTCCTTAAGGAAATTCATTTGCATCTCCTCAGTTATGCTAATGAGCTTGTAGGGACGCATCTACCCATGCAAATATATTTTCAAGAGAAAGAGAGAGATAGAGATAGAGATAGAGAGAGAGAGAGAGAGGGGGGGAGGAAGTGAGACATGGAGCGAGATAAGAAATAAGCGAGAGCGATAGAAAGTTAGAGAGACATACAGAAAGAGAATCGGTGATATATGTATACAGAGCTGAAGAGGGACGGAAAAAGAGAAAGGAAGAGTAGGAAAAGTCAAAGGAGATCGGTAAAATGTAAAAATATGTTTGGAGAAGAAAGCCGAATATGAAACATTGATAGAAATACCAGAATTTCCGAAGAAACAAGAAAAAGTGAAAGTTATAATGATGCTAGGTCTTCTTGAGGAACTTCAAAAAAATTCAAATAGAGAAAAAATTTCCAATGATTTTTCTTCGCAAAGAGAAAATGCCATGCTTCTCTTATTGGCTTTCCTGTACTTTGTTCATATGTCTTCTAATCCAAGAAGTTCTTCAAACCACAAATGTAATCTCATTCTTCGATTTTCCTTTCACCATTTCAGCAAACAATTATTACATATGTTAGTGAAGAGGAAAATACTTCTTCAGCATTAGATTGTTATGAATCACTGTTTATACGATATCACAAAAGTATGTTTCGCCCCTCCGACGAACACTTGTGCTCTCAGTGCGGGGCTCAATGGTAAAAACTTAAACTTCAGAAATACTTAATTTAAAAAAAACTGCAAACTTGAAAAACTTAAACAAATTTCAATTTTTTTTAAAATCTTAACAATTTTAAATAAGAAACTGCGTTTAGATGACCTGCTTTGCCTAAGTAAACTAGATAGTATTAATATACTTTCAAATTTTCAGACTGTAAAACCCAAAATGCGTGTGGAGGTGTCCGCAATGATTATTATATTCTGTATGGCTTATTATCAGACAGAGATAGATAATAAGTCATACAGAATTGACATTGACAATTGACAAATTGACATTGACATTTACAGAATAATAAGTCATACAGAATTGACACGCTGCATTGACAAACATTTACAAACATGAATAAACTTCTCTGAAAGATGGCAGTAACTCATTCACGGTCTCTTTCTGCTAGGAACACCATTCTGGAACTTTTCTTCAATCTATTCCTAACAGAGATTGAAACTGTAACTGAGCATATGATGATATGAAAGCATACATGTTAAGATTACTGAAACAATCAATCAAGAGAAAATATTTGACGTCCCCCAAATAAAATGCTACGTCCACCAAATAAAATGCTACGTCCACGAAATAAAATGCTCACGTCCACCAAATAAAATGCTCACGTCCACCAAATATTGTGGAGACGTCAACCAAATAAAAAAAGCCGTTGTGAATGTTCGGGAGTGAGTTGTCGTAGGAGGGATTTTTTTCGGGACTGAAGCTTGCTCGAAAAAAAAGTCGAAAAACTTTTTTCGACATTTTTCGGAAAATGTCGAAAAAACCTTTAAAAAGGAAAGTAGAAAAATGTGCAAACCTGGTCGGGAGTGAATTGTTGTGATACTGTCATAATGACTTCCTGTCGCCGAGTCGCAAATCACGAAAAAAATTTGGTGGACGTGTCTACAAAATTTTTTTTGATTTGGTGGACGTCTTCCACAATATTTTGGAAACGTGAGCATTTAATTTGGTGGACGTGAGCATTTAATTTGGTGGACGAAAGCATTTAATTTGGTGAACGTGAACATTTAATTTGGTGGACGTGAGCATTTTATTTGGTGTACGTCAGCATTTTATTTGGTGGACGTCAGCATTTTATTTGGTGGACGTCTAATTCACGTCCATCAATTAACGATTGAATATATAGATAAATGAATTAGTTCAGAAATGGTTATGAATGAATTGGCATAATTTTAACTGTGTCAGCTGTCAGACGTTTTCACGCGTTAAAAATATAAGCAGAACAATACGGTTTCTAATGTCTGAACCCTTTTTGTTGCTTAGATCGGCTTTTTATCAAGTTTACTTGTTCCTTTGGGTCATTACAAACAGAAAATTGACAGTAAGATAACGGGCTTGCGATTTATACAAACAGAAAGTACAAATAAGCATCAGTTGGGTGTCAGGAAAGCAGTTCGGCCGAAGAGATCATCAAGCAAAAACCATTCTGGGCCGAAGAGATCATCAAGCAAAAACCATTCTGGGCCGAAGAGATCATCAAGCAAAAACCATTCTGGGCCGAAGAGATTATCAAGCAAAAACCATTCTGGGCCGAAGAGATCATCAAGCAAAAACCATTCTGGGCCGAAGAGATCATCAAGCAAAAACCATTCTGGGCCGAAGAGATCATCAAGCAAAAACCATTCTGGGCCGAAGAGATCATCAAGCAAAAACCATTCTGGGCCGAAGAGATCATCAAGCAAAAACCATTCTGGGCCGAAGAGATCATCAAGCAAAAACCATTCTGGGCCGAAGAGATCATCAAGCAAAAACCATTCTGGGCCGAAGAGATCATCAAGCAAAAACCATTCTGGGCCGAAGAGATCATCAAGCAAAAACCATTCTGGGCCGAAGAGATCATCAAGCAAAAACCATTCTGGGCCGAAGAGATCATCAAGCAAAAACCATTCTGGGCCGAAGAGATCATCAAGCAAAAACCATTCTGGGCCGAAGAGATCATCAAGCAAAAACCATTCTGGGCCGAAGAGATCATCAAGCAAAAACCATTCTGGGCCGAAGAGATCATCAAGCAAAAACCATTCTGGGCCGAAGAGATCATCAAGCAAAAACCATTCTGGGCCGAAGAGATCATCAAGCAAAAACCATTCTGGGCTCATAATCTTGTCAAGAAGGTGAAACGATTAGAGTAGGTGATGAGATCTTGCTGATTCAGGCATGTGCTCATTGTGAACAAAAAGTTTTTAGTAGCACTAGCCAATTGAGGTTGTCTGTGGAGTAACACTACGGACTGACGGAAGTAAGAGAGGGCGCTCGACTCAACGAGCCAATCTAGGGCTATCAAATAGGAGAGTGAGAGCAAAAGCGAGAGAATGAAAGAGAGAGAGAAAGAGAGAGAGAGAAAAGAGAAAGTGAGACGGATGACGAGACTCTCCAAGGGTCAAAAACAATTCAAACTGAATGACGAGTAAAGGAGAGAGTGAAAGCCATCAAAAAAACTTCACTTCTCTTTTTAGAGCGCCTTTTAACTTTTTATAGAGCGCTTTTCTGTATAAAGGATTTCTCTCTTTCAGTCTTTCTCGGCAACTTCTATTCAGCCAAGCCTTTTCTCTTCCCCGTAATACTAACTTCTTTTCTCACTCTCAATTATAAAGTTTATACCAGGTTCTCTATCTCTCATTATTTCTCAATATCACTGTCTCTAACTCTATCTCAACCTATACTTGTCTCTTACTATCACCATCACTATAATTATCTGTTTCTCTCTATCTCTTTATTTAACTCTATTTCTTTTTATATGTATAAACATATCTATGACTGTCTCAACCTCTCAATTTCTCTCTACGTCCGTCTCTATCTATATTCCTATCTCTGTCTCTCTTTATCGCTATTCTTAGCCACATCCAATCTTTATCTCTATAACTATCTCTATCACTCTATATCCACCTACATATACCTATCTCTATTACAAACTCAATCTACTGTATATCTTTATGTTTATCCCTATCTCTATCTGCAATCACTCTCTCTCTCTATCTCCCTTTCTTTCTCAATCTCTTTTTCAATCTCCTCCAACAAATCACTTTATTTCTGAAACTCTAATGACAATCATCCTCGGTTATCACAATCATTCCTAATTCACGAATTAAGATAACTTACGACTTTCCACTATAATGCTTTTGCTTGCAGTTTTAATTCCCCAAATCATTTGGAATTGAGTGGATGTGAAGAAAAAGTAAGCAGTCATGATGGAATGACATCATTCCAGGCTATTTATTAAACTATTATAACATTGTAGGAAGCTGAGGGAAGAAACTGAATATGGAATAGAAATAAAGCGTGCCCTTCAAAAGGAGAAAGGATGAAATTGAGAATATATAGAGAATTAAGAAAGTAGAGAAAGAGAGAGAGAAAGAAAAAGTAGAAGAGAAAGAGAGAGAGAAAGAAAAAGTAGAAGAGATGATTGTGTGACACTAAAAATGAAAAAGTATTCGACAATATGTATATTTATAGTATAAGACAATTAAAGCAAAAGAGGAAGAAAAAATGAAGAAAAAGAAAGATGAGTAGAGAGAATAAGAGAGAAGGAATGAGTGAATGAAAAAATAGAAGAAACGAGAAAGATGTAGACGAGAGAGGAAGAAAGAGAGAAAGAAAGAGAGAGAAAGTTAGTCAACATGGAGCTGACAGATGGTATAAGTGTGCTTCGTGTCAGTCCGGGCTGAAGAGGATAACTCATTCATTCTATTTTCTCATCAGACATCAAATACAGAGGAAAGCTCCACTCAACGGACTCTCTGGGTTCTTAGGCATCCAAGGCGATTTCAATGACTAAAGTCATGGAGAGCTCAATTATCGAGTCAAGAAAAGCTTAATGACTTTATCGCAGTTGAAGGATTGTGAGCCTCACAGAACCTCTCTCGATGTTATCGATTCTTAGAGGCGTTTGAGAAAAGACGCAACTTATACAAAAGATGAAAATTACTCACGGGATGTCGCCTCATTGCTTGTTCTAGTGAACAAGCGAGCAAGTGAGCATCAATAACATACTCACAAAGGAAAAGGAACAAACGAAGCACCTTCTTAGGACAAGAGGAGGAATACATCCCATGCAAAAAAATATATCATATTTCATCTCTTACTCTCTCAATCCCTTTTCTTTCTCTCTCTTGCTCTTTCTAGCCTCTTTCTCTCTCTTCGTTTCTCCGAGCTGTATCGTTCTCCATCAGGGCTCTTCCGTATTACTGAGTAAATTACTCTCGGCTCTATAAAATCGCACACTCTCTAATATAACTAGCATTATCCCAGCCAAATAAAAATATACATCACATCCAATCGCATAAAGAGGCATGCAATTACTTTGAAAATCCAGAATCTGATAAAGGAAACAAATGTGAATAAAGTCATCATAGCATGGTAAAATACCGGTTCATAGAATGTATATTGAATTTCATAGATACATATGGATTTATATGTATAACTAATTAAGATTATGTAAATATATATCACACAGTGCGCGTCACAATGTTGGCCCCCCATCAATTTTCATTATTTCAGCGAAACGGTGAAAGGAATTTGGAAGAGAAATTTTTTATAATTTTTCTCGCGTTAAAAAACAAAGGTAGTTCAATTTTCAAAGAAATATGAATTACGGTTATCAAAAAAAATTTTTCTTCTGAAAAATGACCGCGTCAGAGTGATGGCTCCCTCAACCTTTTTGTGTTTAAAAATTTATTAAGAAATTTTATTTTAAAAATGAAGGTTTATAATCAATGGCATGGCCATTATTCGCGATAACGTCGAATATGCGATCAGGCATACTCTTATAAAGGACTGAAATCACATGGGGCTCGATTACGTTCCACTCTTTCCCGATTGCAGCTTTGAGCTCCGCGGCGTTTCCGTACAGCTTGTCGTTTTCGTATACACGTCGTACTAGAAGTCCCCAAAGGTTCTACAATTGATTTAAATGTATAGTTACTTCGAGTAAATCATTAAATAAAGATCTTCATGTTCTTTATCCAGTCTGAAGACTGGAATAATTTTTTTCGCTCTTTACATTAAGTTTCTGCCTGCGATGGTTTCAAGCACAGTCTGGCACCTCTAAATTCAAGGGTTAAGTTCCACGCTAACTGACTCTCAGAAAAAAGCTTGTTTCTATACTTCCTAGTCTTCATTCCTTGACCTGAAGTATTACGAAAAAGATTTTTGTATTATTTTTAGAGATGACATCGATTCCTCCCTGACAGCACAACTCAGCCCGGCTCCAAAGTCGTCATCAACGCTCCTAACAATGATAAGCACACCTACCACGTCAAGGTGATGAACTCATCTGCCCACTGCATTGGCTGGACCTCCAAGACCACCAACATGCGTCTTCTGAGTGTGAAACCTCCGTGCGGACTGCTCGACCTCAAGGGGCCGCCCTCATCGCCGTCACGCGTTTTGCTATGGCCAAGACGACACTTAAAACGGCCGCATCCCCATCAAATGGACCAACTGCCCAGAAGCAGTTTCGCCGGATTGGTTCCAAGGATTCGTCATGGTTGGCAGAAAGAACTTTCCCATCGAGTACATTATAAGTACCAGACGGTAGGACCGGGCATTGTGAAATACTCACCAGAAAACGTCAATTTTTCATACCAACATCACATTAAAAAGGAAAAAAGACCACTCGAAGTTAAACGTCTCAAAAAACTTTTTCCTGTTTTCGACTCTCATGTATGAGGAAATCTATGCACGGATGCTTGCAAAAAACGACAAGATACGGAGGACTGAGTGAAACTGGATGTAAGGATATGATACTGCTTCATTCGATTATCCGACTCAATGCGCAAGCTTCGATATGTGATCGAGAATTGGGTGATGCAACTAATTTGCGCAACAGCACGAGTGCATGGAGTAGATACTGAATGAATGAATGAATGAATTAATGAATGAATGAATGAGCAGTAAGTTGGGAAGATTACATAACTCGATGCTGATATCCATTAGTCCACTAATCTTTTTTTTTCAGTTGAAGGGTTTCAATCACCTTTTTTGCATTTTTTTAGTACCTTACATGTCCTGAAACACAAATTGATATTTATCCACTCGATTTTGAATTTTTCAAAAGCCTTGTTCCTGAACCTTTGCAACTAAATATATAAAAATGTAGATAAATTCAAGCACATATATTTATATGAAAATCCTAGTGTGAATCGCAAAAAAAAAATCACAAAAAATTACGAGAGACTTGCAAAAGAATAAAAAAAATTAAGAACTTAAAAAAAGAGAATAGCAGATGAATAGTGAAAAAAGCTGGCACATAAAGCGCGAAAGAATAGAGAGAATTATAGGAAAAGAAAAAGAAAAGAAAAAAAGAGATTGAGAGTATATACAAAATTGAAAATAGTATTGAAGAGAGAAACGATGAAGAAAATGCCCAGAGCTACAAATTGATTCTCTATTAGTCTTTTTGCTGTTTCTCCGGTTTCCCTCTTTTCTATCAATTTTTCATTTTATTTCTTATATTCTGTTCTCTCTCATGTTTCCATGCTTTGTAAGTTTTCGCTGCTTCTGCTTCTGACCTGAAACAGCTTCTCACTTTATAGGAATGTCATCAGTTGCGGGTCGCATTCTAAGAGACAAGATTACTTGAGCTTCGTCTCGAATAGAATGAATCCCGAGAGAAGACGCACACTAATATGGTGAAGAAAAGAAAGAGATAGAAAGAGGAAAAAGAGAGGAATAAGAAGGTATTGAGAGAGAGAAAGAGAAAAAAGAGAGGAATAAAAAGAGAGAAAGAGGAAAAAGAGAGGAATAAGAAGATATTGAGAGAGAGACAGAGGAAAACGAGAGGAATAAGAAGGTATTGAGAGAGAGAAAGAGGAAAAAGAGAGGAATAAGAAGATATTGATAGAGAGAAAGAGGAAAAAGAGAGGAATAAGAAGATATTGAGAGAGAGAGAGAAAGAGGAAAACGAGAGGAATAAGAAGGAATTGAGAGAGAGAAAGAGGAAAAAGAGAGGAATAAGAAGATATTGAGAGAGAAAGAGGAAAACGAGAGGAATAAGAAGGTATTGAGAAAGAGAAAGAGGAAAAAGAGAGGAATAAGAAGATATTGAAAGAGAGAAAGAGGAAAAAGAGAGGAATAAGAAGATATTGATAGAGAGAAAGAGGAAAAAGAGAGGAATAAGAAGATATTGAGAGAGAGAGAGAAAGAGGAAAACGAGAGGAATAAGAAGGAATTGAGAGAGAGAAAGAGGAAAAAGAGAGGAATAAGAAGGTATTGAGAGAGAGAAAGAGGAAAAAGAGAGGAATAAGAAGATATCGATAGAGAGAAAGAGGAAAACGAGAGGAATAAGAAGATATTGAGAGAAAGAAAGAAGAAAAAGAGAGGAATAAGAAGATATTGAAAAAGAGAAAGAGGAAAATGAGAGGAATAAGAAGATATTGATAGAGAGAAAGAGGAAAAAGAGAGGAATAAGAAGATATTGAGAGAGAGAGAGAAAGAGGAAAACGAGAGGAATAAGAAGGAATTGAAAGAGAGAAAGAGGAAAAAGAGAGGAATAAGAAGATATTGAGAGAGAGAAAGAGGAAAAAGAGAGGAATAAGAAGATATTGAGAGAGAGAAAGAGGAAAACGAGAGGAATAAGAAGGAATTGAGAGAGAGAAAGAGGAAAAAGAGAGAAATAAGAAGGTATTGAGAGAGAGAAAAAGGAAAAAGAGAGGAATAAGAAGATATCGATAGAGAGAAAGAGGAAAAAGAGAGGAATAAGAAGATATTGAGAGAAAGAAAGAAGAAAAAGAGAGGAATAAGAAGATATTGAAAAAGAGAAAGAGGAAAATGAGAGGAATAAGAAGATATTGATAGAGAGAAAGAGGAAAAAGAGAGGAATAAGAAGATATTGAGAGAGAGAGAGAAAGAGGAAAACGAGAGGAATAAGAAGGAATTGAAAGAGAGAGAGGAAAAAGAGAGGAATAAGAAGATATTGAGAGAGAGAAAGAGGAAAAAGAGAGGAATAAGAAGATATTGAGAGAGAGAGAGAAAGAGGAAAACGAGAGGAATAAGAAGGAATTGAGAGAGAGAAAGAGGAAAAAGAGAGGAATAAGAATATATTGAGAGAGAGAAAGAGGAAAACGAGAGGAATAAGAAGGTATTGAGAGAGAGAAAGAGGAAAAAGAGAGGAATAAGAAGATATTGAAAGAGAGAAAGAGGAAAAAGAGAGGAATAAGAAGATATTGATAGAGAGAAAGAGGAAAAAGAGAGGAATAAGAAGATATTGAGAGAGAGAGAGAAAGAGGAAAAAGAGAGGAATAAGAAGATATTGAGAGAGAAAGAGGAAAACGAGAGGAATAAGAAGGTATTGAGAGAGAGAAAGAGGAAAAAGAGAGGAATAAGAAGATATTGAAAGAGAGAAAGAGGAAAAAGAGAGGAATAAGAAGATATTGATAGAGAGAAAGAGGAAAAAGAGAGGAATAAGAAGATATTGAGAGAGAGAGAGAAAGAGGAAAACGAGAGGAATAAGAAGGAATTGAGAGAGAGAAAGAGGAAAAAGAGAGGAATAAGAAGGTATTGAGAGAGAGAAAGAGGAAAAAGAGAGGAATAAGAAGATATCGATAGAGAGAAAGAGGAAAACGAGAGGAATAAGAAGATATTGAGAGAAAGAAAGAAGAAAAAGAGAGGAATAAGAAGATATTGAAAAAGAGAAAGAGGAAAATGAGAGGAATAAGAAGATATTGATAGAGAGAAAGAGGAAAAAGAGAGGAATAAGAAGATATTGAGAGAGAGAGAGAAAGAGGAAAAAGAGAGGAATAAGAAAACATTGACAGAGAGAAAGAGGAAAATGAGAGGAATAAGAAGGTATTGAGAGAGAGAAAGAGGAAAAAGAGAGGAATAAGAAGATATCGAGAGAAAGAAAGAGGAAAAAGAGAGGAATAAGAAGATATTGAGAGAGAGAGAAAGAGGAAAACGAGAGGAATAAGAAAGTATTGAGAGAAAGAAAGAAGAAAAAGAGAGGAATAAGAAGGTATTGAGAGAGAGAAAGAGGAAAAAGAGAGGAATAAGAAGATATCGATAGAGAGAAAAAGGAAAAAGAGAGGAATAAGAAGATATTGAGAGAGAGAAAGAGGAAAAAGAGAGGAATAAGAAGATATCGATAGAGAGAAAGAGGAAAAAGAGAGGAATAAGAAGATATTGAGAGAGAGATAGTAAGAGGACAAGAAGAGGACTAAGAAGATATTGAGAGAGAGAAAGAGGAAAACGAGAGGAATAAGAAGGTATTGAGAGAGAGAGAAAGAGGAAAAAGAGAGGAATAAGAAGATATTGAGAGAGAGAGAGAAAGAGGAAAACGAGAGGAATAAGAAGGAATTGAGAGAGAGAAAGAGGAAAAAGAGAGGAATAAGAATATATTGAGAGAGAGAAAGAGGAAAACGAGAGGAATAAGAAGGTATTGAGAGAGAGAAAGAGGAAAAAGAGAGGAATAAGAAGATATTGAAAGAGAGAAAGAGGAAAAAGAGAGGAATAAGAAGATATTGATAGAGAGAAAGAGGAAAAAGAGAGGAATAAGAAGATATTGAGAGAGAGAGAGAAAGAGGAAAACGAGAGGAATAAGAAGGAATTGAGAGAGAGAAAGAGGAAAAAGAGAGGAATAAGAAGGTATTGAGAGAGAGAAAGAGGAAAAAGAGAGGAATAAGAAGATATCGAGAGAAAGAAAGAGGAAAAAGAGAGGAATAAGAAGATATTGAGAGAAAGAAAGAAGAAAAAGAGAGGAATAAGAAGATATTGAAAAAGAGAAAGAGGAAAATGAGAGGAATAAGAAGATATTGAGAGAGAGAGAGAAAGAGGAAAAAGAGAGGAATAAGAAGATATTGAGAGAGAGAAAGAGGAAAAAGAGAGGAATAAGAAGATATTGAGAGAGAGAGAGAAAGAGGAAAACGAGAGGAATAAGAAGGAATTGAGAGAGAGAAAGAGGAAAAAGAGAGGAATAAGAAGATATTGAGAGAGAGAAAGAGGAAAACGAGAGGAATAAGAAGGTATTGAGAGAGAGAAAGAGGAAAAAGAGAGGAATAAGAAGATATTGAGAGAGAGAGAGAAAGAGGAAAACGAGAGGAATAAGAAGGAATTGAGAGAGAGAAAGAGGAAAAAGAGAGGAATAAGAAGATATTGAGAGAGAGAAAGAGGAAAACGCGAGGAATAAGAAGGTATTGAGAGAGAGAAAGAGGAAAAAGAGAGGAATAAGAAGATATTGAAAGAGAGAAAGAGGAAAAAGAGAGGAATAAGAAGATATTGATAGAGAGAAAGAGGAAAAAGAGAGGAATAAGAAGATATTGAGAGAGAGAGAGAAAGAGGAAAACGAGAGGAATAAGAAGGAATTGAGAGAGAGAAAGAGGAAAAAGAGAGGAATAAGAAGGTATTGAGAGAGAGAAAGAGGAAAAAGAGAGGAATAAGAAGATATCGAGAGAAAGAAAGAGGGAAAAGAGAGGAATAAGAAGATATTGAGAGAAAGAAAGAAGAAAAAGAGAGGAATAAGAAGATATTGAAAGAGAGAAAGAGGAAAATGAGAGGAATAAGAAGATATTGAGAGAGAGAGAGAAAGAGGAAAACGAGAGGAATAAGAAGGAATTGAGAGAGAGAAAGAGGAAAAAGAGAGGAATAAGAAGATATTGAGAGAAAAAGAGGAAAAAGAGAGGATAAGAAAATATTGAAAGAGAGAAAGAGGAAAATGAGAGGAATAAGAAGGTATTGAGAGAGAAAGAGGAAAAAGAGAGGAATAAGAAGATATTGAGAGAGAGAGAAAGAGGAAAACGAGAGAAATAAGAAAGTATTGAGAGAAAGAAAGAAGAAAAAGAGAGGAATAAGAAGATATTGAGAAAGAGAGAGGAAAAAGAGAGAAATAAGAAGATATTGAGAGAAAGAAAGAGGAAAAAGAGAGGAATAAGAAGATATTGAAAGAGAGAAAGAGGAAAATGAGAGGAATAAGAAGATATTGAGAGAGAGAGAGAAAGAGGAAAACGAGAGGAATAAGAAGGAATTGAGAGAGAGAAAGAGGGAAAAGAGAGGAATAAGAAGATATTGAGAGAAAAAGAGGAAAAAGAGAGGATAAGAAAATATTGAAAGAGAGAAAGAGGAAAATGAGAGGAATAAGAAGGTATTGAGAGAGAAAGAGGAAAAAGAGAGGAATAAGAAGATATTGAGAGAGAGAAAGAGGAAAACGAGAGAAATAAGAAAGTATTGAGAGAAAGAAAGAAGAAAAAGAGAGGAATAAGAAGATATTGAGAAAGAGAGAGGAAAAAGAGAGAAATAAGAAGAAATTGAGAGAAAGAAAGAGGAAAAAGAGAGGAATAAGAAAACATTGACAGAGAGAAAGAGGAAAATGAGAGGAATAAGAAGGTATTGAGAGAGAGAAAGAGGAAAAAGAGAGGAATAAGAAGATATCGAGAGAAAGAAAGAGGAAAAAGAGAGGAATAAGAAGATATTGAGAGAGAGAGAAAGAGGAAAACGAGAGGAATAAGAAAGTATTGAGAGAAAGAAAGAAGAAAAAGAGAGGAATAAGAAGGTATTGAGAGAGAGAAAGAGGAAAAAGAGAGGAATAAGAAGATATCGATAGAGAGAAAGAGGAAAAAGAGAGGAATAAGAAGATATTGAGAGAGAGAAAGAGGAAAAAGAGAGGAATAAGAAGATATCGATAGAGAGAAAGAGGAAAAAGAGAGGAAAAAGAAGATATTGAGAGAGAGATAGTAAGAGGACAAGAAGAGGACTAAGAAGATATTGAGAGAGAGAAAGAGGAAAACGAGAGGAATAAGAAGGTATTGAGAGAGAGAGAAAGAGGAAAAAGAGAGGAATAAGAAGATATTGAGAGAGAGAGAAAGAGGAAAACGAGAGGAATAAGAAAGTATTGAGAGAAAGAAAGAAGAAAAAGAGAGGAATAAGAAGATATTGAGAAAGAGAGAGGAAAAAGAGAGAAATAAGAAGATATTGAGAGAAAGAAAGAGGAAAAAGAGAGGAATAAGAAAACATTGACAGAGAGAAAGAGGAAAATGAGAGGAATAAGAAGGTATTGAGAGAGAGAAAGAGGAAAAAGAGAGGAATAAGAAGATATCGAGAGAAAGAAAGAGGAAAAAGAGAGGAATAAGAAGATATTGAGAGAGAGAGAGAAAGAGGAAAACGAGAGGAATAAGAAAGTATTGAGAGAAAGAAAGAAGAAAAAGAGAGGAATAAGAAGGTATTGAGAGAGAGAAAGAGGAAAAAGAGAGGAATAAGAAGATATCGATAGAGAGAAAGAGGAAAAAGAGAGGAATAAGAAGATATTGAGAGAGAGATAGTAAGAGGACAAGAAGAGGACTAAGAAGATATTGAGAGAGAGAAAGAGGAAAACGAGAGGAATAAGAAGGTATTGAGAGAGAGAAAGAGGAAAAAGAGAGGAATAAGAAGATATTGAGAGAAAGAAAGAGGAAAAAGAGAGGAATAATAAAATATTGAAAGAGAGAAAGAGGAAAATGAGAGGAATAAGAAGGTATTGAGAGAGAGAAAGAGGAAAAAGAGAGGAATAAGAAGATATCGAGAGAAAGAAAGAGGAAAAAGAGAGGAATAAGAAGGAATTGAGAGAGAGAAAGAGGAAAAAGAGAGGAATAAGAAAATATTGAGAGAAAGAAAGAAGAAAAAGAGAGGAATAAGAAGATATTGAAAGAGAGAAAGAGGAAAATGAGAGGAATAAGAAGGTATTGAGAGAGAGAAAGAGGAAAAAGAGAGGAATAAGAAGATATCGAGAGAAAGAAAGAGGAAAAAGAGAGGAATAAGAAGATATTGAGAGAAAGAAAGAAGAAAAAGAGAGGAATAAGAAGATATTGAAAAAGAGAAAGAGGAAAATGAGAGGAATAAGAAGGTATTGAGAGAGAGAAAGAGGAAAAGGAGAGGAATAAGAAGATATCGAGAGAGAGAAAGAGGAAAAAGAGAGGAATAAGAAGATATCGAGAGAGAGAAAGAGGAAAAAGAGAGGAATAAGAATATATTGAGAGAGAGAGAGAGGAAAAAGAGAGGAATAAGAAGATATTGAGAGAGAGAAAGAGGAAAAAGAGAGGAATAAGAAGATATTGAGAGAGAGATAGTAAGAGGACAAGAAGAGGACTAAGAAGATATTGAGAGAGAGAAAGAGGAAAACCAGAGGAATAAGAAGGTATTGAGAGAGAGAAAGAGGAAAAAGAGAGGAATAAGAAGATATCGATAGAGAGAAAGAGGAAAAAGAGAGGAATAAGAAGATATTGAGAGAGAGAGAGAAAGAGGAAAACGAGAGGAATAAGAAAGTATTGAGAGAGAGAAAGAGGAAAAAGAGAGGAATAAGAAGATATCGAGAGAAAGAAAGAGGAAAAAGAGAGGAATAAGAAGATATTGAGAGAGAGAGAGAAAGAGGAAAACGAGAGGAATAAGAAAGTATTGAGAGAAAGAAAGAAGAAAAAGAGAGGAATAAGAAGGTATTGAGAGAGAGAAAGAGGAAAAAGAGAGGAATAAGAAGATATCGATAGAGAGAAAGAGGAAAAAGAGAGGAATAAGAAGATATTGAGAGAGAGATAGTAAGAGGACAAGAAGAGGACTAAGAAGATATTGAGAGAGAGAAAGAGGAAAACCAGAGGAATAAGAAGGTATTGAGAGAGAGAAAGAGGAAAAAGAGAAGAATAAGAAGATATCGAGAGAAAGAAAGAGGAAAAAGAGAGGAATAAGAAGATATTGAGAGAGAGAGAGAAAGAGGAAAACGAGAGGAATAAGAAAGTATTGAGAGAAAGAAAGAAGAAAAAGAGAGGAATAAGAAGGTATTGAGAGAGAGAAAGAGGAAAAAGAGAGGAATAAGAAGATATCGATAGAGAGAAAGAGGAAAAAGAGAGGAATAAGAAGATATTGAGAGAGAGATAGTAAGAGGACAAGAAGAGGACTAAGAAGATATTGAGAGAGAGAAAGAGGAAAACGAGAGGAATAAGAAGGTATTGAGAGAGAGAAAGAGGAAAAAGAGAGGAATAAGAAGATATTGAGAGAAAGAAAGAGGAAAAAGAGAGGAATAATAAAATATTGAAAGAGAGAAAGAGGAAAATGAGAGGAATAAGAAGGTATTGAGAGAGAGAAAGAGGAAAAAGAGAGGAATAAGAAGATATCGAGAGAAAGAAAGAGGAAAAAGAGAGGAATAAGAAGGAATTGAGAGAGAGAAAGAGGAAAAAGAGAGGAATAAGAAAATATTGAGAGAAAGAAAGAAGAAAAAGAGAGGAATAAGAAGATATTGAAAGAGAGAAAGAGGAAAATGAGAGGAATAAGAAGGTATTGAGAGAGAGAAAGAGGAAAAAGAGAGGAATAAGAAGATATCGAGAGAAAGAAAGAGGAAAAAGAGAGGAATAAGAAGATATTGAGAGAAAGAAAGAAGAAAAAGAGAGGAATAAGAAGATATTGAAAAAGAGAAAGAGGAAAATGAGAGGAATAAGAAGGTATTGAGAGAGAGAAAGAGGAAAAGGAGAGGAATAAGAAGATATCGAGAGAGAGAAAGAGGAAAAAGAGAGGAATAAGAAGATATCGAGAGAGAGAAAGAGGAAAAAGAGAGGAATAAGAATATATTGAGAGAGAGAGAGAGGAAAAAGAGAGGAATAAGAAGATATTGAGAGAGAGAAAGAGGAAAAAGAGAGGAATAAGAAGATATTGAGAGAGAGATAGTAAGAGGACAAGAAGAGGACTAAGAAGATATTGAGAGAGAGAAAGAGGAAAACCAGAGGAATAAGAAGGTATTGAGAGAGAGAAAGAGGAAAAAGAGAGGAATAAGAAGATATCGATAGAGAGAAAGAGGAAAAAGAGAGGAATAAGAAGATATTGAGAGAGAGATAGTAAGAGGACAAGAAGAGGACTAAGAAGATATTGAGAGAGAGAAAGAGGAAAACGAGAGGAATAAGAAGGTATTGAGAGAGAGAAAGAGGAAAAAGAGAGGAATAAGAAGATATTGAGAGAAAGAAAGAGGAAAAAGAGAGGAATAATAAAATATTGAAAAAGAGAAAGAGGAAAATGAGAGGAATAAGAAGGTATTGAGAGAGAGAAAGAGGAAAAAGAGAGGAATAAGAAGATATCGAGAGAAAGAAAGAGGAAAAAGAGAGGAATAAGAAGGAATTGAGAGAGAGAAAGAGGAAAAAGAGAGGAATAAGAAAATATTGAGAGAAAGAAAGAAGAAAAAGAGAGGAATAAGAAGATATTGAAAGAGAGAAAGAGGAAAATGAGAGGAATAAGAAGGTATTAAGAGAGAGAAAGAGGAAAAAGAGAGGAATAAGAAGATATCGAGAGAAAGAAAGAGGAAAAAGAGAGGAATAAGAAGATATTGAGAGAAAGAAAGAAGAAAAAGAGAGGAATAAGAAGATATTGAAAAAGAGAAAGAGGAAAATGAGAGGAATAAGAAGGTATTGAGAGAGAGAAAGAGGAAAAGGAGAGGAATAAGAAGATATCGATAGAGAGAAAGAGGAAAAAGAGAGGAATAAGAAGGTATTGAGAGAGAGAAAGAGGAAAAAGAGAGGAATAAGAAGATATCGATAGAGAGAAAGAGGAAAAAGAGAGGAATAAGAAGGTATTGAGAGAGAGAGAGAGAGAAAGAGGAAAACGAGAGGAATAAGATATTGAGTGAGATAGAAAGAGTAAAAGGAGAGGAATAAGAAGATATTGAGAGAGAGAGAGAGAGAGAGAGAGAGAGAGAGAGAGAGAGAGAGAGATAGAAATAGGAAAAGAGAGGAATAAGAAGATAATGACAGAGAGAGAGAGAGAGAGAGAGAAAAGAGATTGAAGGAGGAAATAGAGATTTGACGGACAAAGACAGTTCAAAGAAACAGAAAGTCTTGGTATCAGAAAAGATTATAAACATCGCTTGTGAACAAGGGGAACTGATTCTGAGAGAGCACTAGAGAAGAAATGAAACAAGACGAAGAGTACACCGAGACAAAAGGTTGTTGACATCTGTGGCCGAAGGCTTGTCTAAGCGAGTCGAGAGCTCAACTATTCGAAGCGATTGTTTCAGTACTAGAAGCTCATCTTAGCTTATGTTACTCTCACATGAGGAAACTATGAATTTATTCAGAACATATCTGTACACGCATTACGAGGATCTTGGAAGAGGGGCTAGGAAATCTTGGAAGAGGGGCTAGGAAATCTTGGAAGAGGGGCTAGGAAATCTTGGAAGAGGGGCTAGGAAATCTTGGAAGAGGGGCTAGGAAATCTTGGAAGAGGGGCTAGGAAATCTTGGAAGAGGGGCTAGGAAATCTTGGAAGAGGGGCTAGGAAATCTGTGCTAGCGATACTTTTGAGTTTTTTTCGATGTAATGAGTGTTTAAAAACATTTACTGCACCAACAGAGAGTTCACCCAGATGTAACTTTGTTTGCAAAAAAAAAACTTCTTGAAGTTTTGTGAAAGAAAGAACACATAAAGATTAGGCTCAGTAAGTTTTCTGATCGAAATTTCCCGCTTACCTTCAAAAGGTGATGAAAGCCGAGTTGAAGAGCAAGAAAAGTGATCGGGATCAAGGAAAGTAACCAACATTACAATAAAAACAAACTCAAAACGGAAATGCATTAAGAAGTTAGTTTAAACGTTGTATGCTCAAAATGTCAGGCGATACTTTTTACCGAATTAAGTTTGAAGCTATGAAAAAATTTCTAGCGATTATGTTGAGGAACGAGTGTGCAAATGAGAGAACCTAAAATATGTGATTGAGTGTATGTAGAGGATAATACATAGGGTAAGGGACGGCAGAGGAACTGCGGCATGGGGGTTGGGAATAGGCAATCCCAACCCACACCTCCGGTCGGATAGAGAGGGTTGAGTTCGACACCTTCCCGGGGTTTGGCTTTTGTCCGCGTTATATTACAATTATACTCCGTTTTTCGGTTCCTTGCACTGACAGGAGAACCGCTATAACAACCGGATGGGAGAACTAGCGTTATAGTAGGGCTCAGAAAAGTTTCGTGAGACAGGAGAAACGCCAGCGAGAGGAAAACTATCAGATTGAAAGGGAGATGATGGATGTCTAACAGCAAATGTAAAAACGAACATTCCTGGGCGATGTCTGGAAAAACTTAACCTCAATTATCGTCTTGACTGGAGATTTTTCTGGTGAGGCTTCCGATGCCTTGTAACTCAAAAAAAGAACCCACTTGGTAAGTTTTAATGTTACTGAGTCAGAAAAAAAAGACAAATGTCGAAGGGAAATTTTCTGTAAAATCTACTGAGCGTTTGATGAAAATAAGACAAAAGAGGAGAGTTATCTGTAACGGCAAGTCTAGTGTCATCTACAGTCGTCCCATGCACAGTAAAAATTTCTATTTCATTCTGAAAAAACCAAACAAAGATGTTCTTTACTCTGTGTTGACTGAAATGAGTAGAAATTTTTTAAACAGCTAATTCGGAGAAGAAAAAAAATAAGAGAACGATAGAAAAGCATTAAATTTGGTTTGAACACGCGAGAAGTTCAAAAAGAGTTCAGGTAAACATTTATATGTACATATGTCTACGGAAACAAATGACATGTATCTTAGGAGTTGGAAAAAATGGCATCACTTCTCGAGCGGAATAAGTACACACAGATAAAAATTGTTTACAAAAAGGATTCACGCATATTGACCAATTTTTGACGGGCTGATAGTATGTATAATTCTAGCCATAACATATACATACATTTTTTCCCTATTCAATCATGTTTTTTTCATGTTTTATTCCCTATTCAAGTCATGCTTTATTATTCGCGTTTACTCTAACCCCGTTCCATATAAGTTGCGAGCTCCATGGATACTGATTGTATTGTTAACACTGCACTCTATAATTGCAGCCCCGTCAGACGACCGCTATCGATACAGAAGGCCAGCCCGCAAAACCATTTTTGCCGAGCATGCACGCACGCCACCCCCTTCTCTACCGTTCTCTCGTGCTCCTTTCCCACCGATGATGTGAACAAAAAAGTGAAAAAAGTCCCTTATCGACTTTTTAAAATAATTTTCAAATGCGCCGACATTTTAGCCAAAACAAGGCGGGCCGTTTAAAATAACAAAAAAATCCATTTTTAGGAACTTAATTAGGAACTTAATTTCTACCTTGGCTGACGAGGGGTGTGATTGTGTGGACATATGTACGTGTCTGGCACAAAAGTATAGTTTGAAAACATTATGTAGAACGGCGCAAGGTTGATGCACTCCAATCTTTGATTTTTGAAGAAAAAATGGCAGTAGAGAAACGCTATCATGAAGGGGGCGAAATAGTTGCCAATCAAGAACGAGACTCTACAGCACCATTTTTTTCATGTGATTAATATCCGTGATCGTTCTTAAACATCACATCAGTTTGCCAATTAGGGCGAGGTATACTATTCGCAAGATCAAACTGAACAAAAAAATTGGCGTTTGAAAGATATTGTTTGTTCGAATGTGGTCTTTACATTTATATTGTTCAATAATTTGTTCGAATGTGATCCAGTTTTTTTATGTGTGTAGTTGTGTTGTGTAAGATTATCAGAGCCACTGAAATTTCGATATAGCTACACTAGAAGTATATAAAGTAGTATGATATTAACACTTAGTACAGTATAATTACTACAAAAAAATTCCCAGGAAAATGAGTTTAAAATTTCTTCAATTTTAAAGTAATGATTCGAAGATGGAAGCGAAAAAGTTGATTGTAAAGAATTGCAGAAAACATTAATTTTATTCGTTTGAAAAAAAAACTGCATTGAACCTCTGAAATAAAAAAAAAATTGAGAACGAAAGTAGGTGTAAAACCCGAAGCTGCGACCTACCGCTCATTAAAAACTCCATTTTTTTCTGATTGGCCGACGTAATTCTAAACTTCAATGTCTACTTTGCAGTAACATTTCTCTTTTCTGTGTGCTTAAAAATATTTTTCACATGTTTATTCAACTTTCTCTTATATTAACTATAACTCATTTTTCTCTTTATCACCTTTCCTATAATAAACTTAATGAACTTATATCAAAGTCATGTCAACAAACTACAATATTTCTTCCTTTTTTTTTTTTACAAACTTCTGTCTTCATATTTCTCTCTCTTTCTACCTTTCTCCCTATTAGCCCCTCGATTGATCTTTTCCTTTCTTTAACTTTTCTTTCTCTTTTCCTCTCAAAACTTTTTTCAAAACTTATATTTCTCATTTCTCTTAACTGGAGGAATTTTTTTTAAATCTCGTCACGGAACCAAATTCATCACGAACACTCGCTTACGAAGATCTCTTCAATACTTCAGCATTTCTCTCATATAACTCAAAATATATTGAGAGTTCAAACTCTTGTAAAAATGAACACAATGCTTATTGTAAACTCTTCAACTCTTCGGCGCGGGACTCTTCCCACTTCTCACTCCCTCGAGGCAATTTTTCGTTCCATTCAACAGAATAAAAGTCTCTTCGAATCTGGAAATAGCGTGTAAATGCATAGAAAAGAAGAAGTTTGACTTATTGTATAAGTTGGGTTTCTTGCCTTAGAATATAAAATGAAAGCGTCAAGAGTCAAGAAGGCAATCTTGTGGAGTGGGTTGTAGATGGGTTTATGTGAAGGAGAAATGGAGGAAAGAAACACACAATAAGAAAAATACGAAGGTTTTGGAAAACAAGGGAAAAAGAGAATCGAAAAAAGAAGGGAGAGAGTTGAACAGATATTGAGGGATAGAGAGAAAATATTGAGAGAGATATAAGAAAGAGAGAGAGAGAGAAGGGAAGAGAGAGGAAAAGAAAGCGTTAGAGTGGGAGAGAATGGGGGAAAGAGGGATTGAGAAAGATGACGATTGAGCGATAGAGAAAGAAAAGCTGCGAGAAAAGGCAGAAAAGGCATTTATCTCCACAAAAAAACGTATCAGTTATTTGCCTTGAAACATGACTCTTTTCTGGAAGAAAGTCAGTCTTTCCGTAAATGAACTTCCTTTTTGGTACTCTAAGGGAAATGAATGAATGATACATGGTAAGAAAAGGAGATGAAGAATAGAATTCTCCTCTCTCCCTCTTGGCGAAAAAAATCCATTAACTTTGATTGAAAATGAATGCTTACTTGGCGTGCTCCAATATTTTTTTCACATTTCAAGAGCGAGAAGTTCATCCCTGGAAAACAATAATGAAGACGGCTGTGATCAGATAAGAAAAAAATCTATTAAACTGAAGTCAGAAATAGAACTACTTAGGAATCAAAGAGGAAAGGAACGAAAAGTGGAAGGAACGCAAAGAAAAGTTGCTGAAGACAAGGAAAAAACCTGAAACAAAAGGGCAGTATCATCCGAATACTCATTGGAAGCGGGGACGTTCTCCCTCCAAGCAGTCTCATCCGAATACTCATTGGAAGCGGGGACTTTCTCCCTCCAACCCCTTCCCCCATCTTTCAAGCTTCGAGCTTCTTGTATTATGCTATAGGGATGCCACATAAAAGAGGGCATGGGAATATTGAAGGGAAGGACATGTGGAGTTAGAGAAGAAGCAGAGAAAAAGAGATAGAGAGAAAGACGTATTGAGAGGAAAATATATAGATTGGGAGAGCAGGTAGAAGATACATAGTGAGAAATACAGATAGAGAGAGAGAGAGAGGAGTAGAGAGATTGAGACAGAGGAAGATCTAGAGAAAATGATAACAAAATTGATGAAAAAAAACCAAAAAGGCCGAAATACGGGAGCATGACAATGACGGAAAGTTTGATTGAAAACGAGAAAATAAAAAAGGAACCAAAGAGATCTTATAGACAAAAGGAAAGTTTGATATAATTTTGCTCCTGATTTTTTGTTACTCTGTTACGCATTGCTGTGCGAGTTGTGAGGATTGAAAACACTTTTTCCATGCATCTGATTGTCTCCCTAACTCTATCTATTTTTTTCTGTGCCCTACTTTTTGGGATGCAAAAACAATTGAAGAATGAATCATCACTACAAAAAGAAAACGATCGTTCCGAATAAACTAAAAACTAGGTATGATGCAGATTACACACATGTTCCCTGGGCAAAATTATACTGATGTTCAAAAGAAAAAGCTATTCGTTAAAGAAAAGAGTTGGGTAGAATGAAGCCTATGAAGCTTAAAGACAAATTTTGAATAAAAGAAATTGAAATAAAAGCGATTTACTTGAGCAGCTTAGAAAATACTATAAAGAGCTTTGTTGATGTTTGTTTTCAAAACGAAATCCAAAAAAAAATTGATTGAAAAGACCACAAACTGTGTTTTTGAATATCAAGTGATCACAATACCAAAGAATAGAGATTGTGACATAAAAAAGCAATTATGAAAACTTTGACGATCATTCGATAGAATGCCTTTAAAAAAAAGCAAACTCGATACATAAATCACTTTCATGATAGTCTTAATACATCTTTCAAACTTTTCATTTTAAAACCCCTTATAATTTCTTTGTTTTAAAGTATCGAATATCTGAGTGATTATATTATTTTCAAAGAAATAAAGAGATGAGCAAATGTATGTATACTTACGTTTGTATGCATATCATGCTTAACAATTGCTTTCAACTAGTACAGGAAAACTTTTTAGTGTGAAACTTTTTAGTGTGAGGCCTATCTCTGATTTTCTCTGAGGCATAGAGTTCATTAGAATATTAAGATCTTCTTTTGAGTTCATTTCTTATCGCATTTGTTTCATCAAACTATCAGATGACAAAATTCTTCGGTCCGTGATTGGACTCAGCCGTGTTTATCTTACCAGGAACGAGCGCGTCGCGACTACTTACAAGAGGAAGCATTGCTCATCCGTACTCTATATGGTAGGCCCTATGGTCTTGTAACCTTTTTTAATAAAGTTGTTGCTCACAAAGTAGTTAGAATCTCTCTGAACTGTGTAAATCAGTAGTTTTTGACATGCTATAATTACTTCCTTGGCATAAAAATTTGCGTCCTTGAAGAAATTTTATTATATCTTCTTACTGAAACTTTGCATATTTTTAATTCAATGTTTTATATTCCCTTTAGAAAACTATGTTCTCAAGCTTAAATTTTGGGTATAGAGCTGAGGCTTCCTATTCTCTCAAGACTGCTGCTGAGAAGTGGCTTTTGCATTTTTTCAAGTTATCCGTTCCTTGAATCCTTCTTATGAAACTTTTATCTCTGAGTTTCTGTTAAGTTTAACGGTTCACGACTTTTTGGCTTCTGCTTCAGTTTTGAAAAGCATTAAAGAACAAGAGAGCGCATGAAATCGCTTGAGTCTCTCGGCCTTTCTACGAACTGGAAAGAACAGTTCAGTAAACGTTGTTTTTCAATGTAAAAGTCAATAAAAAGTACAATTAAAACAATAAATGCCGATAAACGTCGCGTACCATTTGAAAAAGCATAGCTGAGAAGAAAAGTAAACAGAAAAGAGAACTGTTTGTAACTACTGCGACATTGTGAGATGGAACCGTTTCTTCTTTTTTATCATGTGGTTCCTTTCATCTTAAATGACTAAATCTCTTCCTTGCTTCTCTTTTCTCCGTCTTTTCATCTTTTCATGTCTGAAAATTTCCACGTCCTCTTGTTAAACCTCTTCAATTTGCTCTCGAGTGGCTTTCTTCTCTACATGCTGTTTTCTCGAATACTTTAGTGTGTTCTTTAGACTCTGTGTCGCGCAACTAAAAAAAAAAGAAAGTGAACTGCGATATGAAAAAGTCCCCGCTGTTAAAAGATAGAGGGAAAGACTCGGAGGAGAAAATGATCAAAAACCAAGAATGAGATAACCACCTCCAAAGATCCAACTATGTATGTATGCGACAGTCAAGCACTAGCTAGTAAAGCACAATAGTTTGTTGACAGAAGCTTATTTTTTACTAGTTTTGAGAGTTAAAGTCTTTTAAAGTTTTTGTGTTGTAAGTTCCTACTGTCGCTACTCGAGTGAAAATATGCTGATTTTAGAAGTTTTCGAAGCAGGAAAATTTTATTTTTAACGTAATGAGCTGAAAATATGAATTTGCATTGTGTCCCTGGTTCTGCATTGTGTCCCTGGTTCTGCATTGTGTCCCTGGTTCTGCATTGTGTCCCTGGTTCTGCATTGTGTCCCTGGTTCTGCATTGTGTCCCTGGTTCTGCATTGTGTCCCTGGTTCTGCATTGTGTAACTGGTTCTGCATTGTGTCCCTGGTTCTGCATTGTGTCCCTGGTTCTGCATTGTGTCCCTGGTTCTGCATTGTGTCCCTGGTTCTGCATTGTGTCCCTGGTTCTGCATTGTGTCCCTGGTTCTGCATTGTGTCCCTGGTTCTGCATTGTGTCCCTGGTTCTGCATTGTGTCCCTGGTTCTGCATTGTGTCCCTGGTTCTGCATTGTGTCCCTGGTTCTGCATTGTGTCCCTGGTTCTGCATTGTGTCCCTGGTTCTGCATTGTGTCCCTGGTTCTGCATTGTGTCCCTGGTTCTGCATTGTGTCCCTGGTTCTGCATTGTGTCCCTGGTTCTGCATTGTGTCCCTGGTTCTGCATTGTGTCCCTGGTTCTGCATTGTGTCCCTGGTTCTGCATTGTGTCCCTGGTTCTGCATTGTGTCCCTGGTTCTGCATTGTGTCCCTGGTTCTGCATTGTGTCCCTGGTTCTGCATTGTGTCCCTGGTTCTGCATTGTGTCCCTGGTTCTGCATTGTGTCCCTGGTTCTGCATTGTGTCCCTGGTTCTGCATTGTGTCCCTGGTTCGCTATGTTAGCAGCTGTTTAACTAGAACAAAGTTTTTGTGAGCTCTGACATTGAAATACTAAAAATAGTGTATAATGTCAAGAACAGCGATTAATGTTCAGATTGACGTCATCTTTGAAGCAACAAAATTTAAATAGAAAAAGAAACCTTTGTATGAACTGGAAAGGAAACCCTTGAACTAACGATTTTGAAAGTTAAACTATTATATACAGTAATACTAGTACTATATACAGTAATACTAGTACAGTAATGTAGTAATAGTACCCGAGAGAAAATCGGTGTTTTGACATTGTCTTGATGCACATTGCGATCCCGAAACCTCTTCTACTCAACCAAAAAAGTTATAGACAATTATTATTTATAAATCCTGACGATGAAGAATCGGAAAGTCAAACTTCGCTTTTTGAAAGAAAAAAGCTAGTCTCTCAAACTCTTGCAGAGTATAGAAGAAGCCGGGAAGATGAGACAATTGGCAATTCAGCGAGCTTCATTCTGAAAGGGTTCATGGAAAAGAGAGAAACGGGCAAATGAAACATATATCCCAGAAGAAGCTTCGATGAGGAAGACCGAAAGAAAGAAGGCGAGGATGGAAGGGAAGTGGATATTGACTCGAAGGAAGACAAAATGGAACGAAAGAGAAAGAGGGGATGAAGAGAAAGAGAGACATACAAATAAGGGCTCCTCGCTTTTATCCAAGGATCGAAGCTGTGATGCAAGCAACGCGTAGAAGAGAAGGAGAGAGAAGAGAAGGAGAGAGAAGAGAAGGAGAGAGAAGAGAAGGAGAGAGAAGAGAAGGAGAGAGAAGAGAAGGAGAGAGAAGAGAAGGAGAGAGAAGAGAAGGAGAGAGAAGAGAAGGAGAGAGAAGAGAAGGAGAGAGAAGAGAAGGAGAGAGAAGAGAAGGAGAGAGAAGAGGAGAGAGAAGAGAAGGAGAGAGAAGAGAAGGAGAGAGAAGAGAAGGAGAGAGAAGAGAAGGAGAGAGAAGAGAAGGAGAGAGAAGAGAAGGAGAGAAAAAAGAAACGGATGGCTCGAACAGCGAGAGAGGCGAAGAAAGAGAAATAGTACAAAAAAGAAATGAAGAGAGAGGGAGAGTTAGCGAAAGAGTGAGATATTAAAGACTGAAAATATAGAGAACGTGAAAGACGGAAGGAGAAAAAGATATAGAGAGAAAGAAAGTGAGAGAGAGAGAGAGAGAGAGTGAGTGAGAGGGGAAGCTAGACACTTCAAGTAATCTAGATGAAGAAAAGAAAAAATTCTTGAAGAAACGGACAAGGGAAAAGTAGTAAAAAATGAATTGACTAATATTGTACCTCAAACTTGAAAAACGGCGATGATTAGAAATAATCGGTGAAGGTAAAAGCTTTGGAAATAGAAAGAGTATTGAGCTTTAAGTAGTCAATAGTAGCGGAGTATGGAATGTGTTTAATCGAGAGAAGGAGAGATAGAGAGAACCAAAGAGAGGAAAAGAGGATAGAGAGAAAGAAGAAAGAGAGAGAGAGAACGAGAGAGAGAGAGAGAGAGAGAGAGAGAGAGAGAGAGGAGACATAAGGCGCATGCCATAATGACCGAAGCGACGCACCAAGCGTGTGAATTATTTTGTAGGCAGAATGGAATGAGCGAAAGATAATAGATACGAGGAAAGAATTTTCTGCCATGTTGTTGGAATGATGAATTGACAGATTGACTTGTAGGGATAGAGAGAGGTTAGTGCGGAGAAGAAGAGAAGGATAGAGACGTAGATTCCGGGGGAAACGGGGGTCGAGGAGGGAGTTTAAAAAGTAACGGATGGCAGTAGAGGCAAGAGGAGAGGGGTAAGAAGTCTAAGTACATAGAGTGGGGGCAAGCGAAGTTAAATATGTAGTATAGGCGAAAGAAAATAAAAGTAAAAATCATTCGTGTAGCTAGGGTGAAAGAATTAGCGGATGACAGTGCAATTTGTCGAATTTCCATCTACTACATATTTGGCTGAAATAAAACATAGATGGGGAACATAAATCTAATGAGAAGCGGCGGAGAGTCCAGAAAGAGAGAAAATGTGCATAGGAATAGGCTTAATTGGCAGGGAACCAGACTCTCTGTTTGGTTGCGTTTGGTCCCGCACTTGCGGTTTCAATTCTCTTGCATAAACATCGTTTTGTTCAATTTGGTTTGCTTTTGTACTTTTTGAAGAAAAAAATGCTTCGGTTTTCTCAGCGATAGAGAGAACATTGAAGTAACACTATAAATTCAGTTTTAGCACCCTCCCATTCCACCGTATTTGCCAGTCAAAGGACAAGTTCTTACGATCTTAGAGCCCTTCGGCTTGGAATTTGGGCAAGGTAATCTCGTCGCTTCTGCATAAAAGTTCTAACTACTGCGACACGTGAATGTGAACTTTTCCATCTCTCAAGCCACTTCCAAAAAGCCACTGCTCGCGTGGAGTTTCCCAAAAACTGGAGTAGATTACATTAATTAATTACATTAATTAAGTAATTCATCATTCTCCATTTAATTTCTTCATTTGTTTTTTGTTTCTGTGAAGTAAAGGTCATTAAAGTCCCGCGTGGCGATTTCACAAGTAGAGAGAAAAGGATTTATCCTTGAATTTATCTGCTCAGAAATTCAAAGGCGACTACATGGTATATACAATACTCATCCACAAAAGCAAAGCAGATGTCACAATAAGCTCCAACTAACGGTCGATAAAAATCATTCCTCATACCACAATGATCTTGAAAAGGTTATCGAAGCAAGGCTGCGCAAAATTGTAAGCACAACCGTTAATTAGTGTTGCGTGGAACAACGGATGCTATATGTATTCACCATTCGTCTCTATCTATAGAAACACAGGAAAAAGGCGGAATCAGTTCATTGTGCTTTCCTTTACTTGAAGAAAGCTTTCGATGAGCTGATATGGTTCTCTTCAAGACCCCTAGCTGATATGGTTCTCTCTTTGAGTCCCCTAGCTGATATGGTTCTCTCTTCGAGACCCCTAGCTGATATGGTTCTCTCTTCGAGACCCCTAGCTGATATGGTTCTCTCTTCGAGACCCCTAGCTGATATGGTTCTCTCTTCGAGACCCCTAGCTGATATGGTTCTCTCTTCAAGACCCCTAGCTGATATGGTTCTCTCTTCAAGACCCCTAGCTAATATGGTTCTCTCTTCGAGACCCCTAGCTGATATGGTTCTCTCTTCAAGACCCCTAGCTGATATGGTTCTCTCTTCAAGACCCCTAGCTGATATGGTTCTCTCTTCGAGACCACTAAGTCCCACAAGAATACATAAAACGAATTCAAATTATGTTCGCTGATCCAGAAAGTGCCGTGAAAAATTCAGCAGGTACTTCATAGTCATCCAAGGTTGATGTAGGAACTCATTAAGGTTCCGTGCTTTTTCCTCTGCTCTTCATTCTGATAATCGACACGATCGACAGATATCTAAATACAAGCCAGTCCCCCGAAAACTCTCCGGTCTGCTGACGGCGTTGTGTTATGTTCCAACACATCACAGGACATGGAGAGGCAGACAGGAGATTGGAAAGAACGTTTCGATGACTATGGTCTACGACTGAACTTCCAAAAGACAGAATGAAAAGTAAAATTGACCGATAACCTGTTAGACCAGTCGCGTTGTACGGCCTCGAATGTGCTCCATGTACAGCAAAGACTCTACAGATGCTGCATGTTATGGAGATGAAGTAGTAGCCTCCCACGGAAAGCTTTCGCCCACGTCTTCTAAAACGCTATCCACGAAGATGCGGGAAGAAAGCTTCCCGAGCCTTCCCGCGGGAAGGCCAAATACTTGCGTAGTTGTAGTTTTTTTGGAGGGAAGTTCAAATTTAAATTTTCATGATCTTTCACCTTGCATTTTTAATATTTAGTTTAGAAAAATTTTAACATTAAAAATCACTGGCTTTCTTATCGACGTTTTTGTTTTTCGAGTTCTTTGGAACAAACTTTAATTTGATAGCACTCATATCTTTTTATGTGTTTTTTTTTTTCATTTTTTGTGTTTCGTTTACCGCGCTTCATTCGAAAGGTTTCACTTTTCTTGGGGGGAAAGTGAATTTTTGCGTTTTTTGTGCTGATTCTTGGATGCAAATGAAAATATATCGACTTAGATTTTCATTCCATAAAATCGCTATTTTCAGCTATGTAAACACGAAAATTTCACTTTTCCCCCAAGTAAAGTGTAGCCCCTTCGAATAAAGCGCGGATATTATTATGCAACATTGAATTCAATTATCAAAAGCAATTGATGCGAGAAAAAACAAAAAAAGACGGCTCTAAAAAAAATGAAGGTTACGAAACACGGCTTTCTTTTACATGAAGGGGTCAGTGCTGTAGCGAATACGAATTTAAGAGAAAGGGTATAATATTTAAATTTTGAGCTTTTTAACATCATTGTGCGTTAATATGTTATAAAGCGTGACCCCTCATGTAAAAAAACCGATGAAGAAAATGTTTTTTCTCAAAGTTTTCAGAGTGTTAGTTCGGAGCACAGAGAAATTATTTATTTCAAAAATCCTTTTTTTCAAGTTTTTTTCGAGAAAAAAGGACTCTTATGTAAGGACTCATTGAAAAAAAACTCATCGAAAAAAAAGAACATTTATCCTACTGAATTAAACGAGATATAATCTGTCGCATGAGCAAAAAAACAAATTTAGATTGAAGGTTGACATTTGAAAAATGAAAAATAGTAGAGTAATAACGGTTTTTATGGAAGAAATTAGTCGCGGGAAGGTTTGGCCCGCACCTAAACATTTGGAAAGGTGCGGGAAGGTAAGAGCTGCCCGCGGGAAGGCGTGGGAGCTTCCCGCGTATTTGGTGGATACGGACTTTCGCCCGAGCCCTCCGTTTTTGCCCGCGGGAAGGCTCGGGAAGCTTTTTTTTTTAGCTTCCCGCGACATTCGTGGATATGGCCCCAGGTATCTCTACTGAGGCTTGTGCGTGACGGACTTGCGCGTGAGGCCATTCCTGCAATTCAAGAAAAAATTGACGAGTCGATGTCGCGACTTGTGATCATGTCTGTACAGTCCTCCTTCTATGAGCAGGTACTGAGTTCTGTGTTTTCTACTCTTTTGTTCGGAGTTCTACTCTTTTGTTCAAAATGCAGGGAACTTATTTTCAAAACTTTGCAACAAAAAAAATTTTGAGCAGCGCATTTCTAGCTCGAAGCTCGAAGCTTCATGTCTAGCTCGAAGCTTTTTTCAATGTTATCTGCTGCCGCACGTTTAATCTCTGTTTTAACTGGGTGACCGGTCATCGACCGGTCACCTAGCTCGTTTTCTGCGACATTAACTTTTGTTTTTATCAGTGCAATTAACACTGAAGAAAATAAAAGGTCATAAAAGAGAGCGTGAGCTCATTGTTTTGTTTACGAACTCACTTTAAAACTACGACGTGAACAACGAGGAGTGCGAGAGATCGAAAAACAGCGCATGGAGTCAGAGAAGTAGAAAGTCACTTCTCATGATTTTTAATATGAATTAATGATCTTTTTCTCGAGGTGACATTTGAGGTCATTATAGATAGATTGAACGAGGTGACATTTGAGGTCATTATAGATAGATTGAACGAGGTGACATTTGAGGTCATTATAGATAGATTGAACGAGGTGACATTTGAGGTATCACTTATCTTCCTTTCCCTCACAGTGAGTGGTGACTGGACAATTCGCTCTGATATTGATTTTTGTTACCTCAACACGAAAATGCCAAGAACCAAAAAGAATTCCTCCCCAAAATCTCCGAAGTCTTGTCCTTCGACCAAATCCCCCTCCGCCAGTGTCTCAATCTCCGAAACAGTTGCCGAAGCTGTCGCCTTCGCTACATTAGATGCTCCAGACGGAATCTCGATTCCACTTTGGAAATCCATTTCTCGGATCATAACCATGCTTTCGTCTACACTCGAAGCCATATCTTCCAAGACATGTCATTGCAATTCAACATCCCTTCCCCCTAGCGCGACACTGAAATCATCTGGGTCGCCTTCCGCCTTCTTGTCAACTACTTCTGATGAAGAGTCTCACAGAAGGGCACGTTCTCTGGTCATCGCGGGTCTTCCAGAAAGTCTCTCTCCAGCAGCAAGCGAGAGGGTCGTCCATGACGAGGCTATCGTCCAGTCTCTTCTGGATGATCTCAGTATTCAAGTTAGACCAGAAGCCGTTTTCAAAATGGGTCAAGGTAATCGTAGGTTACTCAAAGTAATGCTTCCTGCTCGTTCTTTCATGTTGGCAGGACTTCGTTCAGCTTCTTCCATCCGTTCAAACCCCCGTTGGAAGGGGGTTTTCATCAGGAAGTCAATGAAGCCTGATGAGTTGATGACCTGGAATGCAAAGCGAGCTCAACTGAAGGAACTCCGTCTGTCTAATCCATCGTAGACTTGGGTTCTCTACAAGGATGATCTGTGGCTGAAAGAAGAAATTGGAGGAGCACGAAGAACTCTACCGCCCCCCTTGCGGTTACCAACATCTTCTAATCAGGGAAACTGATCCAGAAAGGACTATGTTATAGATCTTTATTTTCAACTGCCAATAAATCTAGTTCAGTATTCTCTGTGTCAATGCACGTTCCCTCAAAAACAAAATTGATCTACTTTACTATTATTTGTCATCAACACAACCAGATATTCTATTATGTAGTGAGACTTGGTTAAATAAAAACATAGTAGATACCTCATTGACATCTAATTTGCCTTATTGTGTGCTCCGCTGTGATAGAACTTCAAAAAGAGGTGGTGGTGTCTGTGCTTTTCTCCGTAATCATTTAATATACTCTGTTGTAACTCTCAAGACTAAAATATCAGCTGATGTCTTAGCTTTCGATCTCTTATGCAACTTATCACTCTCCAGAACACGTTTCATTATATGCTATCGACCGCCAAACACTACTGTGCATCAGAATAATGCCTTTTTCGATGTTCTTACTCAACTGTTAGCGGTACCTCAACAATCTGTACTTTGTGGTGATTTCAACTTAGAAATTGATGTTGACAAAAAATGTTCTTCAACTGAGCCTCTTATCGACTTGTGTACAGACTTTTCTCTTCATCAATTTGTAACTGAGCCTACACATGGTAAGAAAATAATAGATCATGTTCTTGCTAAAGCTGACTGTATCTCTAATTGTAAAGTTTGTCCTCCGTTCTCTAACTCTGATCACAATTCGATTACTTTTTCTGTATTTTTACTTTCGAACCCACAACCTGTTGTAGAAGTTTTTGATTTCAACCGGGCCAGTTATGTAGATAACAATAAGCTATTATCAAATATGGACTGGACACTTGTTTTCGATGATTTCATTTCTGTAGATGACCTAGTTGATCGATTGAATGTTATTGCGAAGTCTTTAATTGAGAAATTTATCCCTAGAAAACGTAGGAAAGCTGCTTTTGAAACTTATCCTGAGCACATCCGTAACCTCTTCGAGCATAAATTAGCCCTTTTCTCTAAAATTCATGTCCCCACTGTTCTAGAATTATTCAAACGCACTTCTCAAAAACTTGACAAGGAAATCAAGAAGTTTGAAATAAATCGACAGAAGGCTTTCTTCTCCGATCCTAGAAAGTTCTATCAATACGTAGGAAATCGTCTAAAATCCCATTCTTCGATTCCATCTTTCACAGATTTAGTTGGTTCTTTTGTTCACACGGATGAAGCTAAAGCTAGTGCTCTATCCGATTTTTTCTGTTCCGCTTTCTCAATCGATGATGGTTTGATTCCGAATGTTGATAGAGTTATTGATCATTCCCTAACTGATATGCTTATTCTTCCCGGAGACGTCAAGTACTATTTAAAAAAAGCTGTCTCCTTCTCTTACGCAGACATCTGACTCTATTCCTCAGAAATTTTACAAAGAATGCGCTTCGTCGCTTGCAGAACCACTAAGCTATATTTTCAATTTCTCTCTTAAACTTGGCCATTTTCCTTCTCTTTGGAAAATATCTTACATCACTCCTATTCCAAAAAATCTCCACCCTTGAATGTAGACAACTTTCGACCTATCGCAATCACGCGCACACCTTCTAAAGTTTTCGAACGCATAGTTCGTGATAGGATAACAAAGTGGATGCACATGCATTCTATATTTTCTGAAGAGCAACATGGTTTCGTTCCTAGAAGATCAGTTCAATCTCAGCTTCTCTCGGTAACTAATAGTTGGACGAGAGCCCTCGACCAAAGTAAATCTGTCGATTGTCTCTATTATGACTTGACTAAGGCTTTTGATGTTGTCTCGCATTGTAAACTTCTCCACAAACTAGAAAGTTTAGGCATTCGTGAAATTCTTTTGAGATGGACTAGAAGTTTTCTAACAGGACGTTGTTTCAGTGTTAAGGTCAACCGAACATTTAGTGACACTAGAGAAATACCATCTGGAGTCCCACAGGGATCGGTTTTAGGGCCGCTATTCTTCTTGATCTATATCAACGATTTGCCTCGAATTTTTTCCAACTTACCCTCAGTTAGTATTAAGTTGTCTATTTCTTATGATGAACTAGGTGCTCAAATCGCTAAATCCCAACTCTGTTTAGCAATAAATCAATTCGATAGGTATTGCAATACATGGCAGTTGGCAATAGCTGAAAAGAAATGCAATGTTCTATATTTAGGTAATAAAAACCCATGCTCAACCTATTATGTAAGTCCAAATACTCTTTTCACGAAATCAACCTCTGTTAGAGATTTAGGTATTTTAATAGATGATTCCCTGTCTTTCAAATCACAATATATGTTTGTTTGAATTTCCCACCAAAAAGGGAAGCTACGCAGTTACGCAATTACGGCGGGAGTAATTGGCGGGAACTGCGTAGGTGTAGGAGTTGCCATTCTAGGCAATATTGCAGACGGGAGGAGGTGTTTGTTTGTCCACCCCCCAGCCACCTTCATCAAGGTCTGTTACAGGATGAAAGCGTGCGGCGGTAGACGAAGTGGAGAAGGGTCTCAGGGACGCGGCAAGAGAGGATCTGCTACCGTACCTCCAGCAGTCGATGGTGGGCGGTCTGGCTCACCGCTCCCTACAAGCGAACAAGATGTCGTCATCCCAGCGGAGAGACTTCGCGGAAGTCCTCTCCCCTCTCCCCTCAAAGGCCAAGAACGATCAACTGGGAGAAGGACACGGGGGTAGCGTTGGAAAAGGATTCTCTCGGGTTGAAGATCTACCTTCGTCACAAAACTCGCTCTCTCAACCTTCCATTGCCCTGTTTCGATCATTCCGCACAGGTAAAGCCCTCACTCCAGACACCATTCGCAAGGAACTCGCTCGTGCGTGCGTGACGGTCGGAATTCGCAAGCTGACGCCTCACGAGCTCAGAGGTGGAGGAGCTACGACGTCAGTCAAGAAAGAAGCGTCACAGGAGCAAGTGCTCAATAGGGGGAAGATGGAAGATTGCTGGAGGAATGGCAGTGTATTTGGGAGACTCCCTGGAAGGCCAGGGTAGGGCTCTTTCTCTCTAATTAGTAGCTATGCTAAGCATTCTGGGGCCTCTTTGACCTTTTTATTGATGTATCAGATTGTTCACCTTGTTTCTTGTTCGGTTTATTTATTTATTTCAATACATAATTATATGTGACATCAGGTTTTTAATTCAGCTCAGGTAAAGGCGGTAACTCAATATCTCCATTGCTCAGTTTTCTTATTTATTCGGTTTTGTCTATTTGTTAGTTCGCTAGTTATCATTGTCGGCAAATAAGCCGTGGTTTGCTCAGTTATAGTTATTTTCTCTCACGTACACACATTTAACATGCATTTCGATGTTATATGGATATATGTACCTGTTGTGTCTCGTTGCTTTTAAAGGCACGGGCGTTTGTTGTGTATGTGTTTTCCCTCACGTCGGTCAGTAATAAAGGCCTTACCTCCAGTGGTTTCCCTCACGTCGGTCAGTAATAAAGGCCTTCCCTCCGTGTTCGGGAAATTCAAACAGTTGTTATGTGGTAGCCGAAGGGAACTTGTGACCGTAGGCGGAAACATAAGAGCTTTTGTGTCGGAAGGCATTACAAACAGTTTATGCCTTATTCAGAATTACTTCATGTATCACACCAGATATATATGTAAGATGTTAAAAATCATATGTTCTACCGATTTGTGAATTTTCTTCATCGGTTTGGTCTCCTCATTTAAAAAATGATATTAGGAAAATAGAGAAGGTCCAGCATATATTTACTAAACTTCTCTATTTTAGATGTAATTTGAACTGCTCTCCTAATATTAGTTATGAGAATCGTTTGAATACTTTAAATTTGACCTCTCTATATTGTAGGAGAATCATTAATGATCTCACTTACGCTTTCAAAATAATCCGAGGTGAAGTTGATCTTAAAGTTAGTACCTTTTATGTGTTCAAACCGTGTAATGGTAGAACATCCGCCTTTAATTTCCACATACCTATCACAAATAAGAGGTTAACTTTCAATTGTTTTGGAGTAAGAACGTCTAGGTGGATGATTAGTTTACCTGCTCAAGTTATGACTTCTCCTAACTCTAATGTGTTCAAAAAGAGGCTCAAGATGCTAAATGTTCTTGAAATTCTCGATCTGCACTTACCTAATCTCTGAGTTGTTCCCTTTTTTTGCTTTCTCTCTCCTTTCTTATTCTAGAAAATCATTGTTCAGATGTTATTGTCAAGAACAACGCTCACTATTGTATGAGTTATCTTATGTTTTGTCACATCAGTATTGATGTATGAATAAATAATAAATAATAAAAAAAATTATAGATAGATTGAACGAGGTGACATTTGAGGTCATTATAGATAGATTGAACGAGGTGACATTTGAGGTCATTATAGATAGATTGAACGAGGTGACATTTGAGGTCATTATAGATAGATTAAACGAGGTGACATTTGAGGTCATTATAGATAGATTGAACGAGGTGACATTTGAGGTCATTATAGATAGATTGAACGAGGTGACATTTGAGGTCATTATAGATAGATTAAACGAGGTGACATTTGAGGTCATTATAGATAGATTGAACGAGGTGACATTTGAGGTCATTATAGATAGATTGAACGTGCGGCAGGAGTTTAGGTCTTGAATGAAAAGATGTTTTCAATGCAACTTCATTGCTGTTCTCAGTCGTTTTCTCCTGGCAAAGTATAGGGAGAAATTGATGCAAAACAACGCGGGTACCAGCCCTGAAAGGCTCATTTCACTGTTTTTCCTTCTTGTCTTTCGGTCTCTATGCCTTTTCTGTATCACAGTACCCTGACCAGCCCTGAAAGGCTCATTTCACTGTTTTTCCTTCTTGTCTTTCGGTCTCTATGCCTTTTCTGTATCACAGTACCCTGGCCTGTCTCTTGGTTTTTCTCTTTCTCTATTTCTCAATCTTTTTTTTATCTTTCTGACTCTCTTTTTATTAAAACTTCCTGTTCTGACAGACCTTACTTGATAAAAAAATATGCGTTCTAGTTTTTTAAAAAGTTTTTCAAGTGTGGCATTTACAGCGTCTTTTGAGCATACAGATGGGAACAAAAGATTAGAAGGACGGAGGAAGTACCCTGCACAGCAGCGTAAACAAGTGAATCTTTCACCGCAAACATCTTCGGTTTTTTCTGTAGCAAAAGTTAATTTTTTTTAAACAGAAGTATCAAAGATTTTAAGAGCAACGAAAAATCTCTAAAAAATCGCTTTTTTATAGTAATAACAAACAATATCATTTCCAAGGCTTTCTAAATCACAGCCCTCTTTAACATTATTCATTGTGAAAAGACGGGTTGATAACCGCGCTCGGAGATATCGCCTTTATAGTGAGATAATAATCATACATAAATCATACTTAGATAAAAATCATACTTATTGACCGATTATGTTATCTACTTATCGTTTTAACACTTTGAGGTTGATTGATTACGTTTTGAGAGGGAACTGTAAGTCAAAGTCTTTTTTGAGTTCAAAGGCTTTATTAAGAGTTCGAAAGGACTAGCAAAAATATCTTGCTTTGTCATAAAATTACTCAGTAATAAGAAAATCTTCTTGGTTTTTGTATGGTATTAATTGTGGATTACAAAAGAATGAGAACGATTATCTCACAAGTTTATGGTGCAAGTAATGACTGTATGTACCTGCTCTCGTGGCATCCTTTCTCTATTTTCCCAGTGTGCATAGTAAACATTTGAACAATCGAAACCCTGAAAAAATAGAACTCTGCTTGCTCATAAAATTCCACACACTTTTCATCTTGACTGAACGGACTCAAAACAGTTTCGAGGCCATTATCAACCGAAAGCAGTGTATGTAACTGGGAATTCATGTAGTTTTTAAATGGGTCTTTACATTTGTACAGAGTGACTCACAAAGTATGCAGATTGTAGGCAGAGGTAACTAACTAAGTGAAGGAATTGTTCGAGAAACAAAAGTCGCTGGTCCGGTTCTCGACAAATCATAATTTTTGCAAGCATGATACATATCTCTGCTAATAGCGTGCTAGGTAACCCTGGCCCCCCCTATCTGCTAATAGCGTGCTAGGTAACCCTGGTCCCCTATTTGCGTTAAATGAACCAGCAAAAAAACAGGGCACACACAGTACGAAAGGTTTGGGGTATCACGAATACAAACTCACAAACATAGGCTAACCCGATTGCTTTCAAGAAATCGGTAATGTTCTCTGGTTTTTAAGAATGCAATATTCTTCCAAGCCCAACCTTGCAAATACAAACCATAGATTTGGGAAAGCGTTTAGAGTCCACCGCTACTTCTCTAAAGTGGCAGATTCCTTCAAACATATCTAATCGCGTAAGTGGCCTGAAAATTAGTGGTTTCAGGATGAATTTGTAAGCCTTCTTTTCGAAAACAAATGATTTTTGAAAAAAAGTACCTGGGAGCTATGCTCAGTTTCTTCGAAAAGATATACTGAAGAGGATGTTTGTAGTTCAAATTCTTCGATTCCCGCTCAAATAAACTTTTTTATTCGTAGTTTTATGATTTTTCCGTTGATAAAAGATATCCAACAGAAGTTTAAAAGAAAACAAGATTTTTTCTAGTTGTGAGAATTGCAATTGTTCTACAATGTTGAGAGATGAAAGAATCAGAAGGTGGATACGAACGATGTAGGCGACTAAATTGCCGGAGATGTCATCGAAGCAGCCAGCGGTCCATTCCCCACTCTGCAGCACTGCGAAGCTGCAAGATTGCGAGGCGAGCTCGCAAGGCGTATACAACTCAACAGAACTTTTTTTAACGGTAATATTGTTCAGTAAAATGCGTTTGACTTCCATGTGGTTCTCTAAAATTTTGAAAACACAACGCCGCCTTTGGCAGTACTTGGACATTTCGAGGCCATCTAACGCCGCCTTTGGCAGTACTTGGACATTTCGAGGCCATCTAACGCCGCCTTTGGCAGTACTTGGACATTTCGAGGCCATCTAACGCCGCCTTTGGCAGTACTTGGACATTTCGAGGCCATCTAACGCCGCCTTTGGCAGTACTTGGACATTTCGAGGCCATCTAACATGAATCATGATTGGATATCAAACCAAAAATATGCTTTTTTATAGTCTCATTTCAAAATTCAAGTCATGTAAAGTCGTATGCACAGTCGCTCACAATTGACCGGGAAGTGGAAATAAGTATGATTATCATTATAATGCTATGAATTATTACTGGTTTTGTGATATTGACAGCGCAGTCCATCCACTCCACAGCGCTGATGTTTTCCTTGCGTAAAGATGTTTGCCGAATACAACGTCCTTGCACCACGTTTGAGAGCCTAGGTTGAACAAAAAATTTTAGAAAGAGCGGAATCACATGAGAAAAACCCGTTCACTTGGAAAGTACTGGATATAAGTGATGAAGAATTATTTATGGTCGTACTTATATAATCTTTTTTCAAAGATTTTTTAAATTTTATAACCAAGCACTGGGCTTTTTTGGCCCTGTTTGTGGACCCCCCCCCCCTACCAGAGGTTCAATGGGTCATGCGTCTGACTTATTTACATTTACAAAAAAAAAAAAAAGCTTAGAAAAAGTTTACGCTAACGAGGCCGTATCAAAAAAATGCCACTCTCATCTGACCCATTGAACCTCTGGTAGGGGGTGTCTTTTTTGCCCTTTTTTTCTCCTAATTTTCTTATCCTATTTAATTTCAAATTCTAGGTTTTTGACGAGTTGTTTTGTTTTGCTTTAGTTAAATTTTCTTCACGTTTCATTGAATAATGTGTTCTTAAAACTTTTGGTGCTGAGAATTAGAAGATTCAAATTTTTTCCTAGTTAAAAAAATTAGAATGGAATAGTGACCAAAAAAATACCCGCAGTCATTTCTCGAGGTTGTATTTGTTTCCGCTTTTGAAGGTTGCAGATAAATTATTGATAGGAACATGGAATGGACGATTAATCTATCTAAATTGAATATTCGCATAGAAGTTATCACTTTGACTTGGAGTTTCGAGCTACTTCAGCTGGAATGACTTCTTCTGGAAATATTTGCATAGAAGTGACTTTTCTGTGAGAAGTGGAGGTATTGGTCAAAGTGACTGGTTATGAAGTAACTTTCCTGACTTTCGTCGTCTCGGTTCACTGTTGTTCAGCAGAACTTTTGACTTCAGAAAAAAACGAGAAAATCTTTCGGGAGAAAGCGGAAGCCGACTGAGTAGCCGGGAAGATTTGTAGTAAAATGATTTCGACTGTGCAATCATTCAGTGTTTTTGAAAAAGGCAATTGACAAATGAAGGGTAAGTGACTACAGTTTTCAGGGTGAATTGTATATTGGGTCACACACTTAAGACATACTGGTCCAGTTCCCAAGTCGTACGGCCTCGTCAGCGTAACCTTTACCGGCGCTAGTGCAGTTCCACTAGTAAGCATTTACGGCAAAACCACGCTTCAGATTTCAAAATTTTTGAGTTTTTGGACATAACGTGACTTAAGTAAGCGACGTAGGCACCAGGGCTAGGCGAAAAAAAAACCAAAAAAATTTTTCGAACTTTTTTTTTGATTTTGAAAGCCAAAAAATTTTTTTCGACTTTTTTTATCGAAATTAAAAAAAAAAATTTTTCGATTTTTTTTTCGATTTTAAAAACCAAAAAAACCAAAAAACGATTTTTAAAAAACCAAAAAAAAATTTTAAAACCAAAAAAAACAACAAAAAAACCAAAAAAACACCGCAAAAACTCTATTTTTGGCCTTTTTTCGGTTTTTTTTTGGTTTGCTCTTGAAAAATTTTTCGACACCTCGAAAAAAACATTTGTTGGAACTTTTTTTTCGAAATTTCGAAAAAAAAGTTTTTCCGCCTTTATGGTTTTTCGAATTTTCGAAAAAAGTTATTTTTGACTATTTTGTTTTTCGAATGTTCGAAAAAAGTTTTTTTTTCGAAAATTGTCGAAAAAACCAAAAAACCAAAAAACCAAAAACGAAAAAAACCGGCCCTGGTAGGCACACAGTTTTTTCAAAAACTTTTTTCTTCAGTTTTTTGTTGTTGATTTTTCTTAGCCCTGTACTAATCCGAAAGCATGATATTTGAATGAAAACCACTAACTATTTTTTGAGTTTCCTTGGCCCTAAACTACTCCGAAAGCATGATATTTGAATGAAAACCACTAACTATTTTTTGAGTTTTCTTGGCCCTATACTACTCCGAAAGCATTATATTTGAATGAAAACCACTAACTAGTTTTTGAGTTTCCTTGGCCCTAAACTACTCCGAAAGCATGATATTTGAATGAAAACCACTAACTATTTTTGAGTTTTCTTGGCCCTATACTACTCCGAAAGCATTATATTTGAATGAAAACCACTAACTATTTTTTGAGTTTTCTTGGCCCTATACTACTCCGAAAGCATATTTGAATGAAAACTACTATTTTTTGAGTTTTCTTGGCCCTATACTACTCCGAAAGCATTATATTTGAATGAAAACCACTAACTATTTTTTGAGTTTTCTTGGCCCTATTCTACTCCGAAAGCATTATATTTGAATGAAAACCACTAACTATTTTTTGAGTTTTCTTGGCCCTATACTACTCCGAAAGCATGATATTTGAATGAAAACTACTATTTTTTTGAGTTTTCTTGGCCCTATACTACTCCGAAAGCATGATATTTGAATGAAAACCACTAACTATTTTTTTGAGTTTTCTTGGCCCTATACTACTCCGAAAGCATGATATTTGAATGAAAACCACTAACTATTTTTTTGAGTTTTCTTGGCCCTATACTACTCCGAAAGCATTATATTTGAATGAAAACCACTAACTATTTTTTTGAATTTTCTTGGCCCTATACTACTCCGAAAGCATGATATTTGAATGAAAACCACTAACATTTTTTTTGAATTTTCTTGGCCCTATATTACTCCGAAAGCATTATATTTGAATGAAAACCACTAACAATTTTTTTTTTTGAATTTTCTTGGCCCTATATTACTCCGAAAGCATGATATTTGAATGAAAACCACTAACTATTTTTTGAGTTTTCTTGGCCCTATACTAATCCGAAAGCATGATATTTGAATGAAAACCACTAACTATTTTTTGAGTTTTTTTGGCCCTATACTACTCCGAAAGCATGATATTTGAATGAAAACCACTAACTATTTTTGGAGTTTTCTTGGCCCTATACTACTCCGAAAGCATGATATTTGAATGAAAACTACTATTTTTTGAGTTTTCTTGGCCCTATACTACTCCGAAAGCATGATATTTGAATGAAAACCACTAACTATTTTTTTGAGTTTTCTTGGCCCTATACTACTCCGAAAGCATTATATTTGAATGAAAACCACTAACTATTTTTTGAGTTTTCTTGGCCCTATACTACTCCGAAAGCATGATATTTGAATGAAAACTACTATTTTTTTGAGTTTTCTTGGCCCTATACTACTCCGAAAGCATGATATTTGAATGAAAACCACTAACTATTTTTTTGAGTTTTCTTGGCCCTATACTACTCCGAAAGCATGATATTTGAATGAAAACCACTAACTATTTTTTTGAGTTTTCTTGGCCCTATACTACTCCGAAAGCATGATATTTGAATGAAAACCACTAACTATTTTTTTGAGTTTTCTTGGCCCTATACTACTCCGAAAGCATTATATTTGAATGAAAACCACTAACTATTTTTTGAGTTTTTTTGGCCCTATACTACTCCGAAAGCATGATATTTGAATGAAAACCACTAACTATTTTTGGAGTTTTCTTGGCCCTATACTACTCCGAAAGCATGATATTTGAATGAAAACTACTATTTTTTGAGTTTTCTTGGCCCTATACTACTCCGAAAGCATGATATTTGAATGAAAACCACTAACTATTTTTTTGAGTTTTCTTGGCCCTATACTACTCCGAAAGCATTATATTTGAATGAAAACCACTAACTATTTTTTGAGTTTTCTTGGCCCTATACTACTCCGAAAGCATGATATTTGAATGAAAACCACTAACAATTTTTTTTTGAATTTTCTTGGCCCTATACTACTCCGAAAGCATTATATTTGAATGAAAACCACTAAAAAATTTTTTTGAATTTTCTTGGCCCTATACTACTCCGAAAGCATGATATTTGAATGAAAACCACTAACTATTTTTTGAGTTTTCTTGGCCCTATACTAATCCGAAAGCATGATATTTGAATGAAAACCACTAACTATTTTTTGAGTTTTTTTGGCCCTATACTACTCCGAAAGCATTATATTTGAATGAAAACCACTAACAATTTTTTTTTGAATTTTCTTGGCCCTATACTACTCCGAAAGCATTATATTTGAATGAAAACCACTAAAAAAATTTTTTGAATTTTCTTGGCCCTATACTACTCCGAAAGCATGATATTTGAATGAAAACCACTAACTATTTTTTGAGTTTTCTTGGCCCTATACTAATCCGAAAGCATGATATTTGAATGAAAACCACTAACTATTTTTTGAGTTTTTTTGGCCCTATACTACTCCGAAAGCATTATATTTGAATGAAAACCACTAACAATTTTTTTTTGAATTTTCTTGGCCCTATACTACTCCGAAAGCATTATATTTGAATGAAAACCACTAACAATTTTTTTTTGAATTTTCTTGGCCCTATACTACTCCGAAAGCATTATATTTGAATGAAAACCACTAACAATTTTTTTTGAATTTTCTTGGCCCTATACTACTCCGAAAGCATTATATTTGAATGAAAACCACTAAAAAAATTTTTTGAATTTTCTTGGCCCTATACTACTCCGAAAGCATGATATTTGAATGAAAACCACTAACTATTTTTTGAGTTTTCTTGGCCCTATACTAATCCGAAAGCATGATATTTGAATGAAAACCACTAACTATTTTTTGAGTTTTTTTGGCCCTATACTACTCCGAAAGCATTATATTTGAATGAAAACCACTAACAATTTTTTTTTGAATTTTCTTGGCCCTATACTACTCCGAAAGCATTATATTTGAATGAAAACCACTAACAATTTTTTTTTGAATTTTCTTGGCCCTATACTACTCCGAAAGCATTATATTTGAATGAAAACCACTAACAATTTTTTTTGAATTTTCTTGGCCCTATACTACTCCGAAAGCATTATATTTGAATGAAAACCACTAAAAAATTTTTTTGAATTTTCTTGGCCCTATACTACTCCGAAAGCATGATATTTGAATGAAAACCACTAACTATTTTTTGAGTTTTCTTGGCCCTATACTAATCCGAAAGCATTATATTTGAATGAAAACCACTAACATTTTTTTTGAATTTTCTTGGCCCTATACTACTCCGAAAGCATTATATTTGAATGAAAACCACTAACAATTTTTTTTGAATTTTCTTGGCCCTATACTACTCCGAAAGCATTATATTTGAATGAAAACCACTAACAATTTTTTTTTGAATTTTCTTGGCCCTATACTACTCCGAAAGCATTATATTTGAATGAAAACCACTAACAATTTTTTTTTGAATTTTCTTGGCCCTATACTACTCCGAAAGCATGATATTTGAATGAAAACCACTAACTATTTTTTGAGTTTTCTTGGCCCTATACTAATCCGAAAGCATGATATTTGAATGAAAACCACTAACTATTTTTTGAGTTTTTTTGGCCCTATACTACTCCGAAAGCATGATATTTGAATGAAAACCACTAACTATTTTTTGAGTTTTCTTGGCCCTATACTACTCCGAAAGCATGATATTTGAATGAAAACTACTATTTTTTGAGTTTTCTTGGCCCTATACTACTCCGAAAGCATGATATTTGAATGAAAACCACTAACTATTTTTTTGAGTTTTCTTGGCCCTATACTACTCCGAAAGCATTATATTTGAATGAAAACCACTAACTATTTTTTGAGTTTTCTTGGCCCTATACTACTCCGAAAGCATGATATTTGAATGAAAACTACTATTTTTTTGAGTTTTCTTGGCCCTATACTACTCCGAAAGCATGATATTTGAATGAAAACCACTAACTATTTTTTTGAGTTTTCTTGGCCCTATACTACTCCGAAAGCATGATATTTGAATGAAAACCACTAACTATTTTTTTGAGTTTTCTTGGCCCTATACTACTCCGAAAGCATTATATTTGAATGAAAACCACTAACAATTTTTTTTGAATTTTCTTGGCCCTATACTACTCCGAAAGCATGATATTTGAATGAAAACCACTAACATTTTTTTTGAATTTTCTTGGCCCTATACTACTCCGAAAGCATTATATTTGAATGAAAACCACTAAAAAAAATTTTTGAATTTTCTTGGCCCTATACTACTCCGAAAGCATGATATTTGAATGAAAACCACTAACTATTTTTTGAGTTTTCTTGGCCCTATACTAATCCGAAAGCATGATATTTGAATGAAAACCACTAACTATTTTTTGAGTTTTTTTGGCCCTATACTACTCCGAAAGCATGATATTTGAATGAAAACCACTAACTATTTTTTGAGTTTTCTTGGCCCTATACTACTCCGAAAGCATGATATTTGAATGAAAACTACTATTTTTTGAGTTTTCTTGGCCCTATACTACTCCGAAAGCATGATATTTGAATGAAAACCACTAACTATTTTTTTGAGTTTTCTTGGCCCTATACTACTCCGAAAGCATTATATTTGAATGAAAACCACTAACAATTTTTTTTGAAATTTCTTGGCCCTATACTACTCCGAAAGCATGATATTTGAATGAAAACCACTAACATTTTTTTTTGAATTTTCTTGGCCCTATACTACTCCGAAAGCATTATATTTGAATGAAAACCACTAACAATTTTTTTGAGTTTTCTTGGCCCTATACTACTCCGAAAGCATTATATTTGAATGAAAACCACTAACAATTTTTTTGAGTTTTCTTGGCCCTATACTACTCCGAAAGCATTATATTTGAATGAAAACCACTAACAATTTTTTTTGAAATTTCTTGGCCCTATACTACTCCGAAAGCATGATATTTGAATGAAAACCACTAACTATTTTTGGAGTTTTCTTGGCCCTATACTACTCCGAAAGCATGATATTTGAATGAAAACTACTATTTTTTTGAGTTTTCTTGGCCCTATACTACTCCGAAAGCATGATATCTGAATGAAAACCACTAACTATTTTTTGAGTTTTCTTGGCCCTATACTAATCCGAAAGCATGATATTTGAATGAAAACCACTAACTATTTTTTGAGTTTTTTTGGCCCTATACTACTCCGAAAGCATGATATTTTAATGAAAACCACTAACCGACGGCCAAGGGTCAGATTTATGACTAAGTTTTTCACACTCAGAGTTTCGATCGGTATGTGGTGGGATTCGGTTCTGAGCAGGTAATTTGAGGGACCAATCCCTTATTTTTTGCATTGTGTTGCTGCCACTCGGAACTTATTGCCTTTACTTCAACAACCAACAAAACGAAAGGAATTACAGATGTTCAGAAACTTATAATACCAGATGGACAAAGAGAGAGATCACTGACCAATATTACAAGAGGTAAAAAGATCAACAACCGAGAGTATAATAGAGATTCAGATAGAAAGAGAAATGAACAAACAGCAGTCTATAGCAGCCAACTCTTAAAGAAACACAGGCCTTGTTAGAGTTTAAATAATTCGATAATTTATTATCCTATCTTAGACCTGCGTAATCTCTAAACGATGAGATCATCGGCGCGATGACCTCATACCATTCAAATTAGGCGAAAATTTTGAAATATGATGTCATTTTGAGTAACTTTTTTTGGAAATAAAAGGTCATGCACGGAATTCCATTCTTAGAACTTACGCGCCTAAATCAATTTCAATTTAGTTAGTAGAGCAAAATTACAAACCAGTCAAGTTTTATTACATTTTTCTTACGGGCATACCCAGTGACAGAGTCAATGTCTGCGCTCTGCCCTTTTTTTATTACACGGACTTGATACTTCATGTTCAACCATAAAAGTGAAATGCTTTTTAAGTACGGAAACAAACTAGATTGCGATTAGTTAGTTTTTTAAGTTTCATTTGGAGAGGAAGAAGGCATTTGAAATGTCATCTTCTCGTACTAAGATACTATTTCGCGTGTTCTCATCTCTTACCTCACTGATCAAACATTTTGGTTCAAGAAGGTGCGAGAGCCATGATCTCATCGTGAAATATTTCAGTTATAATAACACTGACTCGATGATATCATTCATCGAGCAATGATGTCATCTTTACAGATACATCGCACGATCGCTTAACTTTTTTTGAGAGATTAATGTCGCGGCGGGTCTCTTTCAACCTCGCCGAGTTCTGTGTCGAGACGAAGACGGCAAATGTAGGAAATGGCTGGAGAGTCAGCAGGGTAATTAAACCCTGGTTTATTAAGACTAAAACATCAATGACGAATGCACGAAATGATTTAATCCTTTCCATCCTAAAGTTAACATAGCATAGAAGGAATGATATAAGGATGAAAGAGAGAAAGGGAAAAATAGAAAATATTCTAACTTAAGAATATTTTAAGATATGGAGAAGGCAAGAGTGAATGAGCAAGTCACTAACTTTTAAATTAAGAATATTTAATAGTTTATATATATATATATATATATATATATATATATATATATATATATTTAATAGCTATATTTAATAATTTAAGAATATTTAATAGCTATTGCCTATGAGGGAGAACTATTAAGTACTAAATCTATAACAGTACATTCCCTAAAATAAACTAGTGTTAAACAAAACACAACAAACTGAACATGTTCTAAACAAAATCACAATGCACAATTTCCAGAATTGTTAGAGTTCGGTTTCCGCCTTGAACTGCGGGGAATGATCAGGGAAAGGCTAGAAAAAGATACAAAGAGAATACGGGTTTATTAAAGATCTTGGAGTGATAATTTCAGAGAACCATTCTTTTTCTAATCATATTACTGACATAGTTAATAAAGCAACTAAACGTGTAAACTTTCTTTTTATAGCAATAAAATCGTGTAATCCCATAGTTTTGACACATGTTTACAAAGCTTACATACGTTCTTTTTTAGAGTATGCTTCCCCTGTATATGCTCCACACTTGTTATACGAGAAGCGTATGCTTGAAAATGTCCAGTATCTGTTTTTAAGACGCCTTTTCTTTCGCTGTAATATACCATGGACTTGTTATAGACTAGCTTGTGAAATGTTTGATTTGCAATCTTTACTGGATAGAAGACAAATAGCAACTTTTCGATTACTACATTCTATTCTGATCGGCTCATCCGATGTTTCGATCACTGATTTTTTCTCTATCAAAGAATCAAATACTCGTGGCCTCTCAAATAAGCTTTTTCCGCTTGTTACAGCTAGTGACAACATTACTGCTCATTCGTTTTCTAATCGTACGTATGCAATAGTCAACAATATGGATGATAGCATTCTTAGCATTTCTTCTGAATCATTCTCTAACCGTGTATTGTTGATAATTCCACGTCAGTATTTAAGATCAGATTTTGTTTACAACTTTAATTGGAATTTCATTTCATTCAATTATATTTTTATTTATATACGAAAGCAATGTGAGTGCAATGCCTTTTGCTGGATACTTTGTGATTGTTTGTAACATCTGTAATGATCACGAGATAAAGATGAATAAGGTATTTCTTCGATTTTTTATGTTTTCTTCAAACGTTTTACACACTATAAAAACAAAATGATTTTTGAAACTAATATTATTATAAAACTAACTAAAGTTTCTGAGAATCGGTCAATGTTTAAAAAATGAAATATAAAAATTCTCCTGTTATCATCTAAAACAGCTATGCTGTAAAAAAGCAAAAACAGAATCGGCTAGGAGGCAGTCGAAGTCGTTCACGTCGGTCCTCAGAGTGTCACCTTGCCAATTTCGAAACTTTACTTCGAAAAGCCATATATTTTAAGGGGATGATAAAAATTGAAATTTTCTCTACCATTATGTCAACTTGAGTTTTTTCCTTCATGAAATGTAATAATATCTTTGCTTTTAGCAATCTAAAGTTCGCCTTTCCATAAAGCAGTGACTATACTTACTCTAGCACGTGGCTTAACTTTCGAAAATACGTTAGTTTGTACACACTAAAAACAAAAGCCCCACTAAGTAAAGAGCGGTCTCCCTAAGTAAAATTGTGCCCTCGTATGGATAGTGTTTTTATTATTATTTTCCTCTTTGAACTATGTTTGCAATATCTCATCGCTCGCGTTCTACTTTTGTTGAACCTATCGTTAAAAACAAAAAAAACTTTATTTGACAAGAAAAAGGTTAGTGGTAGTTAGTGGAGCGGGGAAAAACACATTATTTTTACGCATCAATTTCATCCAATTCACTTTAACATGATATTGAAACTCCGTAAATTTCTTTTGAAAATTAACATGAAAATTTTAGCGGACAAGGATGAAGAAGAAGGCCAAGTGCCCGCCTTTCGACGAGAGCCAAAGCTTGGCTTTGGCGAGGATCTACAATTAGAACATGGCTGAGGTTAGGAATTTTCAATTTGTATTTTTCTAAATCTGTCTATATCTGCTTATACATTTGGGGAGTTAAAAGGCGCTGAGTAAATCAGTTGGCGCTCAACTAAAATTTCCACTGTTTCACTTGGCACGCTTTACTCCTTTACTTGAGGCATGCTTTACTCCTTTTCAGAGCAAGGCGAAGCATGACATTACAGCAATGGAAAGGTTAGTTCGAAATGATTCATCATGTACATTTTACTTTAAGATTACACCCATCAGTGGAAGGTAAAGGAAAGAAACGGTTCCATGACATCTTGCAGAGCGACACCTTGTAGAGCGACACCTTGCACCGCGCACTTTGCAGAGCGACACCTTGCAGAGCGACACCTTGCAGAGCGTGACCTTGCACCGGTCACTTTCCAGAGCGACACCTTGCAGAGCGACTTTCTTGGCCTTTAACAAAGTGTACACCCTACGGCCTGGCTTTAACAAAGTGTACACCCTACGGCCTGGCTCAATTAATTAGTATTCTTTTTTCTTTCTCTTTTTTATTTTTTTTCTCTTTCTTTTTTCTTACTTGTTCTCTTTCTTTCTTTTTTCTCTTTCTTTTTTCTTTCTCTTTCTTTTCTTTTCCTTTTTTAAAAAATTATCTTTATAAATTTTGGGGAAAGGAAAGGGGGGAGGGGGAGGGGGGTTTACCTAAGCAGGGAAGGGAGGGGGGCCCTAAAGGGGGAAGGGGGAGGAAGAGGGCCCTACCTAAGCAAAGGGGGGTGGGGGACCTAAGGGGGAGGGGGAGGGGGAAGGGGGGCCCTAAAGGGGGGAAGGGGGGCCCTAAGGAGAAAGGGGGGGAGGGAGTTTTCATGAATAAAATCTCTTCCTGATAAAAAATCTTTGGACGGCTAAAGTAGATTAAAGCCAATTTTTTACTAAGCCTAAGCGTTTTTTAATGTAAAAATAATTTTGTGATGTAAAAATGAAAATTTATAAAGATACTTCATTTTAAAAAGGAAAAGAAAAGTAAGAGAAAGAAAAAAGAAAGTAAGAGAACAAGTAAGAAAAAATAAAGAGAAAAAAATAAAAAGAGAAAGAAAAAAGAATACTAATTAATTGAGCCAGGCCGTAGGGTGTACACTTTGTTAAAGGCTCTGCAAGGTGTCGCTCTGCAAGGTGTCGCTCTGCAAAGTGTCCGGTGCAAGGTGTCGCTCTGCAAGGTGTCGCTCTGCAAGATGTCCGGTGCAAGGTGTCGCTCTGCAAGGTGTCGCTCTGCAAGGTGTCGTGTTACCCAAAAAAACAATAATTTTAATGAAATATACAACAACAAAAAAGTGAAATGATTTTTAAGTACGGAAACGAATTAGATTGCGATTAGTTAGTATTTTAAGATTCATTTGGAGAGAAAGACAGCATTTGAAATGTCATCTTCTCGTACTTTAAGATACTTTTTCGCGGAAAATAGCAAAAATTGACATTGAAAAGAATAATCTAGAGGTAGCTGAGACGGGTCGGAGAAAAAGCAAAACTCGAATGTTTTAGGGTATAATTCACCCAACATAGAGTATTGTCTCTGTACTCGTCGCGTACGTAGAATATTGTAGCCGTAGAACTATAATTTACTAGCCGGCTATAATGTTCTAGGCTGTTGTTGTTGTTGCCGGCAAGCATCCCGCATCGAAGACTTAGTTATGAACACTCTCTTTAATGAGAGAAGTTCTCGTATTCTTCTTAGAAGATGCGTCCGGAGAAGGGTTTTGATGTCCTTTGCAGTCCTGAGACTGTCATGCTGCACCTTGTGAAGGCGGACATCGTTGTAGCAACCTGTTCATGCTATAGGCCTTGTGAGTGGGTGGTCAAGCCGGCCTAGCATCGTTTTTTGGTGGGAGTAGAGACGTCTCGCCTGTCGTTGACCGGAGATAGGCAAGAGGCTATTTGACTGGCGCCTCGACTCGCCATTGAAAAGTATAGCGGAGTATCGGCTGATGTTTTGTCCGGTGGCATGCACAGGCCGGTCCGGCATCGCCTTCCTTTGACGAGCTATACTACCCAGTTTTGGTCCGCGGCGGGATTTCTCCCGCTACCTCCCAGCACGAATTCTTCGTAGGGAGGCGTCCCTCTATCCGCCACCTGAGGTCGCGCTCGATTCTGGACTGGATGATCCGGCTCCATCCGTGACAGGCTCTTAAGGCTGTAGAGTCACGAATGGCCACTGTTGCCAGTGTGTTTCGAGATGTTCTAGGCTAGAATATTGTCTCTGCAATCAAAACATGCCTATCTTCAACTTTCCCTATAATTTACTCTATAATTCAGCCTAGATTATTGTCTCTGCATACCGCCCCTGGCCTTCTGGCATTTCTAAAATCACCGGAAATAAACACTTTCTGCTATTTACCAATTTTCCAGCTATTTTGGCCCATAAATTGACACGAAAAGTCAAGTTTTCTGTGATTCACTAATTGGAAGACAGAACGGCCACGTTGCTAATAGCCAATCAAACACAAAGAGGAGGTGAGGCAACAGAGTACTAAGTTAGAAGGGTCCTAAAGCGAAGAATGCGATGATAAACTGGCTGAATCTTCTTGTAGTTGTGAGTTACTTCAAATTGAAAATTCTCATTGTTGTAGCAAAGTCTACGAGAGCAGCTGTATTGCGAGATTCTGCTAACAATGCCTAACAAATTGGACTCTATTCCTCAAGGTATTCGAGTAAGGTATTCCTCAAGGCTCTCCTTTAGGTCGCCTATTGTTCATTATTTTTATCGGTTTCGTAAAATATTTCATTTCTGAATCTGTTCGGTTCTGTCTCTTTTCAAATGATATCAAGAATATGGGACGTGCTCCTTCTACTTGTACCCATTTACAATTGGCCCTCGATCGTATCACAGATTGGTGTTTTGCCTGGAATCTGTCGCTTTTTTTTGTTGTCGCAGTTCCAAAGTGTAAAGCTATCCGCTTAGGCTCTACTATTTCTCGTCATGCTTATACCATCGATGATCGGACTTTAGTAGTGAGTAATATTGCTAAAGATTCAGGTGTGGTTATAAATGATCAGTTTACTTATCATGATCATGTGGTTGAGCAGTGCAGAAGAGGATCAGATATCGTGAATATGTTGTTGAAGGCTTTCAAATCACCTTCCCATTCACTCTTAACAACGGCGTACAAGATTTATGTGCGTCCTATTCTTGAATATGCTTGCCAAGTATGAAATCCTACCTCAGCTAGGCTAGTCAGTGTATTAAAAAGTCCAGCGCTCGTTTACTAGAAGAATTTTGTCAAGATCGGGTCCCTTAAGACTCTCCTATTCTGAGAGACTATTAATATTCATACTCCCCTATTCTGAGAGACTATTAATATTCAGACTCCCCTATTCTGAGAGACTATTGATATTCAGACTCCCCTATTCTGAGAGACTATTAATGTTCAGACTCCCCTATTCTGAGAGACTATTAATATTCAGACTCCCCTATTCTGAGAGACTCTTAATATTCAGACTCCCCTGTTCTGAGAGACTATTAATATTCAGACTCCCCTATTCTGAGAGACTATTAATATTCAGACTCCCCTATTCTGAGAGACTCTTAATATTCAGACTCCCCTATTCTGAGAGACTATTAATGTTCAGACTCCCCTATTCTGAGAGACTATTAATATTCAGACTCCCCTATTCTGAGAGACTCTTAATATTCAGACTCCCCTATTCTGAGAGACTATTAATATTCAGACTCCCCTATTCTGAGAGACTATTAATATTCATACTCCCATATTCTGAGAGACTATTAATATTCAGACTCCCCTATTCTGAGAGACTATTAATATTCATACTCCCATATTCTGAGAGACTATTATTGTTGGACTTAGAACCTCTTCATTATCGTCGTGCAATTTATGATCTTTTTTTGTTCATTCATAAATGTGTACACATTTATGAATGAACTGAGATTTTCACGCCAGTCTCACAACACCTCCTAACAATGGTAAATGTTCTATTTCTACATGTGTTTCTCGGCAGTTCTCTGTTTGGAACTCTTTGCCCATCGAAATTGTCAGCATACAGAATAACACTGTCTTCAAGAAACCATTGCTTTGCCTTCCTAAGGAAAAGGCGCTTCCTAAGCCACTTGTTAATGATTGAGCTTTATTTAATATTGTATCTTTTTTAAATGAGCGTCTGCCCTCCCAACCCCTACACCGCCACTACAATCAAAGTCCATGCAATATTGTATTATGCTTCGTTATGCTTTGATGAGTTTATGTGCATGTAAGAAAGAAATGAAATGAAATCAAACATTTACAGAGCACCTGAGCAGTCATAACCTCCAATTTACTCGCCCCAACTTTTCGAGTTTCATTGGAACTCCCTGCAAGCAGCGCAAAACAAAGCCATTCGAGTCTCGATTGGAAACCTTGCTATCGCGGACATTCAACATCTATCAAACGAAAGCAAACTTCTTCCTGTGAAGGAACACAAACTTATGCTGAGCAAACAATTCCCCACCAGGGCCAGACTTCAGCCCAATCATCCTTCTCACCGCATTTTTACTGAAGTCTAACCTCCCAGAGTAATCAGGAAGCACGCTAAAGATATAGACATAGCATTAAGTGACTCCGACTATAAAGAGGCCCTCAGAAAAATACACATGGACACTGTTAGAAACTTTCTCAGAAATACCCGATCCAATCCAATTCTAGGCACTAAACCCCCTAGAATACATACATATGTGAGTCTACGTCCCAACAATCAATAGAAAATCAGATAAATCTGTTCCAACTCCGTAGAGGCCACTCCAGTTTTCTTAGTAGCTACCTGAATCGAATAGGGCCCATGAATCTCCCCTGTGCCCACTGTGTAATTCAGAGCCTCATAACTCGAGACATACATATCTCTTCGTGTCGCTGTAACCCCACTTCATTGAGCCCGATAGACCTTTGGCGTGGGCCGCACTCGGTTAGGAAATTTCTGTTCGATTAATCTCTAAAAAAAGCAAAAAACGCAATAATAATTAATTTTAAAGTACGCAATTCTTCACAAATCATTTGTCTCTGGGTGTGGTCTGCGTCTCTAAAATTCGGCAAAATGTCAAAAACTAGAAAAAGTGCACATATTATTTCTAATACAGTCTTTTCCATAGCCGCAAAGCCTCGCTAGCGTAATCTTTGCCTAAGCGTAAGAAGAAAAAACCATGAAATGTACTAAAAAACTTTCAAAACATCAAGAAGATACAGAGCACAGCCAAGGTAAACTCTGCACTGTCTGACGCTCTACCACACCTAGTTTTCAAGCAGAGCCAATTAAAAAAATGCTTGAATTTGATAATTTATTTATTTTTCTTCGATTTTTAAAAACTCATCTTCGAGGTCTATAGGATGGAGTTGCATAACCATGCGAAGCATGACACCAGAACGCTGGTTTGACGACCAATAAAACAATACCATTCCCAAGTTTTTATAAGTACTGCGACCAATTTGTTTGCTTGAGTTCTATGAAGAATAAACCAAATATGCTAAATAAGTGGTGGTAGAAAATATCGGGAATGTGACTCACTAGCACAACTCACTTTCTCTTAAAATTTCCAGGTTGAGAACTTTTATATGATACTTTGTGTTAATGATGTTTTATACTCGATACTATGTCGCAGAAATTGCGCTAAAACAAGACTTTTTTGACTTCTTACTCCCCAGTGACAGGCCGAATAACACGACATAGACTCAAGGGTCCCTTTTGATGAACTCCGATTTAATAACAGATATTTTTGTTCAGTCTACTTGATTGTTGTGTAATATCCCAACTTTTGATTTATACAGCACGTATACGAAAGAACGGTGTACACAAAAATTTTAATAAAAATTAATCAATTCAATGACACCCGAAAAGAAACTAATTATTAAATCAGCATAATTGAGTCCTTTTTATGACGAGTCAACGTTCAGCAAAAAGCCCTGTATAAGCATAATCATGAGATTAGAACAAGAACAAAGAGGATCCGATAAATGTAATTGGTCAAACACCAAAAAAAGCCTTTGAGCTCATAACTGAAGCATTAACATAATGCAAAGTGTGATATGGAAACTACGAGGATAATTCATTCAACTACGAGGATAATTCTCGGAAATTATGCGAGACAATGTGAGATAGATAGGTTTCAGCAAAAAAGGTGGAAATTATCGGAACTAATGAAGCATGATGTGAGAAAGATGGACCACGTCAAAAAGGTGTGCTAGTATTTTCTTTTATTATTGCCAATTTTAAACGACTGGTCTGTTTATTTCACAGCAAGAGCAAATTATTTTAAAATCAAACCTATTTCTTCTGTCCATTCTGTTGTGAAATTTGCCCATTTTGCTGCGTATTCGCTTTCTGCGGAGGATTCTGCTTAACCTGCTGCGATTTCTGGGCAATAGGCTGCGAGTTTTGGTCCATTTGGTTGCGTGTTTTGAACATTTGGTTGCAGATTCTGTACGAATTGCTGCGAACTTGGTTGAAGATTCTGAGCAAATTGCTGCAAGTTTTGCAAATTCGGCTGCGAGTTTCTGCTAAAGAACTGCTGCCGGGTTTTGAACATTTTGTTGCAAGTTCTGGGCAAGTTGCTGTGGGTTCTGGGAAAACTGCTGTGGGTTCTGTAAGAACTGCTGCGGGTTTTGCACATTTGGCTGCAAGTTCTGTGGAAACTGCTGTGGGTTCTGTGGAAACTGCTGTGAGTTTTGCACGTTTGGCTGCAAGTTCTGTGCTGACTGCTGTGGGTTCTGTATAAACTGCTGGGAATTTTGCACATTCGGCTGCGTGTTCTGTAGAAACTGCTGGCGGGGTTTGCACATTTGGCTGCAAACCTTGTGCAAACTGCTGCAAGTTCTGAGGGGATCTGTTGAAGGTATTGCGAGAACTGTTGTTGGTTTTGGGGCATTCGGCTGCGTATTCTGTGTAAACTGTTGTGAGTTCTCCTCTACACTGGACTGAATGCTTTGAGCAACCTGCTGTGGACTCTGTGAGAACTGCTGGGGGCTCAGTAAAAACTGCTGTGAGTTTGGAACTTCGGATGAAGAACCTGGAGGGATTGCTGCGGGTTCTGGACATTGGGCTGAGGATTCTGTGCAGAAAGCTGTGAGTTCTGATCAAACGGCTGCGTGTTCTGCGCATTTGACTGCAAGGTTCTGTGAGGACGGCTGTGAGTTTTGAGCAGTCTGCTGAGAAAACTGCCCAAACTGCTGCGGGTTCAGCAAATTCGGCTGTGAGTTCTGAAGGGTTGCCTGTGGAACTTGCGCTAACTGCAGCGAAGACGGTACGAAGAGCTGTGCATTTGAACACCGATTTGGGGGTTCTGCAGTCCCAGTTGTGAGTTCTGTGAAAGTTGCTGTGGGTTCTGCCCAAACTGCTGAGAATTTTGAGCAACAGGCAATAAGTTTTGACCTAACGTCTGTTGGTTCTGCAGAAGTTGCGCGGGATTTTGTACAAATTGTTGTTGATCCTGCAAAAATGGTGTTGGATTCAGCAGCAAAAGCTGTGGCTGATTTGGGACGAATTTCTGATTCGGCGTGAATTGTTGATTAGGTGCGAATTGTTGATTCGATACAAATTGTTGATTCGGCGTGAACTGTGATTCGCACAAATTGTTGATTTGGTACAAACTGCTGGAAATTCTGCACGTTTTCCTGCTGGTTGAGCCCGTTCTGTGGCTGGACCTGCAGTGTGTTTGCCTGTGCGGCGTCTTCCGGATAAATTTTCGGACCACAGCAACTTCTGAAAATGAACTCTCGACAGTAAGGCAGAAGATTCGGAATGCCTTGATGATGCTGCCAAATAAGAAAGAAGTTTTTTGAAATTTACTGGAATCTCTTTGCTAATACTAATGCTAAGCAGTGGAATTGCCCGAACTGAGAAACTTTCGAAACCGATTATGAAACCTGCTCTGAAAAAGTTTTGCAAAATTTTGAAGATGAGGAACCCTCGACAAGATTGTGAGTAAACCTTACTTTAAGTAACCTACCAAATTCCGTGATTGCAAACGGTTGAGAAGAATGGATTTACTTAATAACAAAAAAGATTAACATCTAGAACAGACCTCATCTTAATATTTTGTATAAAGTCGAAGTATTCGTAGTTCTCATTTCGCTGTAAGAAGTGCCAATGGAATAGAAATTCGCAGGAGAAAAGGAGCCCTAAAACAATTTTTTTTTGGGTGAAATTTTTCTTCCATACTCTTCTTGATTGAGAAAGAGTCATGGTAAAAAAATTCGAAAAATGGTGTTCGAGTATTTTGTAAAGTAATTATTACTATATATAAATACATCTAGTCGAAATTTTCTTCTTCATGAGCAACCTCTTCAAATTTCATGAGAAATGATAAGGACAATCACGAGAAAGAAAACCTGGAGAAACCGTTGATATGAGGACGAAAGGTAAAATTTGGTTTTCTTCACAGTTCTCGGTGTAGTAAACGTAGTAGATTTTGAAAAAAAGCTCCCCGCAAAGGTCGACGACCCTTCCCAGAGTCTCCAAAACCACCTGAATAATTATTTTTTTCTAGTCTCGTTTTTCTCTTCCCGAATTTTCATCTTTCAGCCCTCTTCTTGTTGTTTTTTCACTATTTCCTTGCCTCTCTATCTCTCTGTCTCTCTTTATCTATCGCTTTGTTTTTTTCTTTCTTTTTTCTCTCTCTATTACCACCGCTTGTTTTCCTCTTATTTTCTTTTTCTTTTCTCTTCGCACTTTGCTTTTCCAACATTGCTATAAATGATGATTATTTACAAATCAACTCACGCAAACCAGAAGGACAAAGAGCGGTTGTCTGCTTACGTTCTTCGGAATCAGGAGTAATATCAGGCACTGCAAGCAATTGATTGAATTTTTAGAATTCTAGGGCTCTGAATTTCGATTTTCATACTGACCGATGAACGCGAAGGTGTATAATATTTCCTATAACCCACAAACATGATTAAACTCAGTCTCTAGCAGGGTTTGGGCGTTTTGAGGACCATGTCCATATTTTTTCTACGTTAAACATTCTCGCTCTTGCTTGATCAGTCAGGAACACAACTGATGATAGAAATGCATTGGATCAAAGAAAGTATGGCGTTCCATCTCTATGACATCGATTATAAAGCGAATGAATGAATAAATAAACTCAGTATTGATAAAAAAGTTTCGTGGATCATTTTTTGAATCTCTTACCAGTGAGCAAACAATAGAAATGCCAGTCTGATACTCGTCACCCCAAGCGTAGTTTAAAATCTGCAATACTTTTTTCAATGGAAAATTCGATCAATAAAATGAACATTGAAAAATAATTTTGCAAGACTATATCCACTAAAATTGTAGTTTTGAGTATAATAAAACAGATTCAAAGTGTCGGAAGTCGAGAATTAACTTTTCTTAAGATTTCTCTACAGTCTATTGCTAACCGCCTTTGCGTTGGCGATAAAATCAATTAATAATGTGTATGCACATCTAAGAAATTCTCCCTTTTGACACCACAAACTGCGTTACCATGGTCTTAATTCATTTTATGCGAGAAGGCGTTAGATTGAGAAAAGTCTCAGAAGATGCAGAGCTGTGAAGCAATCTACAAGTTCAAGGGGGTCAGATATGAAGCAGATAAGTAGCCTCCCCACTACCCGATGGTAATAGGGCCAGGAATAAGAAAATGCAATGTTGAACTATTCATCCAGATTCTAAGTCTTTACACTACTGCTATTGAATACATCGTGAATCTAGGGATTGAAAACACCTAATATTTAAAGAAATCGATAGCAAGAGCTTTTCTTTTCGCTATTTGATTGAAAATCGGTACAAGAAACTTTGGCACAATTTAAAGGCGCTCCGCATTACTTGCGGGGGGGGGGCTCTTATCGTTCCTTTAAAAAAATGTTTTTTTTTAATACAAAATTTTTTTAATTTTCTTATGCGGTCTCGTTCGCGTAAGCCGTTAGCCTAAACTTTTTCCTAAGCCTAGGCGTTTTTAATGTAAAAACAATCTTTAAAAAAATTCATTTAAAAAAGCATTCCCCCAAGTAATGCGTGCCCCCCCCCCCAAGTTAAAAAAGAACCGAAACTTGAACAATCTATTTATTTTTTAACCAGTCAGATTTTCAAGAAATTTATTCAAAGGTTTTACGAAGAGGGAAACAAATAAACCGAACCTCGAGCTTGTCGCGCGTAACCGAGAGCCAATACAAGCTGAAACATACATACATTATTCAAATAATCAAAAAAATTCCGATTCACATTGCATAACATCATTTACATGAAAAAAGTGAAATCGGATTATAAAGTGAAAAAACTGTCACGGACGTGAGATCAGTTAATAGGTTTTTTGAGAAAAAAATGGTAGAAGCAAAAATTTCAAATGGGACCGAAAGTTTAAGAATATTAGAGTGAACTATTAGAAGATGAGAATCGAATACAGTAGAATAAGTAACTGTACACTTCTCGGGAGAAACGTTACACATACACTTCCGTCCAAAATTTCTGAAATATAATGGTTTTTTTTAAAAACATTTTTTTTCCGAAGTAAATGAATCCCAACTCAAATTATCAACAACAAAAAAATTTCAGTGCGTGTTAATGCCGCTCACGACAACATTTAATGAGATTTTCTGAACGTATCCTGCAGTTACACCAATTGATATTCTTTTTTTTGAACTATTTTTTCTTTCGGTTTTCAAGTATTTTTTCTCGTTTTTTGAGATTTTCTGTTTATATTTGCGTTCCAAGATATGGGCCGAGCTTATGGAGAGCCAGAAAACGTCTGGAAGCTTGCAAATATCAAATGTTTCTGGGTCCAAACAGAGCCGGACTTAGGCGGAAACTCGCCAAGCAGTTTGCGATGACTCAAAACGCCATTTCTCGGATTCTTTCACGTTATCGATCACAGCTAAGACATGT
>OZ057404.1:30122583-30267167 GCA_964056735.1 Allodiplogaster pararmata | reverse complement strand
AGCAGGGGTATTTTTAGTGTGCAAGAAAAAGGTACAGTCACCCGCCAAAAGCGGAAAAATTGTTTCTTATAAGGTTTCTTATAAGGTTTCCCCTATTATGGTTTAAAAAAAACAATGGCCCGTGAAAATTTATTTCAATTCGCATAAGGGTCCCCTTTATGATTTGGAAAAACAGAGGCCCGCTGACAGCAGGTCTGACATGACTATCTAATCCCTGGTCAAGCGAAGACCTGAGAAGCACGGCCCCGGACATTAAAGTGGTCGTATCGTCTCCCACAGTGCCTGCTCCTTCATTGAGAACCATCCGACGCCACTTGCAAGTTGCTGGATTCAATGGAAGCCGGCCTGTCAAGAAGCCTTAGATAAGCAAAAAATCGCAAAAACCGAGTGGATTGCGCGAAGCGTCATCTCAATTGGACACGCCATGAGTGGTCCAAGGTTGTCGAAAGTGACGGTGTGAGGTGGGTGAGACGTCCTGTGGGCACGTGCTTCTATCCCAAATACCAGTTGCCCGTCGTCAAGCATGGCGGTTGCTCCGTCGTGGTTTGAGGCTTCTTCTCCGTCAACGGCATGGTTACGCGTTTCATTGGAAACCTCGATCACCACAACCATGAAGAAATCCTACGCGCATTCATTTTCCAACAATGTTGAAGGAAGAATAGAAGATCTCCCAGTCAACCATAGACGCATTGATCGAATCAATGCCTCGTAGATGACAACCAGTTATAGACTCCAAAGGCTACGCCACAGAGAATTCGCTTCTAATACTTAGTTTTGAGAACTATAATTATATACATACATAGCTTTGAGCACTTTTGGCGATTTCGATACAAAACAAAAAAAGATTGATACAAAACAAAAATATTTCTGAAATCATGAGTTTTTGAATGAAAAAATATATTCTATCACTGTTTGTCCCCTCGAAGAAACTATATATACCTTTTGAACTTTACGGAGAAAAAAAGTGAAGCAGAAACAGTCGTCAGCTTTACTAAACTCAGAAGAATCATTCTCCACATCTCCACGAATAAAGAAAAATGTACATACATATTAAATCTTTTAGTATTACTCACTTGGTTTTTATCTTATAAAGAATCATAAAATCATGTGAAAAGGAAATGGGTAGGCTTTTATCGAACTCTTCACCTACATACATATAGTGAACAACATAATGTTGCTTGCACGCAAGGGGAAGGGGGCTCAAGTACACTTAACTGGAGAAAACTTTTTAACATCCTACCTGATTTTTTTAAAAAAACATTGTTTTTAGCAACCTAAGTTTTTAACATCCTACCTGATTTTTTTAAAAAAAAACATTGTTTTTAGCAACCTAACTTTTTAACATCCTACCTGATTTTTTTTTAAACATTGTTTTTAGCAACCTAACTTTTTTTTTGAACACTCAAATAACTTCAACTCAGTCATCCATTTTCATTCAAATTGATGAGTGTTACTCGATAAAGCGAAGCGATTAAAAAAGGGGACCTTGCTTTTTGGAAAGAATACAGCTAAGAAGAAAATTGATATTAAGTCATATTGAGCTCATGGGGATTAATGTAGTTTCTGTTGCGTCATGGTGTCATTTTTTTCATGGAATTTAAATTATATTATATAATTGAACTAAATATAGTTAAGACTGAGAATAGTCCTTGTGTTAGTATATAACCAACCGTATATGTCTTATCGGAGTCGAGGACTTTTCATTCTAACCAGGCTTCACTGTGTTTGAAGTATGTTGCTGAGCATTTTTTGGTTTTTGACTCTTACTTGAAGTTTTTGGGAAAGTTATTATTTGAGAAACGAACAGTCACGACGGAGGTGACCACTGCGGGCCAGACTTTATCGTAGTATTCGTAGTTGACCCCTCTGATCACCGCCCAGAGCCGTTCCAGTACGAGGAAGATTGTAAAGAGAGTCGCCGAGAATATTCCCGTGCGATAAATGTAGTAAACCAGCCTGCAATGAGGTCACCAGGTTAATCGAGTAAACGGTCTTCGCCTATGAGTTCGACGTTCTCATGAAAGCTTTGATCTAATCAAAATTATGCCGATGATGAAAGAAGCGAAGCGAATTTAGTCGAGAAAAAAATTGAACCGCTGACTCTTTTTATCAACAAAAGTTGAATCAACACTTACATAGAAAAGTTTAAATTTTCAGAGGTACGTTTGCTTCTAGCGCGATTTCGGAAATCATTGAATTGTAGATTAAAGTTTAGTGCGCAATTTATATTGGAAGGTAAAGTGTTCTAAACACTTTGAAGATTATTACAGGATTCTTTTTTCCCCATACTCAGATATATGTAGATGTCATCGGTCTACGCAAAATCCTATAAATTCCAGTTCAAATCAGAATATGACTCACCAAAGTTAGCGTTGAAACTTTTTATGGTAGTGCCAGTGAAGAATGAAAAAGAAGTAAGCAACTAACTCCAAGACTTTCAGTCGAAGAACCCACGCGTAAGGGACTTGGAGTCTCTCGCCGTTGACGACAAATGTCGGGGAGGAAGCAATGACGATTAGATGAGAAAGCAACAGGAAGCCGAGAAATATGCTGGAGTACAAATAGATTTCTTTCTCCCGAGAGAGACTACGGAAAAGAAAAACTCATTAACCCATATGTGGCACGTATGTATAAACTACTGTAAATCTTTACATATTTGACTTAATAAGAGTTTTTCATATTTTTGAAGTTCCTCATAGCCCGGTAATAGACAACATTGAAATATAATAAGAGAACTTTTTGGGAATTAAAAAATTTTGAATTCTAAAAAAGAACCGAAAATTAGGGCCAAACTTTAGGCGAACACAAATATGAACGTAAAGCAGAAGAGAGAAGAGAATCAGCCGAATAAGACTATAGACAGCGGGCATCACATTCAGGGGCATGAAGGGGTACAGGTCACATCCCTTGTCAATAAACTCCTGGAAGAAGCTCGGCCCAATCGTTGTCATCTGCAACCAAGACACATGCGGCCATTACTGGGAAAAAACGAAAGCACATGCGGCATTCCCTTGGTTTTCGGGGGTATTCCCTGAGTGTGAGTAGAACATGGAACCTATTGCATTGGTGATTGACTTCTCTGGCTGAGAAAGAGGAATTTCCATAGCCTATGCCCGTTCGTATAGGTTATTTGTGAGACTGGGAATCACTACTTTTAACGCCTAAAAAGCCGGGGGAAGCTGTCGATCTCCTTCGTAACGGAATGAATGTTTTCCTCGTCGCCACTATTTGCGGACTAAGATAATAAGAAGTTAGATAATGCGATTGCGCTACGAGCCTTTTTGTTCATAAGAGTTTTGTTTTAACATAGGAGTTCCTTTCCAACTTCTTACTTAAATCCAATTTTCTATGATTCTGTCTGTAGAAGATTCTCAAAGAGCGAGCAGTTTCGAGCCTGAAAAAAAGTAGAAAACTGACTTGAGCCTAATTGCTTCTACTGAATTTTTTTTCCTGTGACAAATTCTACAGAACTATTTTTAGAATATTTTAAACCACAGTTTTCGATGATCATTTTTTAAACAACAGTTTTATTGACCAGTTTTGATATCCCGAATCATGACCAGTTTTCCTGATTGAGATCGTAATAAATTTTTCCGTTTCCTGCTATCACAGAAAGGAGCTTCTTGTTTTGTATAAAAGAGTATTTACGGTTGAAAAAATTCTTCTCACCACTTTTCAATGTAAAACAAAATAAGATCCAGTGATTCTAATGGACTTAGCCAAACTCAATAAATGAAATCCGACAGTTACTATGAACCAACTGGCTAATAAAAAAGAAGTATTGAAACATAATCGATAGAAGGTTTGCTAACTTTCATCTCGATTGAGTTTTTTTTAAAAAAAAACTAATGAACCTGATATCATGGTTTTTGGTAACAATGGAATATCATGGTTTTTGGTAACAATGGAATATCATGGTTTTTGGTAACAATTTAAAAAACTCAAAAAAGCGGTCCTTGCCTAATCATCGGCTTTTAATTCTATGTTTGACAGATTAGGAGAATTCACGAAAAATTCATAATTTTTTTAATCATGAATTTTTTTATTGAATTTGCTTCCCATTTTCAGTTGATCTATGCGTTGAATTTTTTATTGTAAACGCTGCTGCGACCGTCGTCGTTCTTAATAAGTAACACGTTTTTATCTCCTTTTTCATTGCTGATTATTCATTGTTCTACATAAGATGAACAAATGTTCCGAACAGATGAACAAATGAGAATAGAGTTACAAAAAAAATTTTCCCGGGTTAACAGCTTGAAACCGTGATTTCCTGCAGACTGAGTTGGAATGACGTTGAGGGCTTCAGTCGTCACTAGTAATTTGAAGGTGCGGGCTACATTTGAACGTCTTCTTTCATTGAGCCTTTCGTTTATATTATAGCACTATCGCAAGGAATAGCAATATGTCACCGGGGTGTGATGGTAACGCGCTTGCTACCGGTTAGACAAGAGATGGCTTGTTTCGATCCTGCCCGGTGGACTAGCTTTTCCGTGTGATTTTTGATGAATTGACATCTTGCTCGAGTCATTCTTCAATTGCTCATATAACCACTTCAAAAATTTGATCCAAAACATATAATGTACCGACTCAGATATGCGAGTATTTTTTCCGGAAGAGTCTACACGGATCTACTCCACGGAGCTAGTAGATGAACTTTCACGCGACATTGGCTGTTTTCTATAGCAGCCTCTCATCTCGTGTGCAAATGGACTATAAAAACGCCAACTCTTATACCACAATTCCTATCCTGATCTTCCCCTGCCACGATAAAAATAAATAAATAAATAAACATCTGTAGTGAACAGCCTTCGAAATATGTAACTGAGCATTTTAAGATTTTTCTTCTGTGTTCTCAAGACTATCTTCCAGAAGCTTCTCGTGAACTGTCTGAACTGAATGGCCCCCCAAAAAAGAAAAAAAATTCTCATATATAGTGAATGCTCGTGAACTGGACCACACTTTAGTATTATTTTTCATGCGCACTACGCCTGTTACGTTTATATGGTCGTTGCGTTTTACGATTTACTATTATAAAACTTTTCATAATATGACAAAGTTTGAGCTTTAAAAAAATTAAACAAGTTACCCACAAATACTCTAACTAAACTAACGAATTATTTATTACCACCAAAGTATAACTTATGATTTCATCATTGACATGGCTGAAAAGTAGAAAACAATGAATTGGGGAAAACTTAGACAGAGGTATGGAATAGGCAATTGTGGAGCTGCTGTGAACAACCCTGAAAAATTAAATTGTATCTCAACCTCGAATTTCCAAAGAGTCTCGCGATTAGTTTAATCCGAGAGTTCATAAAGTAAAGACGAGTGTAGATATTTGAACAGTAAAGGATCGGAATACTAGAGGTAACGAAAGCTCGATCGGTAGAGCACTAGACTACCAGTGTTCTCGAATTGTGGTTTTGGTGTTGTATGGGCCTTAAAATGTGCATTATCATCTGTGCGTGTGTAGCTCAGTGGGGAGAGCATTCGCCCGGAATGCGAAAGGTCACGGGTTCGGTTCCCGTCACACCACACAATTTTTGCACAAGTTTCTACGAACAATCCGCTTCTCTGCTCGGTATGAAAATCCTTTGCTTGAGATCAACGAGGAGTAGGGAATATTCTTATTGACATGGGGGCCGAACCGGGATGAGAAGAGAGGATAAAAAAATGTTGTATGGGCCTTAAAATGTGCATTAGCATGTGTGCGTGTGTAGCTCAGTGGGGAGAGCATTCGCCCGGAATGCGAAAGGTCACGGGTCCGGTTCCTGTCACATTACACGATTTTTTCACAAGTTTCTGCGAACGATCTGCTCCTCTGCTCGGTATAAAAATCCGTTGCTTGAGATCAAAGAGGAGTAGAGAATACTCTTATTTACATGGGGGCCGAACCGGGATGAGAAGAGAGGATAAAAAGAGAAAAAGATCAAAAAAGAGAAAAAGAAGAAAACCCGAGCATGAGCTAGTTCGGAGAAACAAAGGCGCCAAGACCTCTGACCCTAGACCTCGAGAGACCTCGGTGTTGAGAGGGGGGCATGTTGTATGTGCCTTAAAATGTGCATTATCATGTGTGCGTGTGTAGCTCAGTGGGGAGAGCATTCGCCCGGAATGCGAAAGGTCACGGGTTCGGTTCCCATCACACCACACGATTTTTGCACAAGTTTCTGCGAACGATCCGCTCCTCTGCTCGGTATAAAAATCCGTTGCTTGAGATCAACGAGGAGTAGGGAATACTCTTATTTACATTGGTTCTCTTCCTGACCGGAGAAAAAGCGGTAGTTTCTGTACTCAGCGAGAACATTTCATCAATATAAGAAGGTAATGATCTTACAAACGCCAATTACATATATTGTTCACTTACGGTAGTACAAATAGTAGACCACGCCGTAATTTGCCAATTGGCATGATCTTCAAGAAAAATCACGGATATTAATGACTTGCAAGAAAAGGGTGCGGTTGGTTCTCGGTCTTAATTGGCAAACGATTTCGTACCAGTTATTTATAGCCTTTCTCGACTACTTAAAAAATTTAAAGCGGGAAAAACCTCAGCCTAGCGTTTCTCAGCGCCGTTCTCCAAATGCATCGACTTAGATGCTTTAGTGTTGTCAGACTCGTATGTCTGCCAATTTCTAAAAAAACAGTTTACTTATTTTAAAAGATCACACAACCAGCATGGAGCTCGCAACTTATATCAGACAGGTGAGAATAAACACAAATACTGAAGCACGGCCTAAATAGGAAAAAAAACATAAGGAAAAACATTCATTGTTTAGAGACCGCACACTCAGAACGTCGATAAATGTATCACAAGTGATCAATATGCGTGAATAATTTTTTGATGATAAATTTTTCGGTTTGTGTGTGTAACAGTACTTGGACACATTGAGACCGTACCGTACAAACCATATTCTACATTCTCGCGACTCTAAGTTAAACGTGTTTAAATGTACTTTGTCAAGAATAGAACTTTGTGAAATTGTATGAATTTTGGCAATACATGTCGATGACATCGATCATAAAACGAATTGAAAAAATGGGGGGGGGGGGGAAACCATTTTTTCCACGATGAGCCCTTTCCGAAGATTACAAGTCTGTCTGAATTGGAGGCGAATATGACTTTTGGCATTATCTTTAAAATGTAGAAGGGTTTTGAAAAATTACATAAATTGTATTGAGTACTTCTCAATTCTTTTCTGAAATTTGGTTATTTCAACTTTTCCCCATAAACTTGAATTGATTTCTCCGCTTTGGCGGAATTTTGACGTATACGTACGTATTCATAGAAGTCCTTCGTGTCTAATCGAATGTTCTCCGTGAGCATTCCAGTTGTCATCTAGGTAGACGCATTGCAAATAATATTAAATCGTTCGAGAATTTTCTGGAACATTGTCTGTTAAATTTTTTCTCTCAGATGTTCTGGAACCACTGTTATAAAATGATTTTTTTCAAATTTTCTGTTTATAGAAAATTTTCTCTTAACTGCAATAGATAAAAGTTTCTTAATGGTTTGGTTCAACACTTAATTTTCTAGTTCGTTTTGGATTGAATTACTCAAAAATATTTTTTTAATACGTTTCTGGATAATTTAGCCGCGACATTAATATCTAAACGATGAGATCATCGGCGCGATGATTATGAGCGCTCACATGACTTTGAGGTTCAAGATAAGAGCTTCCTGGGTACGAGCTCGGCTGAATTCTTGTTTTAAGACTATTTCAACCACGCGCTGGAAGAATCTGAATTTATCCGCCGTGACATTAATCTGTAAACGATGAGATCATTGCGCCGATGATCTCATCGTTTAGAAATTAATGTCGCGGCAGGATTATCCAGAAACGGTTATTCAAAATTATCCAGAAAGGCTTCTAGTAAAATTTTCTACCCTGGTCTTCCTAACCATTTCTTTTTTTGTTCACTTTCAAAAAGCATTATACAGGGTGCGTCAAAAGAACTTGGACAATATTTGATGAGCTTTGGCGGGAAAACTACGCATCTCGCGCGCTAGAAGATGACACCAAATTTTCCGACAATCTTACTCACTCTTTAAAAATCAAAATTTAAGATTTTAACTTTCATTTTAAGATGCGCCCTAATCCATCTCGAGCTGCAGATCTGGATTTAAGCAGTGCCGGTCACACCGCTTCAGAAATCATCCGTCTACTGGGGCGTGATACGTTCTCTGACCGTCCTCGTATAGGCGGTCCAGCTTCTGGTCCAGCTTCCCATGTATTTTTCTCTTTGTTTATCTCCTTTCAATCCAGCTATATCCTCATGACTTGAATATCCTTCCACGCGATGTTTCAAAAGAATCCGCGTAATGAAAAAAAACTCTTCGGATCAGGAAAGTTGTCCAGAAACGAATCAAAAACAACCCTGGACATAGCATGAGAAAAATGGCAGCGGAACTCGGTGTATCTGACGCATCGATAAGGAGAGCAACTCGAGATGCACTCTTACAAGCGGTATCACGACTATTCACTCCTACGACAATTCACTCCGGAAAATTCACTCCTACGACAATTCACTCCGGACAATTCACTCCTACGACAATTCACTCCCGTTTTTTTGTGTTTTTTTTGTTGTTTTTAATGAGTTTTTTTCTAAATTTAATTGTTACGTTTGTAGTTTTTTTTGTAATTATATATTATTTAAGGTTCCTTTTTGTATTTAATTGTTCCGTTTGTAAATTTTTGTAATTATATAGTATTTAAGGTTCCTTTTTGCATTCGATTGTTCCGTATGTAGATTTTTGTAATTGTGTAAGATTTTAGATTTTTTAACGTTTAACTGTTCCATTGTAGTTGGCCATGAAGTTTGGATATGATGATATATACATATATGCCTAACCAGACGACAATCAAAAAAAACTTTTGTTACTTTTAAAAAGATGCGGAAAAGAACAAGGAATATCTAAATACAGTATTCAGTTAAACACAGAGAAGATGATGTTTAGAGAACTATTATTATTACAAAAACTATTTTTAACAAGTTGAGTTCCTGTGTTCGTCTTTTTGGATAAGGCGTTCTTGTGAAGATATTATTCACGTCAAAACATTTGCAGCATGAATAAGTCTTAGAAGAATGCATCGATGAGTCAGTTTTTGGCCGAATAATTGGGTAACCACATCTAAGTTATCGATGAAGTCTTAATTATATATCATATCTAGATTTGCATTAGTTAAACATGATCATCTCGATCTCTTAATTACTTTCCAATCGTTAAATCAATGACCAGTCACACACCGTTTGTCAGGGGTTTTTAAAGTGAAAGAAAAAAGTACAGTCGCTCGCCATAGACGGAAAATTCTACTTAGGGTGGTTGCAATTTACTTGGGGGAGTCGAAATTTACTTGGAGGGCCGCACCCATGTTCCGCATGGTTACGTCACCCAACTGAATTTCTTTCAAGGCTGGCTGCCTTCAAAAAAGAGTTTTTAAAAAAGGAAAAGAAAGAGAAAGAAAAGAGAAGTAAATGATGCAATGATATTTATTTTCTGAGAGCGGCCAAGAAAAAGGGAAAAAGGCTTTCTTCTGTGATTCACCTAGGAATGTCAGGCAGAGCCGTGTAATCAGTTAGAGCAAAAGGAAAGCAGAAGTATTACCTTATCACGCATTTTCCATTCGTAATAAACTCAAACTCAAATAGAGGAACAAGGTTATTTCAAGTACCAACAAATCCTGGAGATGAAGTTTAATGCAATGCATTTGGAAAGTTTTGTTCAAAAATTTTGATGGTGTCTGACATCAGTCTTTACAAGATTTTTGTCATTTAAAAAAAAGATTTATCAATCGGCTCTGAATTGTGATTAGCTTCCGATTACGATTCAGCTGTTTTCAAAATCAACTATTTTGATTACTATCTGTGCATCGAGTTTTTTCAAACTAGTTTTCGAGTCTTCTCACTGTACGACCGACACATCTTCGGTTTCTTCGCCGATGCTTTTGAAATTTTTGAAGAATAAAAGAGTCGTGTAACATTGTAAACACTCATTTGTTACTGAGCTTAATCATATATAAATTACAAAAAACTACAAACGGAACAATGGAATGCAAAAAGAAACCTTAAACAATATATAATTACAAAAAAGTACAAACGGAACAATTAAATGCAAAAAACCTTAAATAATATATAATTACAAAAAACTAAAAACGGAACAATTAAATACAAAAAGGAACCTTAAATAATATATAATTACAAAAAAACTACAATCGGAACAATTAAATTACAAAAAAATCTCATTAAAAACAAAAAACGAAAAAAACGGGAGTGAATTGTCATAGGAGTGAATTGTCCGGAGTGAATTGTCGTAGGAGTGAATGGTCCGGAGTGAATTGTCGTAGGAGTGAATTGTCCGGAGTGAATTGTCGTAGGAGTGAATGGTCCGGAGTGAATTGTCGTAGGAGTGAAATGTCCGGAGTGAATTGTCGTAGGAGTGAATGGTCCGGAGTGAATTGTCGTAGGAGTGAATTGTCCGGAGTGAATTGTCGTAGGAGTGAATTGTCGTTGGAGTGGATTGTCGTAGGAGTGAATGGTCCGGAGTGAATTGTCACAGGAGTGAATTGTCGTAGGAGTGAATTGTCCGGAGTGAATTGTCGTAGGAGTGAATTGTCCGGAGTTAATTGTCGTTGGAGTGAATTGTCGTAGGAGTGAATGGTCCGGAGTGAATTGTCGTAGGGGTGAATGGTCCGGAGTGAATTGTCGTAGGAGTGAATTGTCCGGAGTGAATTGTCGTAGGAGTGAATTTTCCGGAGTGAATTGTCGTAGGAGTGAATTGTCGTTGGAGTGAATTGTCCGGAGTGAATTGTCGTAGGAGTGAATTGTCGTAGGAGTGAATGGTCCGGAGTGAATTGTCGTAGGAGTGAATTGTCCGAAGTGAATTGTCGTTAGAGTGAAATGTTCGGAGTGAATTGTCGTAAGTGAATTGTCCGGAGTGAATTGTCGTAGGAGTGAATGGTCCGGAGTGAATTGTCGTAGGAGTGAATGGTCCGGAGTGAATTGTCGTAGGAGTGAATGGTCCGGAGTGAATTGTCGTAGGAGTGAATTGTCCGGAGTGAATAGTCGTAGGAGTGATTTGTCCGGAGTGAATTGTCGTAGGAGTGAATTGTCCGGAGTGATTTGTCCGGAGTGAATTGTCGTAGGAGTGAATGGTCCGGAGTGAATTGTCGTAGGAGTGAATTGTCGTAGGAGTGAATGGTCCGGAGTGAATTGTCGAAGGAGTGAATTGTCGTAGGAGTGAATGGTCCGGAGTGAATTGTCGTAGGAGTGAATTGTCCGGATTGAATTGTCGCAGGAGTGAATTGTCGTAGGAGTGAATTGTCGTAGGAGTGAATTGTCTGGGAGTAAATTGTCGTAGGAGTGAATTGTCTGGGAGTGAATTATCAGGAGTGAATTGTAGTTGGAGTGAATTGTCCGGAGTGAATTGTCGTAGGAGTGAATTGTCGTAGGAGTGAATGGTCCGGAGTGAATTGTCCGGAGTGAATTGTCGTAGGAGTGAATTGTCGTAGGAGTGAATTGTCTGGGAGTAAATTGTCGTAGGAGTGAATTGTCGTAGGAGTGAATGGTCCGGAGTGAATTGTCGTAGGAGTGAATTGTCGTAGGAGTGAATGGTCCGGAGTGAATTGTCGTAGGAGTGAATTGTCCGAGTGAATTGTCGTAGGAGTGAATTGTCCGGAGTGAATTGTCGTTGGAGTGAATTGTCCGGAGTGAATTGTCGTAGGAGTGAATTGTCGTAGGAGTGAATTGTCTGGGAGTAAATTGTCGTAGGAGTGAATTGTCGTAGGAGTGAATTGTCGTAGGAGTGAATTGTCGTAGGAGTGAATGGTCCGGAGTGAATTGTCGTAGGAGTGAATTGTCCGAGTGAATTGTCGTAGGAGTGAATTGTCCGGAGTGAATTGTCGTTGGAGTGAATTGTCCGGAGTGAATTGTCGTAGGAGTGAATTGTCGTAGGAGTGAATTGTCGTAGGAGTGAATTGTCGTAGGAGTGAATGGTCCGGAGTGAATTGTCGTAAGTGAATTGTCCGGAGTGAATTGTCGTAGGAGTGAATGGTCCGGAGTGAATTGTCGTAGGAGTGAATGGTCCGGAGTGAATTGTCGTAGGAGTGAATGGTCCGGAGTGAATTGTCGTAGGAGTGAATTGTCCGGAGTGAATAGTCGTAGGAGTGATTTGTCCGGAGTGAATTGTCGTAGGAGTGAATTGTCCGGAGTGATTTGTCCGGAGTGAATTGTCGTAGGAGTGAATGGTCCGGAGTGAATTGTCGTAGGAGTGAATTGTCGTAGGAGTGAATGGTCCGGAGTGAATTGTCGTAGGAGTGAATTGTCGTAGGAGTGAATTGTCGTAGGAGTGAATGGTCCGGAGTGAATTGTCGTAGGAGTGAATTGTCCGGATTGAATTGTCGCAGGAGTGAATTGTCGTAGGAGTGAATTGTCGTAGGAGTGAATTGTCTGGGAGTAAATTGTCGTAGGAGTGAATTGTCTGGGAGTGAATTGTCAGGAGTGAATTGTAGTTGGAGTGAATTGTCCGGAGTGAATTGTCGTAGGAGTGAATTGTCGTAGGAGTGAATTGTCGTAGGAGTGAATGGTCCGGAGTGAATTGTCCGGAGTGAATTGTCGTAGGAGTGAATTGTCGTAGGAGTGAATTGTCTGGGAGTAAATTGTCGTAGGAGTGAATTGTCGTAGGAGTGAATGGTCCGGAGTGAATTGTCGTAGGAGTGAATTGTCGTAGGAGTGAATGGTCCGGAGTGAATTGTCGTAGGAGTGAATTGTCCGAGTGAATTGTCGTAGGAGTGAATTGTCCGGAGTGAATTGTCGTTGGAGTGAATTGTCCGGAGTGAATTGTCGTAGGAGTGAATTGTCGTAGGAGTGAATTGTCTGGGAGTAAATTGTCGTAGGAGTGAATTGTCGTAGGAGTGAATGGTCCGTAGTGAATTGTCGTAGGAGTGAATTGTCGTAGGAGTGAATTGTCCGGAGTGAATTGTCGTAGGAGTGAATTGTCGTAGGAGTGAATTGTCTGGGAGTAAATTGTCGTAGGAGTGAATTGTCGTAGGAGTGAAAGGTCCGGAGTGAATTGTCGTAGGAGTGAATTGTCCAGAGTGAATTGTCGTAGGAGTGAATTGTCGTAGGAGTGAATGGTCCGGAGTGAATTGTCTTAGGAGTGAATTGTCTGGGAGTAAATTGTCGTAGGAGTGAATTGTCCGAGTGAATTGTCGTAGGAGTGAATTGTCCGGAGTGAATTGTCGTTGGAGTGAATTGTCCGGAGTGAATTGTCGTAGGAGTGAATTGTCGTAGGAGTGAATTGTCTGGGAGTAAATTGTCGTAGGAGTGAATTGTCGTAGGAGTGAATGGTCTGGAGTGAATTGTCGGTAGGAGTGAATTGTCGTAGGAGTGAATTGTCCGGAGTGAATTGTCGTAGGAGTGAATTGTCGTAGGAGTGAATGGTCCGGAGTGAGTTGTCGTAGGAGTGAATTGTCGTAGGAGTGAATTGTCTGGGAGTAAATTGTCGTAGGAGTGAATTGTATGGGAGTGAATTGTTCGGAGTGAATTGTCGTAGGAGTGAATTGTCGTAGGAGTGAATTGTCCGGAGTGAATTGTCGTAGGAGTGAATTGTCGTAGGAGTGAATTGTCCGGAGTGAATTGTCGTAGGAGTGAATTGTCGTAGGAGTGAATGGTCCGGAGTGAATTGTCGTAGGAGTGAATTGTCGTAGGAGTGAATTGTCTGGGAGTAAATTGTCGTAGGAGTGAATTGTCTGGGAGTGAATTGTCCGGAGTGAATTGTCGTAGGAGTGATTTGTCCGGGAGTGAATAATCATGGAACCCTTCAAGCACCGAAATTGTCATGGATTGTCGGACAAACAGAAAAAAAAGCGAGACTCGAAAAATGCCGCGGACTCTTCTTCAAGGTCGTGACTGGAAATCACCTCACCACTCTTTTCATGGATGAAAAAGCTGTCACTATTGAACAGAGTTTCAATCATCAAACTGACAGTTCACTTGCATCATCTTCTGAAGCTGCTAATTCTGTTGGGAGAATCGTGTCTCATGTGTCTCACCCCGCTTCCGTCATCGTTTTCTCCGGGGCGTTGGCTACTGGTCGCACTCCACTCTTTTTCGTTCTAAAAGAAGCGAAGGTGAACACGGAACTGTACATTTCGAATATTTTCGAAAAGAGCATGAAGCCCTGGGCTGATGCTCATTTCGGAAATCAGACGTTCCAAAAGGAGCCCCGGCCCACACCAGTAAAAAAACACAGGAGTGGCTTTATCGCAATGTACCTTCATTCATTGTGGCTGTAGAATGGCCTGCAAACTCACCCGACTTGAATCGCATGGAATTTTACATCTGGTCCATCTTACAGATCCAAAGCCTGCTCTTTCGCTCACACCCACTTGTTCAGTCTGAAAAGGTCCCTATAGGGTGAGTGGAAAAGGATTCCCCAGGATGTGCTGCGAGCCACAGTCGAAGCATATCCCAATCTGAGAGAATTCGGAACAAAGGGAACCATATCAAGTTATTTTTTTCTTCAATTTAGGTTGATAAGACTATGAGAAAACTCTATTGTCAATTTGACGAAACTCTGTTCAATTTGAAAGAAAATAAGCGGTTTTTTCAGTGTCGAAGTGCTTTTGACGCACCCTGTACAAGGGTCTGGCTTTAAAGGGAATAGAAACTCACTGAAGTTCAAAGCACATCTCAGTTATCTTACTGTAGGACTTTAACATTTATTTTTGCTTTCAAGTATCTGAAACGTACGATTTAAGTACTACGAAAGGCTTTCAAAAACATCGTAATATCTTATTTCATCCTCACCCTCGTTCCTCTCTCACTTTTGGTCCCAGCGGTAGAAGAAGCAATTATTCCATGAAACACTTTTAAGGAAAAAAAGCAATAAATATTTCCGGAAAAAAGGGGCCGAGTTTTTATTATTACAACTTTAGGAAATTCACCCATCTAAAAAATAGGGTAGCTCAAATCTACAGAAAAAAATACAATATGCTGAACAATAAAAAACTCTAGTTTTCTTAATGCGGACTAGGAAATCGCGTAGAAAAATGTCAATTTTTTTTTGGAGTTTTTTTTTGGAAAAAATTCCAAAAAAAACAAACAAAACGTAAATGTTATTTTTCCTTGAGACTTCCTCACCTGTTACTATAGAGCAGAAGCTTACGGTTTATGTCGCATAGTATGTATGTCAGCGAGCCTTTGTTTCACCGTTTACAAGTCTTTGATTTCTTAAAACGATAAACAGACCCTTATGTCAAAAAAAGTTTCTTAAAACGATAAACAGACCCTTATGTCTAAAAAAGTTTCTTAAAACGATAAACAGACCCTTATGTCTAAAAAAGTTTCTTAAAACGATAAACAGACCCTTATGTCTAAAAAAGTTTCTTAAAACGATAAACAGACCCTTATGTCTAAAAAAGTTTCTTAAAACGATAAACAGACCCTTATGTCTAAAAAAGTTTCTTAAAACGATAAACAGACCCTTATGTCTAAAAAAGTTTCTTAAAACGATAAACAGACCCTTATGTCTAAAAAAGTTTCTTAAAACGATAAACAGACCCTTATGTCTAAAAAAGTTTCTTAAAACGATAAACAGACCCTTATGTCTAAAAAAGTTTCTTAAAACGATAAACAGACCCTTATGTCTAAAAAAGTTTCTTAAAACGATAAACAGACCCTTATGTCTAAAAAAGTTTCTTAAAACGATAAACAGACCCTTATGTCTAAAAAAGTTTCTTAAAACGATAAACAGACCCTTATGTCTAAAAAAGTTTCTTAAAACGATAAACAGACCCTTATGTCTAAAAAAGTTTCTTAAAACGATAAACAGACCCTTATGTCTAAAAAAGTTTCTTAAAACGATAAACAGACCCTTATGTCTAAAAAAGTTTCTTAAAACGATAAACAGACCCTTATGTCTAAAAAAGTTTCTTAAAACGATAAACAGACCCTTATGTCTAAAAAAGTTTCTTAAAACGATAAACAGACCCTTATGTCTAAAAAAGTTTCTTAAAACGATAAACAGACCCTTATGTCTAAAAAAGTTTCTTAAAACGATAAACAGATCCTTATGTCTAAAAAAGTTTCTTAAAACGATAAACAGACCCTTATGTCTAAAAAAGTTTCTTAAAACGATAAACAGACCCTTATGTCTAAAAAAGTTTCTTAAAACGATAAACAGACCCTTATGTCTAAAAAAGTTCTACATATTTATTCTGAAACCTCTTAAACAAAAATAGTTTTTTCTCTCGATTTTTTTAAACGAAATTTGTCGAAAAATTCGAGAAAAAAACTAAAAGATTGAAAACGAAAAAAACCATCCCTGATGAGGACAGCATTTACCTGGTTAGTATTCAGATTTGGACAACTGTATGTTTTCAGTGCATCAACTTCTAAAAGGGTGCCGAAGTAAAATTCGATCCAACAGTTCCGTATTAGTTTTTCAGTATGAAATATTTTTTGACAAGGCTAAAAAAAATTCCATTTGAAGTTGTGCTTATTTGTCCGAATGTAACAGATTGACGATTATTTGTATTTACATACATATGTATAGGACACAATCTTCTGATTATAAATAACTATAGACGCTATTTCATATCATTTTTTTTCTTAGATGATATTTGGATTAGTTGAATGCCATTCAGCACTTTTGAATGAATGATTGTTTTTTTGTCTCCCTATCCTACGCGTCCATGCTAATTGGAACTACCATTCATAATTGTATTAAAAGTTGTTGTTCTTGCATGGAATAAATGAATTGAAAAAAACAGCTGACTGATTAGCACCATTTCGTGTTTCTAGGGTCTTTTTCTTAGTCTTAACTGAAAGCCTCATGGAGTCTCAATCTTGTCCTTAAGGACTTAGAGATTTTCATTTCAGAGCGACTGGTTAATTGTTTATTACTTGACATATGTACATCTCATGGGCCTCATCGAGTTTTTAGACAGAAGAAAGAAGTAAGGAGCGGGGGACAGGGAAGTTGGTCGAAATATCTTCATTGTAGTCATTCCTGGATGTCAAGAGACAAATCCATGAGATTTATGAAGTTTTTCTTTCGGGTATTGAAATGAACATTGGGAGAAGGCTTGAAGTCTAGAGACACGAGGAAGAAGCGACCATGTCGCAGCGAGTAAAAGGGAATTTCAGCGAGTAATTCTTTTTAGCATTCGCCGAAAAGCAGGGACCAAAGCTATTAGGAAGTTCGCGATTTTAGCGCCAACTAGGTCGTTTGGAAAAGGCTTGATATCAGACGCCCAAAAATTCTTGTGTTGTGCCGATAATTGGGTTAGATCCCGTCTTTTGAACTTGCTTTTTCGCGCGCGATAATTTAATCATTTTTTTGGTAACCAGGCATCACATGTTTCCAAGTGTGTAAATTATCTTCTTTTTTTGACTCGGAATTTCGGATGTATGAGAACTTGACATCTCAGTCAAGTTTCTAAACTTCAATTCGATGAGCTCGGAACATCATATTATCTATCATTATAACCACGAGTTCAAATACACTCGAACTAGCAAATAACTATGCATTTCTCATGACAAAATTGATTTCACTCGGCTCCAATCCATTAAAGAAGTAGGATGAAGTTTACTTCTATGAAGAAATATTTTCGCTGTAACTAGCTAGAATATTTAAAAGTTCACCGCAGAAAATAAGCTGATACACAAATATATCGAAAGGCAAATATAATGAAAGCAAAAGTACGAACAAGTAATCAAGCTCCAATTAACCGCATTTGGCTGCTCCGAAAAATTGATTTGAATGACGCTAAAAAGTAAAAATAACTTATGTTTACTAGTAATCTAATTTTTTTTGCAAATATTTAATCTAAAGAGTGTTCCTAGATTTTCTCTCTGAGAGTCTTTTCATCCTAAATCGATTTTTCATCATTGAAAAATATGTAACTCACTTGTAAAAAAACTTTCGAAGCATTATCCAAAACAGGAAACAGTGAGTTTTTCGTAGTTTGGAGTGAACAATCAAAGTGAGAATCGACCGATCAAATCATAAAACAAAATACTTCGGTAAAACAAATACTGAGAGCATCGAGAATGAATTAAAGCTTCATGAGCACTCTATACTTGAACCAATTTTCTTCTTTGAAACACTTGATAACTTGAGATGGGACTTGGCTCGAAATTAATAGGTTTCAGTCATCCAAAACACAGTCCCGTATTCATAAAGTTGTTAAATAACTTGATGGGTATACCAAATACCAAATATCGTATACCGTATACCAAATATCGTATACCAAATAATGGTATCGTATACCGTATTATCGTATACTGTATCGTATACCAAATATTTGGTATCGTATACCAAATAAGTATGATGATTTCGTGAAGAATGCAAGCATTAAGAAAAAGGATAAGAAAGCAAGCAATATTTTATTCTGATCCTTTCCTGCCAAAGCTAAAGATTTTCTTGAGTCGATTCGCTCGTTTCTTCTGCGAGCTCTCACTGCAGTCATCCGAGTTGGAATGATTCCGGGCGAGCGAGGGGGAGACTGGTATCGATCCTGGCTGGATATCCACCGAAAGTCGAGGAGACAACCTCTTAAATACAACTTTTGGACGTTTGAGACAGCATTACTTATAGTCCGGCTGTGTCGATGCATATGTAGTATGAATGCGACTACATACATATTATGGAACATAGCATGTAATAAGTCGCAGGTTCGACTCTTGTTCCAAGATGGGTGGCGAAATGCTGGTAATGGGAGAGGATAACTTATCAAACAACTGTTTGAACCCTTTAGATGTGGAATCTAGAAGAGCAAAACACTAAGAATAAAATACAAGAGACTACTTTCTTGCGTTTCTAGGTTGTTAAATACGATTATGCAGAGCAAGCCACCTGGGCTTTCGGTGAATGGGCGATGTTCTGCAACGGAGGCGAGAGTTGGCTGCTGACAGAGACTGATCGAGCTCCCGCGTAAATAGACCGATTTGCCTGTAAATCAATATCGATTCGATCGAATCGCGCTTTTTTCCCGTTGTCAGTCGATACTATAGCGCTAGGCAAATACAATTCTAGTTCACACTCAGAAGAATCTCGATAGTTGTGCATTGCTACAATCAGGGATAACGCAGCGGATGCGACATGGTATCTCCCTGAGCAAAAATATTCACAATCATACGAATTTTTGAGAAAATGTCGTCTGAGAAATCACCTGCAAGACTGAATGAGCGGATCGTATGGCGGCCGCGTGTTCAGAGGAGTGAGTGATGTGGACATGAACAAGAATGGAGGACAGCTCCTGCTCCTCACTGAATTGGTTTCGCAGAGGAATCGATCGATAACCTGGAGTCGGTTACAATAAAAACAGATTATCGAGTTGAAATGGAAAGAGGAGAGAGCGAGAGTGCAAGTGAGAGAGAGAGCAAGAAAGAATGCAAGAAAGAGAGAGAGAGAGAGATAAAGAAAGAAAGAAAGAGAGAGAGAGAGAGAGAGAGAGAGAGCAATTATTACTTCAGGTTTTTAAACAATCGCGTGTTATCCTCTCAATGCTTTGTTTGATTTTCTGAATTTTGTCGCGTATATTTTACTTAAATTTTTTGTTTATTTTTTTCGATAATTTTTCGAAACATTTTTGTGTTGATTTTAGAGAGACAATTCAGTTGAAAACAAGGTTTTATGATTCAAATGCTTAAAGAACTAAGCGTTTTAAAAATTCGCTGATTTAATTTCAAAATAAATGAGAACCATCTGAAGAAACAACAATATTTCGCATAAGAGCTCTTTGTTTGTGAAGCATAGAATGCGCGAACCAGTTCGTAGACAATCCACAGGGAAGACCGCCTGTCCAATGAAAGGGTCTGTTTTCGGGCCCACAAAATCTCCATCTTCGACCTGAGCAGTAAACTCATTCATTGATGTTCTCTACTCTGAAAAAAAACAATTGTTAGTTGTTGTTTTTTCCTTCTTCAAGTTTAGCCACTATCATAATATTCCCCAGTAATTTAAATATATTTACATCTACATTTTTATTCGTACTTAATTTTTTTATATTATGGAAACAAGTGGTTTGTTTCGTTAATTTTAGAGCAGAAATGCATATCAATGTGATGGTGAACATTATGCCCAGTACAAGTATACTGTAGCCGAGAAAGAGCTACAAAGAATAACCAGAAAGCGAAGCAGAGCGATCTCGGGGCAGTTGATTGTGAATGTGAACACTTCATTCCAGTAAGGATTCAGACCGTTTGATGCTGAAGAAGATGTACATATGATTAGAACCGACAGAGAAAACAAGGCAGTTTTTCAATCTCCATACAAGTATACTGTAGCCGAGAAAGTATACTGTAGCCGAGAAAGTATACTGTAGCCGAGAAAGTATACTGTAGCCGAGAAAGAGCCATATCCTATGAAACATAAGTGTTTTCGGTAGCGATAACGCCCGTTTTCGGTAAGATAGGACGGTTCGGTTCGACCCCGCGCCGAATATCGTCACTTTGAATGCATGATCCTATCATTAGCGAACATACCAATGTATGAATACATACCAATGTATGAATACGAAAAAACACCAATCTATGAATACCAATAAACGAATATAATATACTGATTGTAGATGTCTTGTAAGAGTGCTCATCACACGGCAGCCCAATCACTTCCACTTCCACGAAGGGCGAGCAAATTCCCTGTAACCCATAGTTATAGGAGAATTATTGAATGTAAGAGTAATTTATGAATTCAGCTCTTTCTCGAAACTTTTTTTAAAAATAGAAACTTTCAGTTGAGGGGGGGGGGACGGAAAAGTATACCAGATTTTGATATTTGAAAAATACACATTTGATTAAGTTTTTTTCCTAAACACGCTAGGATCTTTTTTTCAAAAGCCTTGAACCGCGAAACTCTTAAAAGTCATTTGAACTTGTTAAACGTTGACTTTTGTAGTATTTCCATTACGGCTTTCCTTTTTGCTTTTAGAAAATTCGAAAAAGGGAAAAAATTACATAATGGGGTTAACACAATCTTATATGTAAACGTACATATAAGATTGTGTTACGTATGTACAAAGTTAAGGTTACGTTCAAAGTGACAATGTCCTCGGTTATTGCTCTTCTCTTCTCTTCTCCAACTACATTGGCTGATTCCATCTCTTGGAAATGATTCTAATAATGAAAATCCTCTTTTTCAAATTCGAACTTATTATAAAATACAATAATTTATTCATTCAATATAATCTATATTATGAATTTCTCTATTTATGTAGAATCCTATTCCTCTTTATTGTCGTGATCTTTTTTCCTCTGTAGTGAGAAGTGCGTTCATGTGTTTTTTCTTTCTTTTGATGTACCGTCACACCGAAAGGTGTATAACAAATAAATAATTAAATAAATAAAAGCTGAATGAATTTACATTGTACAGTTTTGAAAAAACATGAATAATTTCAGATAAAGCTGCTTGATAATTTGAGAGAATATGTTGTAAAAGGGAAAAGTTATCTAAAAACACGCGGATACCATCTAACAATGTTATCCTATCGCAGAAAGCAGAGAAACAAAACCTTGTTTTTGTCTTTTCTAGAAAGATGACGACCCGCGAGAACCGTGACGGATACTTGGATTGGGCAAGCGGCGGTCACCTGAATATAATCACGGAACAGTCCTCTCACTTTTTCGCGCTTCAAAACGCCTCGAGGTAGGCTACGAACACCCTAGTAGTAAATGTAGATAAAAATGTGTAAAATCGGAGGCGGCTCTCTATTCACGGGCCTTAAAAAAATTAGTGTCTATTTTGAAGAGTCTCAAGTTCCACCCCCCAACCAAACAGGTCCTTTCAAACGAAAGGTTAAGCAATGTTGGTAGTGCAGTCACTAATCGGATTCTCAACTGCTGTTATACATATGTACTAACATTGATCTAGAGAGCCATTAATTTGTCTACCTTAAAAGTTATGTAGTTCATCTCTGGGGTTCGCGTACATGGGTCGGAAGGCGCGAAGGAGCGCGAGGAAGATTATTCCTAATGCATCAAAATCAATGGAGGCTATTCAGGTAACTGCTAATGAGCATTTCTTCAAGGAGATCGAGAGAAGTGAGAGATCTACCCGAACTTCTCAGCCCTTAGTTTGGTCGGATCCGCCCAGGTTGAAGATCAAGCACATCTTTAGCACAAATATCAGGCATACTACCAATGCGTCACACGTAAAGATGCATATAATCACGGAGTAAAAAATTTCAGTGAAATGAGAATAAGTCCCATTTCACTAACTTTAGTCCCTTGCTGAGGGTCGAATGAGGGATCGAGCATGTAGGCCGGCTTCAGAACATATCCACATCGGCCGTTAGCCATGAACTTGCCCTGATTGATTTGCATGAAGCGGTCTCCTGTTTGGTAGTTGAGAGCCACCTGAAAATAAGAAATTTCTCTTTTTAGAATGTGTATGATAATCTGCTGCTCTACTTAAACAATCACTAGTGAGAAATCATGAACAATAGACCTTATGTAACCTTTTTTTTATTTCGAAAGCTAACATTCGAGAAATCAAGAAAGTTCTGTTTTTTTGATTCGTAAAAAGTTCGATTACTCGAACTGAGCTGTTTTACTTTAGCTGAAGAGAACGTAGCTTTTCCATACCTTTATTTAAAAGTAGTTTTCATTTCCACGCAAAATAAGAGTCAAATAACGGATAGTTGTTCAAAACAGTTTTCACTTGTTTATGATGTTTAGTTATTCAAGAAATATGTATTAATGAGTTTTTATATCAGAGTTGGATCCAGCATTAGTTTACTTCTTCATCTTCTTTAACAGTTGCATGCAACTCTTTTCTCATTTCCACTCAAGTAGTAGGAAATTATATATTCTATATCCTTTTTCATCTAGATTCTTGACGCTTATCGATCGAAGACTATTCTGGAAAAAACTTTATTGTTTAGTTTTATCACCAAAGGATTTGTCGGAAACCAGAAACTGAAAACCGCAAACCGAAAAACACTGGAAAATAAAAGAATATATGCCTACCATGTGACAACCGGCGTTCCACATGGGAATCGGGGAAAAGTTGGCAGAAGTGATTCGGGATCCCTGCGGGTAAACACGCGAGAGTTGACGAGCATTGAAGGCGGTGAGGCCCTTAAGAATCATCAGTCATGCATTGAAGACGGTGAGGCCCTTAAGAATCATCAGTCATGCATTGAAGGCGGTGAAGCCCTTAAGAATCATCAGTCATGCATTGAAGGCGGTGAGGCCCTTAAGAATCATCAGTCATGCATTGAAGGCGGTGAGGCCCTTAAGAATCATCAGTCATGCATTGAAGGCGGTGAGGCCCTTAAGAATCATCAGTCATGCATTGAATGCGGTGAGGCCCTTAAGAATCATCAGTCATGCATTGAAGGCGGTGAGGCCCTTAAGAATCATCAGTCATGCATTGAAGGCGGTGAGGCCCTTAAGAATCATCAGTCATGCATTGAATGCGGTGAGGCCCTTAAGAATCATCAGTCATGCATTGAAGGCGGTGAGGCCCTTAAGAATCATCAGTCATGCATTGAATGCGGTGAGGCCCTTAAGAATCATCAGTCATGCATTGAAGGCGGTGAGGCCCTTAAGAATCATCAGTCATGCATTGAAGGCGGTGAGGCCCTTAAGAATCATCAGTCATGCATTGAAGGCGGTGAGGCCCTTAAGAATCATCAGTCATGCATTGAAGGCGGTGAGGCCCTTAAGAATCATCAGTCATGCATTGAAGGCGGTGAGGCCCTTAAGAATCATCAGTCATGCATATGAATGCATTGAAGGCGGTGAGGCCCTTAAGAATCATCAGTCATGCATATGAATGCATTGAAGGCGGTGAGGCCCTTAAGAATCATCAGTCATGCATTGAAGGCGGTGAGGCCCTTAAGAATCATCAGTCATGCATATGAATGCATTGAAGGCGGTGAGGCCCTTAAGAATCATCAGTCATGCATATGAATGCATTGAAGGCGGTGAGGCCCTTAAGAATCATCAGTCATGCATATGAATGCATTGAAGGCGGTGAGGCCCTTAAGAATCATCAGTCATGCATTGAAGGCGGTGAGGCCCTTAAGAATCATCAGTCATGCATATGAATGCATTGAAGGCGGTGAGGCCCTTAAGAATCATCAGTCATGCATTGAAGGCGGTGAGGCCCTTAAGAATCATCAGTCATGCATATGAATGCATTGAAGGCGGTGAGGCCCTTAAGAATCATCAGTCATGCATATGAATGCATTGAAGGCGGTGAGGCCCTTAAGAATCATCAGTCATGCATTGAAGGCGGTGAGGCCCTTAAGAATCATCAGTCATGCATATGAATGCATTGAAGGCGGTGAGGCCCTTAAGAATCATCAGTCATGCATTGAAGGCGGTGAGGCCCTTAAGAATCATCAGTCATGCATTGAAGGCGGTGAGGCCCTTAAGAATCATCAGTCATGCATATGAATGCATTGAAGGCGGTGAGGCCCTTAAGAATCATCAGTCATGCATTGAAGGCGGTGAGGCCCTTAAGAATCATCAGTCATGCATATGAATGCATTGAAGGCGGTGAGGCCCTTAAGAATCATCAGTCCTGCATATGAATGCATTGAAGGCGGTGAGGCCCTTAAGAATCATCAGTCATGCATATGAATGCATTGAAGGCGGTGAGGCCCTTAAGAATCATCAGTCATGCATATGAATGCATTGAAGGCGGTGAGGCCCTTAAGAATCATCAGTCATGCATATGAATGCATTGAAGGCGGTGAGGCCCTTAAGAATCATCAGTCATGCATATGAATGCATTGAAGGCGGTGAGGCCCTTATGAATCATCAGTCATGCATTGAAGGCGGTGAGGCCCTTAAGAATCATCAGTCATGCATATGAATGCATTGAAGGCGGTGAGGCCCTTAAGAATCATCAGTCATGCATATGAATGCATTGAAGGCGGTGAGGCCCTTAAGAATCATCAGTCATGCATATGAATGCATTGAAGGCGGTGAGGCCCTTAAGAATCATCAGTCATGCATTGAAGGCGGTGAGGCCCTTAAGAATCATCAGTCATGCATATGAATGCATTGAAGGCGGTGAGGCCCTTAAGAATCATCAGTCATGCATATGAATGCATTGAAGGCGGTGAGGCCCTTAAGAATCATCAGTCATGCATATGAATGCATTGAAGGCGGTGAGGCCCTTAAGAATCATCAGTCATGCATATGAATGCATTGAAGGCGGTGAGGCCCTTAAGAATCATCAGTCATGCATTGAAGGCGGTGAGGCCCTTAAGAATCATCAGTCATGCATATGAATGCATTGAAGGCGGTGAGGCCCTTAAGAATCATCAGTCATGCATATGAATGCATTGAAGGCGGTGAGGCCCTTAAGAATCATCAGTCATGCATATGAATGCATTGAAGGCGGTGAGGCCCTTAAGAATCATCAGTCATGCATATGAATGCATTGAAGGCGGTGAGGCCCTTAAGAATCATCAGTCATGCATATGAATGCATTGAAGGCGGTGAGGCCCTTAAGAATCATCAGTCATGCATTGAAGGCGGTGAGGCCCTTAAGAATCATCAGTCATGCATATGAATGCATTGAAGGCGGTGAGGCCCTTAAGAATCATCAGTCATGCATATGAATGCATTGAAGGCGGTGAGGCCCTTAAGAATCATCAGTCATGCATATGAATGCATTGAAGGCGGTGAGGCCCTTAAGAATCATCAGTCATGCATTGAAGGCGGTGAGGCCCTTAAGAATCATCAGTCATGCATATGAATGCATTGAAGGCGGTGAGGCCCTTAAGAATCATCAGTCATGCATTGAAGGCGGTGAGGCCCTTAAGAATCATCAGTCATGCATTGAAGGCGGTGAGGCCCTTAAGAATCATCAGTCATGCATATGAATGCATTGAAGGCGGTGAGGCCCTTAAGAATCATCAGTCATGCATTGAAGGCGGTGAGGCCCTTAAGAATCATCAGTCATGCATATGAATGCATTGAAGGCGGTGAGGCCCTTAAGAATCATCAGTCCTGCATATGAATGCATTGAAGGCGGTGAGGCCCTTAAGAATCATCAGTCATGCATATGAATGCATTGAAGGCGGTGAGGCCCTTAAGAATCATCAGTCATGCATATGAATGCATTGAAGGCGGTGAGGCCCTTAAGAATCATCAGTCATGCATATGAATGCATTGAAGGCGGTGAGGCCCTTAAGAATCATCAGTCATGCATATGAATGCATTGAAGGCGGTGAGGCCCTTAAGAATCATCAGTCATGCATTGAAGGCGGTGAGGCCCTTAAGAATCATCAGTCATGCATATGAATGCATTGAAGGCGGTGAGGCCCTTAAGAATCATCAGTCATGCATATGAATGCATTGAAGGCGGTGAGGCCCTTAAGAATCATCAGTCATGCATATGAATGCATTGAAGGCGGTGAGGCCCTTAAGAATCATCAGTCATGCATTGAAGGCGGTGAGGCCCTTAAGAATCATCAGTCATGCATATGAATGCATTGAAGGCGGTGAGGCCCTTAAGAATCATCAGTCATGCATATGAATGCATTGAAGGCGGTGAGGCCCTTAAGAGTCATCAGTCATGCATATGAATGCATTGAAGGCGGTGAGGCCCTTAAGAATCATCAGTCATGCATATGAATGCATTGAAGGCGGTGAGGCCCTTAAGAATCATCAGTCGTGCATTGAAGGCGGTGAGGCCCTTAAGAATCATCAGTCATGCATATGAATGCATTGAAGGCGGTGAGGCCCTTAAGAATCATCAGTCATGCATATGAATGCATTGAAGGCGGTGAGGCCCTTAAGAATCATCAGTCATGCATATGAATGCATTGAAGGCGGTGAGGCCCTTAAGAATCATCAGTCATGCATATGAATGCATTGAAGGCGGTGAGGCCCTTAAGAATCATCAGTCATGCATATGAATGCATTGAAGGCGGTGAGGCCCTTAAGAATCATCAGTCATGCATATGAATGCATTGAAGGCGGTGAGGCCCTTAAGAATCATCAGTCATGCATTGAAGGCGGTGAGGCCCTTAAGAATCATCAGTCATGCATATGAATGCATTGAAGGCGGTGAGGCCCTTAAGAATCATCAGTCATGCATATGAATGCATTGAAGGCGGTGAGGCCCTTAAGAATCATCAGTCATGCATATGAATGCATTGAAGGCGGTGAGGCCCTTAAGAATCATCAGTCATGCATTGAAGGCGGTGAGGCCCTTAAGAATCATCAGTCATGCATATGAATGCATTGAAGGCGGTGAGGCCCTTAAGAATCATCAGTCCTGCATATGAATGCATTGAAGGCGGTGAGGCCCTTAAGAATCATCAGTCATGCATATGAATGCATTGAAGGCGGTGAGGCCCTTAAGAATCATCAGTCATGCATATGAATGCATTGAAGGCGGTGAGGCCCTTAAGAATCATCAGTCATGCATATGAATGCATTGAAGGCGGTGAGGCCCTTAAGAATCATCAGTCATGCATATGAATGCATTGAAGGCGGTGAGGCCCTTAAGAATCATCAGTCATGCATTGAAGGCGGTGAGGCCCTTAAGAATCATCAGTCATGCATATGAATGCATTGAAGGCGGTGAGGCCCTTAAGAATCATCAGTCATGCATATGAATGCATTGAAGGCGGTGAGGCCCTTAAGAATCATCAGTCATGCATATGAATGCATTGAAGGCGGTGAGGCCCTTAAGAATCATCAGTCATGCATTGAAGGCGGTGAGGCCCTTAAGAATCATCAGTCATGCATATGAATGCATTGAAGGCGGTGAGGCCCTTAAGAATCATCAGTCATGCATATGAATGCATTGAAGGCGGTGAGGCCCTTAAGAATCATCAGTCATGCATATGAATGCATTGAAGGCGGTGAGGCCCTTAAGAATCATCAGTCATGCATATGAATGCATTGAAGGCGGTGAGGCCCTTAAGAATCATCAGTCATGCATTGAAGGCGGTGAGGCCCTTAAGAATCATCAGTCATGCATATGAATGCATTGAAGGCGGTGAGGCCCTTAAGAATCATCAGTCCTGCATATGAATGCATTGAAGGCGGTGAGGCCCTTAAGAATCATCAGTCATGCATATGAATGCATTGAAGGCGGTGAGGCCCTTAAGAATCATCAGTCATGCATATGAATGCATTGAAGGCGGTGAGGCCCTTAAGAATCATCAGTCATGCATATGAATGCATTGAAGGCGGTGAGGCCCTTAAGAATCATCAGTCATGCATATGAATGCATTGAAGGCGGTGAGGCCCTTAAGAATCATCAGTCATGCATTGAAGGCGGTGAGGCCCTTAAGAATCATCAGTCATGCATATGAATGCATTGAAGGCGGTGAGGCCCTTAAGAATCATCAGTCATGCATATGAATGCATTGAAGGCGGTGAGGCCCTTAAGAATCATCAGTCATGCATATGAATGCATTGAAGGCGGTGAGGCCCTTAAGAATCATCAGTCATGCATTGAAGGCGGTGAGGCCCTTAAGAATCATCAGTCATGCATATGAATGCATTGAAGGCGGTGAGGCCCTTAAGAATCATCAGTCATGCATATGAATGCATTGAAGGCGGTGAGGCCCTTAAGAATCATCAGTCATGCATATGAATGCATTGAAGGCGGTGAGGCCCTTAAGAATCATCAGTCATGCATATGAATGCATTGAAGGCGGTGAGGCCCTTAAGAATCATCAGTCATGCATTGAAGGCGGTGAGGCCCTTAAGAATCATCAGTCATGCATATGAATGCATTGAAGGCGGTGAGGCCCTTAAGAATCATCAGTCATGCATATGAATGCATTGAAGGCGGTGAGGCCCTTAAGAATCATCAGTCATGCATATGAATGCATTGAAGGCGGTGAGGCCCTTAAGAATCATCAGTCATGCATATGAATGCATTGAAGGCGGTGAGGCCCTTAAGAATCATCAGTCATGCATATGAATGCATTGAAGGCGGTGAGGCCCTTAAGAATCATCAGTCATGCATATGAATGCATTGAAGGCGGTGAGGCCCTTAAGAATCATCAGTCATGCATTGAAGGCGGTGAGGCCCTTAAGAATCATCAGTCATGCATATGAATGCATTGAAGGCGGTGAGGCCCTTAAGAATCATCAGTCATGCATATGAATGCATTGAAGGCGGTGAGGCCCTTAAGAATCATCAGTCATGCATATGAATGCATTGAAGGCGGTGAGGCCCTTAAGAATCATCAGTCATGCATTGAAGGCGGTGAGGCCCTTAAGAATCATCAGTCATGCATATGAATGCATTGAAGGCGGTGAGGCCCTTAAGAATCATCAGTCATGCATATGAATGCATTGAAGGCGGTGAGGCCCTTAAGAATCATCAGTCATGCATATGAATGCATTGAAGGCGGTGAGGCCCTTAAGAATCATCAGTCATGCATATGAATGCATTGAAGGCGGTGAGGCCCTTAAGAATCATCAGTCATGCATTGAAGGCGGTGAGGCCCTTAAGAATCATCAGTCATGCATATGAATGCATTGAAGGCGGTGAGGCCCTTAAGAATCATCAGTCATGCATATGAATGCATTGAAGGCGGTGAGGCCCTTAAGAATCATCAGTCATGCATATGAATGCATTGAAGGCGGTGAGGCCCTTAAGAATCATCAGTCATGCATATGAATGCATTGAAGGCGGTGAGGCCCTTAAGAATCATCAGTCATGCATATGAATGCATTGAAGGCGGTGAGGCCCTTAAGAATCATCAGTCATGCATATGAATGCATTGAAGGCGGTGAGGCCCTTAAGAATCATCAGTCATGCATATGAATGCATTGAAGGCGGTGAGGCCCTTAAGAATCATCAGTCATGCATATGAATGCATTGAAGGCGGTGAGGCCCTTAAGAATCATCAGTCATGCATATGAATGCATTGAAGGCGGTGAGGCCCTTAAGAATCATCAGTCATGCATATGAATGCATTGAAGGCGGTGAGGCCCTTAAGAATCATCAGTCATGCATTGAAGGCGGTGAGGCCCTTAAGAATCATCAGTCATGCATATGAATGCATTGAAGGCGGTGAGGCCCTTAAGAATCATCAGTCATGCATATGAATGCATTGAAGGCGGTGAGGCCCTTAAGAATCATCAGTCATGCATATGAATGCATTGAAGGCGGTGAGGCCCTTAAGAATCATCAGTCATGCATATGAATGCATTGAAGGCGGTGAGGCCCTTAAGAATCATCAGTCATGCATATGAATGCATTGAAGGCGGTGAGGCCCTTAAGAATCATCAGTCATGCATATGAATGCATTGAAGGCGGTGAGGCCCTTAAGAATCATCAGTCATGCATATGAATGCATTGAAGGCGGTGAGGCCCTTAAGAATCATCAGTCATGCATATGAATGCATTGAAGGCGGTGAGGCCCTTAAGAATCATCAGTCATGCATATGAATGCATTGAAGGCGGTGAGGCCCTTAAGAATCATCAGTCATGCATATGAATGCATTGAAGGCGGTGAGGCCCTTAAGAATCATCAGTCATGCATATGAATGCATTGAAGGCGGTGAGGCCCTTAAGAATCATCAGTCATGCATATGAATGCATTGAAGGCGGTGAGGCCCTTAAGAATCATCAGTCATGCATATGAATGCATTGAAGGCGGTGAGGCCCTTAAGAATCATCAGTCATGCATATGAATGCATTGAAGGCGGTGAGGCCCTTAAGAATCATCAGTCATGCATTGAAGGCGGTGAGGCCCTTAAGAATCATCAGTCATGCATATGAATGCATTGAAGGCGGTGAGGCCCTTAAGAATCATCAGTCATGCATATGAATGCATTGAAGGCGGTGAGGCCCTTAAGAATCATGAGTCATGCATATGAATGCATTGAAGGCGGTGAGGCCCTTAAGAATCATCAGTCATGCATTGAAGGCGGTGAGGCCCTTAAGAATCATCAGTCATGCATATGAATGCATTGAAGGCGGTGAGGCCCTTAAGAATCATCAGTCATGCATATGAATGCATTGAAGGCGGTGAGGCCCTTAAGAATCATCAGTCATGCATATGAATGCATTGAAGGCGGTGAGGCCCTTAAGAATCATCAGTCATGCATATGAATGCATTGAAGGCGGTGAGGCCCTTAAGAATCATCAGTCATGCATTGAAGGCGGTGAGGCCCTTAAGAATCATCAGTCATGCATATGAATGCATTGAAGGCGGTGAGGCCCTTAAGAATCATCAGTCATGCATATGAATGCATTGAAGGCGGTGAGGCCCTTAAGAATCATCAGTCATGCATATGAATGCATTGAAGGCGGTGAGGCCCTTAAGAATCATCAGTCATGCATATGAATGCATTGAAGGCGGTGAGGCCCTTAAGAATCATCAGTCATGCATATGAATGCATTGAAGGCGGTGAGGCCCTTAAGAATCATCAGTCATGCATTGAAGGCGGTGAGGCCCTTAAGAATCATCAGTCATGCATATGAATGCATTGAAGGCGGTGAGGCCCTTAAGAATCATCAGTCATGCATATGAATGCATTGAAGGCGGTGAGGCCCTTAAGAATCATCAGTCATGCATATGAATGCATTGAAGGCGGTGAGGCCCTTAAGAATCATCAGTCATGCATATGAATGCATTGAAGGCGGTGAGGCCCTTAAGAATCATCAGTCATGCATTGAAGGCGGTGAGGCCCTTAAGAATCATCAGTCATGCATATGAATGCATTGAAGGCGGTGAGGCCCTTAAGAATCATCAGTCCTGCATATGAATGCATTGAAGGCGGTGAGGCCCTTAAGAATCATCAGTCATGCATATGAATGCATTGAAGGCGGTGAGGCCCTTAAGAATCATCAGTCATGCATATGAATGCATTGAAGGCGGTGAGGCCCTTAAGAATCATCAGTCATGCATATGAATGCATTGAAGGCGGTGAGGCCCTTAAGAATCATCAGTCATGCATATGAATGCATTGAAGGCGGTGAGGCCCTTAAGAATCATCAGTCATGCATTGAAGGCGGTGAGGCCCTTAAGAATCATCAGTCATGCATATGAATGCATTGAAGGCGGTGAGGCCCTTAAGAATCATCAGTCATGCATATGAATGCATTGAAGGCGGTGAGGCCCTTAAGAATCATCAGTCATGCATATGAATGCATTGAAGGCGGTGAGGCCCTTAAGAATCATCAGTCATGCATTGAAGGCGGTGAGGCCCTTAAGAATCATCAGTCATGCATATGAATGCATTGAAGGCGGTGAGGCCCTTAAGAATCATCAGTCATGCATATGAATGCATTGAAGGCGGTGAGGCCCTTAAGAATCATCAGTCATGCATATGAATGCATTGAAGGCGGTGAGGCCCTTAAGAATCATCAGTCATGCATATGAATGCATTGAAGGCGGTGAGGCCCTTAAGAATCATCAGTCATGCATTGAAGGCGGTGAGGCCCTTAAGAATCATCAGTCATGCATATGAATGCATTGAAGGCGGTGAGGCCCTTAAGAATCATCAGTCATGCATATGAATGCATTGAAGGCGGTGAGGCCCTTAAGAATCATCAGTCATGCATATGAATGCATTGAAGGCGGTGAGGCCCTTAAGAATCATCAGTCATGCATATGAATGCATTGAAGGCGGTGAGGCCCTTAAGAATCATCAGTCATGCATATGAATGCATTGAAGGCGGTGAGGCCCTTAAGAATCATCAGTCATGCATATGAATGCATTGAAGGCGGTGAGGCCCTTAAGAATCATCAGTCATGCATTGAAGGCGGTGAGGCCCTTAAGAATCATCAGTCATGCATATGAATGCATTGAAGGCGGTGAGGCCCTTAAGAATCATCAGTCATGCATATGAATGCATTGAAGGCGGTGAGGCCCTTAAGAATCATCAGTCATGCATATGAATGCATTGAAGGCGGTGAGGCCCTTAAGAATCATCAGTCATGCATTGAAGGCGGTGAGGCCCTTAAGAATCATCAGTCATGCATATGAATGCATTGAAGGCGGTGAGGCCCTTAAGAATCATCAGTCATGCATATGAATGCATTGAAGGCGGTGAGGCCCTTAAGAATCATCAGTCATGCATATGAATGCATTGAAGGCGGTGAGGCCCTTAAGAATCATCAGTCATGCATATGAATGCATTGAAGGCGGTGAGGCCCTTAAGAATCATCAGTCATGCATTGAAGGCGGTGAGGCCCTTAAGAATCATCAGTCATGCATATGAATGCATTGAAGGCGGTGAGGCCCTTAAGAATCATCAGTCATGCATATGAATGCATTGAAGGCGGTGAGGCCCTTAAGAATCATCAGTCATGCATATGAATGCATTGAAGGCGGTGAGGCCCTTAAGAATCATCAGTCATGCATATGAATGCATTGAAGGCGGTGAGGCCCTTAAGAATCATCAGTCATGCATATGAATGCATTGAAGGCGGTGAGGCCCTTAAGAATCATCAGTCATGCATATGAATGCATTGAAGGCGGTGAGGCCCTTAAGAATCATCAGTCATGCATATGAATGCATTGAAGGCGGTGAGGCCCTTAAGAATCATCAGTCATGCATATGAATGCATTGAAGGCGGTGAGGCCCTTAAGAATCATCAGTCATGCATATGAATGCATTGAAGGCGGTGAGGCCCTTAAGAATCATCAGTCATGCATATGAATGCATTGAAGGCGGTGAGGCCCTTAAGAATCATCAGTCATGCATTGAAGGCGGTGAGGCCCTTAAGAATCATCAGTCATGCATATGAATGCATTGAAGGCGGTGAGGCCCTTAAGAATCATCAGTCATGCATTGAAGGCGGTGAGGCCCTTAAGAATCATCAGTCATGCATATGAATGCATTGAAGGCGGTGAGGCCCTTAAGAATCATCAGTCATGCATATGAATGCATTGAAGGCGGTGAGGCCCTTAAGAATCATCAGTCATGCATATGAATGCATTGAAGGCGGTGAGGCCCTTAAGAATCATCAGTCATGCATATGAATGCATTGAAGGCGGTGAGGCCCTTAAGAATCATCAGTCATGCATATGAATGCATTGAAGGCGGTGAGGCCCTTAAGAATCATCAGTCATGCATATGAATGCATTGAAGGCGGTGAGGCCCTTAAGAATCATCAGTCATGCATATGAATGCATTGAAGGCGGTGAGGCCCTTAAGAATCATCAGTCATGCATATGAATGCATTGAAGGCGGTGAGGCCCTTAAGAATCATCAGTCATGCATATGAATGCATTGAAGGCGGTGAGGCCCTTAAGAATCATCAGTCATGCATATGAATGCATTGAAGGCGGTGAGGCCCTTAAGAATCATCAGTCATGCATATGAATGCATTGAAGGCGGTGAGGCCCTTAAGAATCATCAGTCATGCATATGAATGCATTGAAGGCGGTGAGGCCCTTAAGAATCATCAGTCATGCATATGAATGCATTGAAGGCGGTGAGGCCCTTAAGAATCATCAGTCATGCATTGAAGGCGGTGAGGCCCTTAAGAATCATCAGTCATGCATATGAATGCATTGAAGGCGGTGAGGCCCTTAAGAATCATCAGTCATGCATATGAATGCATTGAAGGCGGTGAGGCCCTTAAGAATCATGAGTCATGCATATGAATGCATTGAAGGCGGTGAGGCCCTTAAGAATCATCAGTCATGCATTGAAGGCGGTGAGGCCCTTAAGAATCATCAGTCATGCATATGAATGCATTGAAGGCGGTGAGGCCCTTAAGAATCATCAGTCATGCATATGAATGCATTGAAGGCGGTGAGGCCCTTAAGAATCATCAGTCATGCATATGAATGCATTGAAGGCGGTGAGGCCCTTAAGAATCATCAGTCATGCATATGAATGCATTGAAGGCGGTGAGGCCCTTAAGAATCATCAGTCATGCATTGAAGGCGGTGAGGCCCTTAAGAATCATCAGTCATGCATATGAATGCATTGAAGGCGGTGAGGCCCTTAAGAATCATCAGTCATGCATATGAATGCATTGAAGGCGGTGAGGCCCTTAAGAATCATCAGTCATGCATATGAATGCATTGAAGGCGGTGAGGCCCTTAAGAATCATCAGTCATGCATATGAATGCATTGAAGGCGGTGAGGCCCTTAAGAATCATCAGTCATGCATATGAATGCATTGAAGGCGGTGAGGCCCTTAAGAATCATCAGTCATGCATATGAATGCATTGAAGGCGGTGAGGCCCTTAAGAATCATCAGTCATGCATATGAATGCATTGAAGGCGGTGAGGCCCTTAAGAATCATCAGTCATGCATATGAATGCATTGAAGGCGGTGAGGCCCTTAAGAATCATCAGTCATGCATATGAATGCATTGAAGGCGGTGAGGCCCTTAAGAATCATCAGTCATGCATATGAATGCATTGAAGGCGGTGAGGCCCTTAAGAATCATCAGTCATGCATTGAAGGCGGTGAGGCCCTTAAGAATCATCAGTCATGCATATGAATGCATTGAAGGCGGTGAGGCCCTTAAGAATCATCAGTCATGCATATGAATGCATTGAAGGCGGTGAGGCCCTTAAGAATCATCAGTCATGCATATGAATGCATTGAAGGCGGTGAGGCCCTTAAGAATCATCAGTCATGCATATGAATGCATTGAAGGCGGTGAGGCCCTTAAGAATCATCAGTCATGCATATGAATGCATTGAAGGCGGTGAGGCCCTTAAGAATCATCAGTCATGCATATGAATGCATTGAAGGCGGTGAGGCCCTTAAGAATCATCAGTCATGCATTGAAGGCGGTGAGGCCCTTAAGAATCATCAGTCATGCATATGAATGCATTGAAGGCGGTGAGGCCCTTAAGAATCATCAGTCATGCATATGAATGCATTGAAGGCGGTGAGGCCCTTAAGAATCATCAGTCATGCATATGAATGCATTGAAGGCGGTGAGGCCCTTAAGAATCATCAGTCATGCATATGAATGCATTGAAGGCGGTGAGGCCCTTAAGAATCATCAGTCATGCATATGAATGCATTGAAGGCGGTGAGGCCCTTAAGAATCATCAGTCATGCATATGAATGCATTGAAGGCGGTGAGGCCCTTAAGAATCATCAGTCATGCATTGAAGGCGGTGAGGCCCTTAAGAATCATCAGTCATGCATATGAATGCATTGAAGGCGGTGAGGCCCTTAAGAATCATCAGTCATGCATATGAATGCATTGAAGGCGGTGAGGCCCTTAAGAATCATCAGTCATGCATATGAATGCATTGAAGGCGGTGAGGCCCTTAAGAATCATCAGTCATGCATATGAATGCATTGAAGGCGGTGAGGCCCTTAAGAATCATCAGTCATGCATATGAATGCATTGAAGGCGGTGAGGCCCTTAAGAATCATCAGTCATGCATTGAAGGCGGTGAGGCCCTTAAGAATCATCAGTCATGCATTGAAGGCGGTGAGGCCCTTAAGAATCATCAGTCATGCATTGAAGGCGGTGAGGCCCTTAAGAATCATCAGTCATGCATATGAATGCATTGAAGGCGGTGAGGCCCTTAAGAATCATCAGTCATGCATTGAAGGCGGTGAGGCCCTTAAGAATCATCAGTCATGCATTGAAGGCGGTGAGGCCCTTAAGAATCATCAGTCATGCATTGAAGGCGGTGAGGCCCTTAAGAATCATCAGTCATGCATATGAATGCATTGAAGGCGGTGAGGCCCTTAAGAATCATCAGTCATGCATATGAATGCTTCACGACGATCTCTTGAGAAAAGTTGAACTTCATGTGTTAATAATTAAGTGGACACAATTAGTAAGTGAACCACATAATAATTTTTATTCTACTTTAATTTAGGTAGCTGATGCTTCTCAAGACTCATTACTTTCTAGTTTACTATTATTGATTTTTTTTTTACTGTTGTTGAATACAGATTTGTGAAATTGCTGTTAAATTTCGGTTTTCCGCTCATCCTATGGGAAACAAGAATAAAATTACTACTTGCATTTGCATTCATTTAAGCTATTGATTGTTGCTTAAAAACTCAATAATTCACCTCGCAGTAGTCGCATAGTAGAAACAAAGTCATTCAAACTGTATAAACAACCTTTTCTAACAGCTTCTCCAGTTTGCTCTCGGAAAACGAGCACATCTCGTAGAAGTTGAAAGTTCCTTCCGCAACTCGGTTCGCATCAAAGGGGACGGCCTGAGTAATAATTTATTTATAATTAGACGATCTGAGTCTGTGCCTTTGGAAAATAATACATTTAGAAATGAGTTTTCCACATTAAATGTTTTTTGTTTGTCCTCAATCATGAGTCCTCAAGCTTAATTTGCTTGAAGTCAGAAGTTCATTCCAATAGCGAGAGCGAGGCTCGGGGATTAGAAGGATAAGAATGAACCTGGCAATAGACAACAAGATTCGACAACTCCGATGCGATCCGAAGATTCTTCTCTCGCGATCTCAGCGAGCTGATCTTGGTGTTCACTGATCGGAGAATGTCGTTCAGTGTGTTCTGCCAGTCATCTGCTTCTTCCGACGCTGTAATCCAAAATGTTATAAAAAGAGGGACCGATTCGACGCAGAAGAAAAGGAGATAGGAGATAAGAGAAGAAAAATTAGACGATGAGATACTGAAATAAAGAAAAAAAAGGAAATATATAAGAAAAAAGAGGAGAAATTATGTAGAAACAGAAAGAGAAAGCAAGAAAGAGAGAAAGACAGAATTTTGCTGAGAGAGATGGAGAGAGAGAGAAAGAGGGAGAGAGAGGGAAAGAGAGAGAGAGAGAAAGAGAGAGATACATTTTGAAAAAGTAGTACAATGGTAAGTGGCGTCAGAACACTGCAAATTTTATCAAGATAACACACGATGAAGTCTTTGTTAATTGATTTACCACTCAGGCAATGATTTCTATCGTACAACACGCCAAGTCCTTGCTTTAAGTTTTGTACATATGTTTTTGATTATTGAACGAATGGTATTTGTGCGAGGAAATGAATAATGTATGAATGGATGATTAATTTTACGAAAGAATGGGTGGAAATAATGTTGTAAGGTCACCAACTCTGCGCCGCAACAGTCCAAGATTGTCCGCTCCAGTGCGCATTTGAGTGGGATATGCGAACGGAGTTCGGCCTGAGAATGTATATGATCGGTAATCAATCGATATAAGCTATCCAAAAATGTAAAGCTCTCTTTTATATTCGATTATCAAGAGACCAACCTTTCTAGCTCATTGGGCGGAAGTCTTTCGACCACGATTCCCGCCAACTCGATCGTCACGTAAGAAGGCCCGGCCTCTTCAAAACATTTCATTATATTGTACATATATGAGAACAGGAAAGCTCTAGTACGAGAACACCATGCGTTATGAGTCATTAAGCTTCTATAAACGAATCGATAAAGATAAGTTTTGAGAGATGATAAGAGAAAGAGAGAGAGAAAGAGAGAAAAAAAGAGAGAAATAGAGAGAAAAAGAGAGATAGAGCTTCTTTAGGCAACCAAATCACCGTTCAATCTTTAGAAGACATAAACACACTCTACATATTGGAATGCGAAGTCATTCAGATCAAGGCTATCATGTCATTTTTTCTTAATATTTTAACCTCTAATATCGTCGTCTTCGTTGATTTCCTGTACGCAAGAAGAGGGAAACCACCCAACCTGCAACATCTGTTTTTTTCAAAACTCCAATGACTTTCTCCAAAACTCCAACACACTAGAATTTAAAAAAAATTGATGATTTTAAAATTTAAAAATCTGCCCTGCTCTTGCTTTGGGAGAACTCGAAAGGGTGAAAGCTATTTATTTGCTATGAAACAAACAAATCAATTGCATACATTTCAGTCAATTTTTTCAAAACTTCTTATTAACAGGTCTTCAAGTTCTAAGTTACACAGTTGAAAGGCAGTGACGCCTGGTTAAGATGACAAATGATATTCCTCGGTTCGATTAAGATGACAAATGATATTCCTCGGTTCGATTAAGATGACAAATGATATTCCTCGGTTCGATTAAGATGACAAATGATATTCCTCGGTTCGATTAAGATGACAAATGATATTCCTCGGTTCGATTAAGATGACAAATGATATTCCTCGGTTCGATTAAGATGACAAATGATATTCCTCGGTTCGATTAAGATGACAAATGATATTCCTCGGTTCGATTAAGATGACAAATGATATTCCTCGGTTCGATTAAGATGACAAATGATATTCCTCGGTTCGATCCCGCCCGGTGGACTACCTTTTTTTCTGTGCGATAGTTCAATAATTTATCAATCTTTTCTGAAGTATGATAGATTGATACAAGATAATTTCTCCATACAGTTAAGCGTAGTCATATTCTTTGGAATCACTCATCCGTGTTCCGAAGTTTACCTTTTCTAATATAAATCATATGTCAATACTTATCAATTTTTTTTTCAGAAATCATGTATTGTTCTACTTCGAGAAAAATTGTGATTTCAGAATACTTACTAGAGGGTCAGTAGATGCCCAGATAGAAATGGGATTGATTATTCTGTAGCGTGGAGGAAAAAGCGTGAAAGACTTATAAAGTGAGTAATAATTAGGGTATATATGAGGCTAGAATGTGTTCAACTGTATGTATACACATACAGGGCCGACATATACTTTACTATCTTTTGAATATTTTTTTAGAATGTGTGTAATGAACTTAATTAAAAAAGATTTTAGCTCAAAAACAATATTTTAGCGGTTTTTTGTTTGTTTACTTTGTTAGCAAATGATATACCGTTCAGATTTATCGTATGTGTACTTTCTGGGGAGTCGCTGATGAGCCCCACCCAGAGAGCACAGAAGTCAATCTGAGCGGGGGCGAAATAGACTTTTGTGATTTAGCGTCATCGCAGTGATCGATAGTGATAGTACTTGAATATTTTCCTCCCTTTGTTCTGGTTTTTTCACCCTCAGTACATATAAGTGTTTATCTGTCGAATGAATAGAAACAAAGGTCATGGCAACTGATTTTTGAATATATAATCAAATTGTATTATTATTATTATTGTTTTGGTTATATGTAGTAATTGATCGATTGTCATATTTTTTTGTTTAACAGAGTGCGAAAATTGCCCTTTTGAATTTTTTGGAAAATTATGAATATTGAAAGTTTTTTGTTTGTGGTAACTTGTAAAGCAAGGTCTATCTCTGTTTTTGATGATTTAAAGAATTGTTTAGAAAATCAGATCGATGCTTAAATTATGAACGGAGATTTGTATGTTGAAAAACACAAACGTTCGTATACTAATGAAAGGGACTCTACATGTAAATGTATAATTGTATGTTAAATGTAAATGTATAACTGCACCTTCCCCTCGTACTTCCCCCGCCACAAGTTGCGCTCCCTATGCAAGACAGTGATGATGGCATTGGCGGGAAAGCTGAGCTCTTCTTCCGATATCCCGTGATAAGGGAGAAGAGAACGAGCTTGCGCCTGCACTAATTTCCATTTTCTTGAGTTTTTTTTGTTGAAAATTTAGTCTTCTTTGTTCTTCATCTTTTTCACATTAACTTTTGAAAACAGATAACTTCTTCCTCTTGGTGAGTTAGTTATTAACGGATAACTTCTTCCTCTTGGTGAGTTAGTTATTAACGGATAACTTCTTCCTCTTGGTGAGTTAGTTATTAACTGTTGTACAAGGGAAGTCAAACAAGTTAAACAATATTTTGTAAGGAAAGTTAATAATTAAGCTCGAGGATTTGAAAAACAAATTTTTATAAAAGCACTCCATACGGAAAATTTTTGAAAAATGACTTGATTAAGTGTTTTGATGTCCTTGTAGCAGCCCGGTTGTGCGAAGGAAGCAGAAGAAGAGTCTGCGTACTTGTGAACATCCCGCTCGTTCACCTAGACGTTTTTTTTAAGTAGTTGATTTCATTGTGATATTTTCTTCTGAAACCCTAATACTCCAATTCATTGACTTTCTGTAATATACAACTGGTAAGTATATACAACTGGTAAGTATATAATTATATTGCTTTTTTCTCTCTCTTTATTTCTAGAATTTTTTTGTCTTGTTTTTCCCTGTCGTGAACATACCGGATATTCAAGGGATATACCCTGCACGAAGTCCCTGGTGGCATAGAAGTTGACGATCTGATTGAGAGAATCGAAGACGGTCTGATTCACGACAAAGATACGTCCATTTCGCTTCAGACGGTAGTGCCAGAATTCTCCATCAACTCTGCAGAAAAAACTTGAGGGTAAGGTAAGATGAACAAGAAAGAGAAAGCGATAGAGAGAGAAAGAGGGAGAGAGAAAAAAAGAGAGATAGAGCTATAGAGAGATAGAATTATATACAGAAAAAGAGATACAGAGAGGAAAAGTGCCCGTGTTACTCTTATTTATTATATTCATTCATACATGATTTATTTAATATATCATGGTGTACCTGAGCGATATGACAAAGACATTTTGATCAGCTCCTGAGTATCTCACGAGAAAGGCCCCGTCTCTGGGGACTTTTGTCAGAAGCTCCTCAGCCGTTTCTTTCGTCGCCGTAGCCGAAAACCATCTGGAAAAGTTCTACTTTAGCATCATGGCTTCCAGGAAGACATGGAAAGTTCGTGGAAACTTGGGATTTCAGGCTGATCATACACTGTGTGCTAATAATGGCCAATCCTCGTTTTTCCTGTGTAATGGCTACCAAATTTCCGTGGATGAAAATTTAAAAACAATTTTCATTAAAAGCATTTTTCTGTTCATAAATCTAATGAAAACATTCACCGCTTTCTAACGTCTCAAAGATTAGCGACGTGCCCTCGGCAGTGTATAGATATATCCCCTTGACTTTTGTACCAAAAATGGCTCGGTTGAATCCCGCTTCCCGAACTGGCTTTTGTCCGTTTGTTAGTTTAACCATGTAAAATAAAGCATACGGTTGGGTAAGATGCGGTTGCGGTTGTGGACAGGCGCATATGAGGTACGTCAAGAAGTTGGGAGTCGTCAGGGGCACTTTCATGTAGTGACACACCAACTCGTATAAGGTGTCCATCAGGACTTCCTCCAGGAAGTAGAACTTCTTTTCACCTCAAGAGTGTTGAATTAAGAGGCTTCAACTCATTCTCTTACATTTTTTTATTTCGTCGTGACCATAAGCACTCTTTCGCTTACTTCCAATTGATACACATGGAAACCACACTAGAAGCGAATCAAGCTTGATGGCTTTTTGATCTCAAGTTTTTCAATATTTCTTTGTAGTTTAAAAAAAATCTGATTTTCGAGCTCATCAATACGTTAGTAAAGAAAACAGAATGTCTATTTTGTCTTAAAATTTTCAAGACCAGTTTTTTTAGTTCCTTCATAAATGCGGATAATCACAATGGATATCGGACGAGATATTACTTTTCGTAACTAGAACAGCTTCTGTGGCATTGCATTCATTCACAGGGTATGAAGTTATTTTAAGTTTTATTTTTGTTAGTTAGTTAAAAGCGGTATTTTAACGCATACCATCCACCATCTTCGTTTTGATGCGACAGTGATAGACTTCTTTCTCATGCAAGAAGGAGAGCGAGAAGTCCCCGATGAAAATCGTCGAATCACGCACCAGAAAGACGCCGTTCCCTTTGTCTATTTGCTCCAAGAGTCGCTTGCGCGCTTCCTAAAATTTTCAAAGTACTAAATGTGGCTATAGTTGTTCATTACTAATGCTTTTTGTCGATACATGTTTAGTACTCAAACTTCATCAAAAAATTCTTCCTTTTTGCAAGTGTATAAAAACTGAATCAAATCGATAAGAAATAAATCGAGAAAACTAGTTTCAACACGTAGGTATTGGACATCAAGAGCTTGGTAATTACAAAAAAAATTGAAAAAAATCCAAAAAAAGTGCCTTTAACTTGAAGAGATCAGTCGATAACATATAAGAAGCGACTCAAAATGAACCAATCTATCGATTTTTCCATGGAACCAGTCTTCTGTCACGTGCATCTCTTCTGGTCGCACACCGAAACCAGAAAGCTGTTCTTCCTGAGAAAGGGTCATCACATCACAATTAAAAGCTGAACTCAACTAAAACTTTTCAATAAGTTTTCAATGTTTGGTTGTGTATTCTTCACTTTAAAAACACTAATGTAGTCCCAAGTTAGTTTACTTGTTGAAAGTCTTAGAAAAAACAGAGATGGCTGGCCCTATTCAATAGTTTTTGCTTGATTATAGACAATCTCAAGATTCCCTCACTGATTTCGAATTTGGGAATAGTACCTTAAAATAAGATAACTTATGAAGAAATAGATTTTTATGGTCACGCTGCGGTCACCAACCTGCGACTCCTCCTCGCCATCCACACTAACAGCGTCCTCTGCCTTGCCGATCGAGTCGTCGTTGCAAGACGCCTGGTAAAGCTCATCTTCGGTTATGGCTTTCTGGTCACTTTAAAAATATCCTCAAAATTTCTTCTGTTGAAATGCCTTTCTCTTTCTATTTCCTCATTTCTCTCTACTGTCCTTCTCTCCCTTGCTCTTTAATCTATCATCTCTCCTTATTTCTCATCCTTTCTTTTCACAATTTTCTCCATTCTTCTCTAACACTTTCTTTGTTTATACATTCAAGAAAATCACACTTCATTGCACTCGTCAGCAACATAGCACAGTCGATCGGGGAAAAGTACGAAGATATGCGGGGTCCATTCCTGATAATGATAGGAATTTTCGCATATGAGGTCGTTTAGCTTAGCTAATTTAGACAGAGATTCATCTAAGAAATGATTAACCTAAAATTTGAGTAGTTGATTGTATTAATATTCTGAAAAGACTACAAAAAATTCTTAAGTTGTCATTTTTCATCCAACTGTTGAAAAAATTTTTTTCATAAAACTATTTCCGAAAACTTTCAAATAGTCATATTTATTATTCTCGCTGAGAATGAGAAAAATCGAGGCCTTTTGATATTTCCCCAGAAACTTGAATGATTCAGAAAAGATCTCATAAGCTTCGAAAAGCTTCAATTGCATGGAAGAAATTAGACAAGTGAGCTAACATTCGTTACGATGTTTTTGAGCTGAAGAATGCCTCTTTTGATGAAGCCATCCCGTGACAGAAGATCCATGTCTTGAACTGAGACAGAAAAACAATTTGAATATATACATACTTGAGAACAAAATTGTGATTGTGGGATGTACCTTTTCATAAGTATATATCAAGTTGACAAGTGATTGAAATATCGCACAGAAAAAAGCTAGTTCCCCGGGTGGGACCGAACCCAGTCATCTCGTCTCAAAGCTAGTCCCCCGGGTGGGACCGAACCCAGTCATCTCGTCTCAAAAGCTAGTCCCCGGGTGGGACCGAACCCAGTCATCTCGTCTCAAAAGCTAGTCCCCCGGGTGGGACCGAACCCAGTCATCTCGTCTCAAACCGGGAGCGCGGAAGAAGACTATTGCTATTCCGTGCGATAGTATTATATTATATGAAAAGCTCATGTTCTATTAGTCCCGCATGATCATTGAGCGATTGCGTTGTGAATGGAGCGTTACTCCGGAATTTACGATCGTACTTCTTCCTCCACTCATTACATTCATTTCTTCATGAAGTATAACTTTGATTTAAACAGTCTCCCTTGTAAATTGCATACACTCGTAGGCAACGACTGTTTATCTGGAATGGGTATTACTTCCCCTACTTTTCAGAATACACGCGTCAGCCGCGTCGCGTCTGCTTTGACGCGCCTCATGCATGAAACTTCCTTACGGGAAACATGTTCAAATCGAAGAATTTAGACAGAAGAGAGATGTAAGATGGATGATGAATCTTCAAATTCTACGTTACACAGTTCAAAGGCAGTGACGCCTGGTTAAGAGGACGAGTGATTGCTAAGAAAAAAAGCTAGTCCACTTGGCCGGATCGAACCCAGCCACCTTGTCTCAAACCGGGAGCGCGCTATACCATTATACCACGGGGAAGTGCGATAGTTTCTGTGCGATAGTTCAACTATTTGACATCTCAACCTAATTTCACTGCCTTTTAAAGTGTGTAACTTAGAATTTGAAGATTTATAATCCATCTTCCATCTCTCTTATGTCTTAATCGTGAAATCTGGAGTTACGCTCCATTCATGACGCAATCGCTTGATAAGCATACGTGACTAAGAGAACAAGGCATATGAGCTTTTAATATAACATTATCAAAAGAAATAGCAATGTGTTTCCGTTGTGTAATGGTAGAGCGCGCTCCCAGTTTGAGACGAGATGGCTAGGTGCGATTCGGCCCCGTGGACTAGCTTTTTTACTGTGTGATAGTTCAATCACTTCTCCTCTTAACCAGGCGTCACTGCCTTTAAACTGTGTAGCTTAGAATTTGAAGATTTATCTTCCATCTCTCTTCTGTCTTAATCGTGAACTCTGGAGTTACGCTCCATTCATGACGCAATCGCTTGATAAGCATGCGTGGCTAAGAGAACAAGGCATATGAGCTTTTAATATAACATTATCAAAAGAAATAGCAATGTGTTTCCGTTGTGTAATGGTAGAGCGCGCTCCCAGTTTGAGACGAGATGGCTAGGTGCGATTCGGCCCCGTGGACTAGCTTTTTTACTGTGTGATAGTTCAATCACTTCTCCTCTTAACCAGGCGTCACTGCCTTTAAACTGTGTAGCTTAGAATTTGAAGATTTATCTTCCATCTCTCTTCTGTCTTAATCGTGAACTCTGGAGTTACGCTCCATTCATGACGCAATCGCTTGATAAGCATGCGTGACTAAGAGAACAAGGCATATGAGCTTTTAATATAACATTATCAAACGAAATAGCAATGTGTTTCCGTTGTGTAATGGTAGAGCGCGCTCCCAGTTTGAGACGAGATGGCTAGGTGCGATTCGGCCCCGTGGACTAGCTTTTTTACTGTGTGATAGTTCAATCACTTGTCCTCTTAACCAGGCGTCACTGCCTTGAAACTGTCTAACTTAGAATCTGCAGATTTATGTATAAAGCGAAATATTTATGGAAAGGTTATGAAAATTTTGATCTTTTTTGTTGAAATTATGAAAAATGGGTTGTGAACTGACAGTCATCCTGGACGGGTAGTATGAGTAGCTCGCTTTCGACAGGCAGCTTTTTGTGCTTGATAATGATTTTCCTCATGAGAGCAGCCGGTGAGGGCAACTCTGTTTCCTCCCGCGATACCTGGGTAGCTAAAACTAGTTAAAAAAGATTGGATGGGAACAGAAATTGCGTCTTCATTTTATCACTTTTTCTGGCCTAGTTGCAAAAATTAAATGTACCAATTCTTTTGTCTTTTTCAATGCATTTCGACACCTTCCTTGTTTTAGCAAAGTGTCTAGAAAAATTGATGCCTACTGAGAACTGGTTTTTGTGGACCATTCAAAGCCAACGAGAGTGTCAACCCAGTAGGACCATTCACAGCCAACGAGAGTGTCAACCCAGTAGGACCATTCAAAGCCAACGAGAGTGTCAACCCAGTAGGACCATTCAAAGCCAACGAGATTGTCAACCCAGTAGGACCATTCAAAGCCAACGAGAGTGTCAACCCAGTAGGACCATTCAAAGCCAACGAGAGTGTCAACCCAGTAGGACCATTCAAAGCCAACGAGAGTGTCAACCCAGTAGGACCATTCAAAGCCAACGAGAGTGTCAACCCAGTAGGACCATTCAAAGCCAACGAGAGTGTCAACCCAGTAGGACCATTCAAAGCCAACGAGAGTGTCAACCCAGTAGGACCATTCAAAGCCAACGAGAGTGTCAACCCAGTTGGACCATTCAAAGCCAACGAGAGTGTCAACCCAGTTGGACCATTCAAAGCCAACGAGAGTGTCAACCCAGTTGGACCATTCAAAGCCAACGAGAGTGTCAACCCAGTAGGACCATTCAAAGCCAACGAGAGTGTCAACCCAGTAGGACCATTCAAAGCCAACGAGAGTGTCAACCCAGTTGGACCATTCAAAGCCAACGAGAGTGTCAACCCAGTTGGACCATTCAAAGCCAACGAGAGTGTCAACCCAGTTGAACCATTCAAAGCCAACGAGAGTGTCAACCCAGTAGGACCCATGGCCTGTCTTCGCTATAATTGACCATTCAAAGCCAACGAGAGTGTCAACCCAGTAGGACCCATGGCCTGTCTTCGCTATAATTGACCATTCAAAGCCAACGATAGTGTCAACCCAGTAGGACCCATGGCCTGTCTTCGCTATAATTGACCATTCAAAGCCAACGAGAGTGTCAACTCAGTAGGACCCATGGCCTGTCTTCGCTATAATTGACCATTCAAAGCCAACGAGAGTGTCAACCAAGTAGGACCCATGGCCTGTCTTCGCTATAATTGACCATTTAAAGCCAACGAGAGTGTCAACCCAGTTGAACCCATGGCCTGTCTTCGCTATAATTGACCATTCAAAGCCAACGAGAGTGTCAACCCAGTAGGACCCATGGCCTGTCTTCGCTATAATTGACCATTAAAAGCCAACGAGAGTGTCAACCCAGTAGGACCCATGGCCTGTCTTCGCTATAATTGACCATTCAAAGCCAACGAGAGTGTCAACTCAGTAGGACCCATGGCCTGTCTTCGCTATAATTGACCATTCAAAGCCAACGAGAGTGTCAACCAAGTAGGACCCATGGCCTGTCTTCGCTATAATTGACCATTTAAAGCCAACGAGAGTGTCAACCCAGTTGAACCCATGGCCTGTCTTCGCTATAATTGACCATTCAAAGCCAACGAGAGTGTCAACCCAGTAGGACCCATGGCCTGTCTTCGCTATAATTGACCATTAAAAGCCAACGAGAGTGTCAACCCAGTAGGACCCATGGCCTGTCTTCGCTATAATTGACCATTCAAAGCCAACGAGAGTGTCAACTCAGTAGGACCCATGGCCTGTCTTCGCTATAATTGACCATTCAAAGCCAACGAGAGTGTCAACCAAGTAGGACCCATGGCCTGTCTTCGCTATAATTGACCATTTAAAGCCAACGAGAGTGTCAACCCAGTAGGACCCATGGCCTGTCTTCGCTATAATTGACCATTAAAAGCCAACGAGAGTGTCAACCCAGTAGGACCCATGGCCTGTCTTCGCTATAATTGACTATTCAAAGCCAACGAGAGTGTCAACCCAGTAGGACCATTCAAAGCCAACGAGAGTGTCAACCCAGTAGGACCATTCAAAGCCAACGAGAGTGTCAACCCAGTAGGACCATTCAAAGCCAACGAGAGTGTCAACCCAGTAGGACCATTCAAAGCCAACGAGAGTGTCAACCCAGTAGGACCATTCAAAGCCAACGAGAGTGTCAACCCAGTTGGACCATTCAAAGCCAACGAGAGTGTCAACCCAGTTGGACCATTCAAAGCCAACGAGAGTGTCAACCCAGTTGGACCATTCAAAGCCAACGAGAGTGTCAACCCAGTAGGACCATTCAAAGCCAACGAGAGTGTCAACCCAGTAGGACCATTCAAAGCCAACGAGAGTGTCAACCCAGTTGGACCATTCAAAGCCAACGAGAGTGTCAACCCAGTTGGACCATTCAAAGCCAACGAGAGTGTCAACCCAGTTGAACCATTCAAAGCCAACGAGAGTGTCAACCCAGTAGGACCCATGGCCTGTCTTCGCTATAATTGACCATTCAAAGCCAACGAGAGTGTCAACCCAGTAGGACCCATGGCCTGTCTTCGCTATAATTGACCATTCAAAGCCAACGATAGTGTCAACCCAGTAGGACCCATGGCCTGTCTTCGCTATAATTGACCATTCAAAGCCAACGAGAGTGTCAACTCAGTAGGACCCATGGCCTGTCTTCGCTATAATTGACCATTCAAAGCCAACGAGAGTGTCAACCAAGTAGGACCCATGGCCTGTCTTCGCTATAATTGACCATTTAAAGCCAACGAGAGTGTCAACCCAGTTGAACCCATGGCCTGTCTTCGCTATAATTGACCATTCAAAGCCAACGAGAGTGTCAACCCAGTAGGACCCATGGCCTGTCTTCGCTATAATTGACCATTAAAAGCCAACGAGAGTGTCAACCCAGTAGGACCCATGGCCTGTCTTCGCTATAATTGACCATTCAAAGCCAACGAGAGTGTCAACTCAGTAGGACCCATGGCCTGTCTTCGCTATAATTGACCATTCAAAGCCAACGAGAGTGTCAACCAAGTAGGACCCATGGCCTGTCTTCGCTATAATTGACCATTTAAAGCCAACGAGAGTGTCAACCCAGTTGAACCCATGGCCTGTCTTCGCTATAATTGACCATTCAAAGCCAACGAGAGTGTCAACCCAGTAGGACCCATGGCCTGTCTTCGCTATAATTGACCATTAAAAGCCAACGAGAGTGTCAACCCAGTAGGACCCATGGCCTGTCTTCGCTATAATTGACCATTCAAAGCCAACGAGAGTGTCAACTCAGTAGGACCCATGGCCTGTCTTCGCTATAATTGACCATTCAAAGCCAACGAGAGTGTCAACCAAGTAGGACCCATGGCCTGTCTTCGCTATAATTGACCATTTAAAGCCAACGAGAGTGTCAACCCAGTAGGACCCATGGCCTGTCTTCGCTATAATTGACCATTAAAAGCCAACGAGAGTGTCAACCCAGTAGGACCCATGGCCTGTCTTCGCTATAATTGACTATTCAAAGCCAACGAGAGTGTCAACTCAGTAGGACCCATGGCCTGTCTTCGCTATAATTGACCATTCAAAGCCAACGAGAGTGTCAACCAAGTAGGACCCATGGCCTGTCTTCGCTATAATTGACCATTTAAAGCCAACGAGAGTGTCAACCCAGTTGAACCCATGGCCTGTCTTCGCTATAATTGACCATTCAAAGCCAACGAGAGTGTCAACCCAGTAGGACCCATGGCCTGTCTTCGCTATAATTGACCATTAAAAGCCAACGAGAGTGTCAACCCAGTAGGACCCATGGCCTGTCTTCGCTATAATTGACCATTCAAAGCCAACGAGAGTGTCAACTCAGTAGGACCCATGGCCTGTCTTCGCTATAATTGACCATTCAAAGCCAACGAGAGTGTCAACCAAGTAGGACCTGTCTTCGCTATAATTGACCATTTAAAGCCAAGGAGAGTGTCAACCCAGTTGAACCCATGGCCTGTCTTCGCTATAATTGACCATTCAAAGCCAACGAGAGTGTCAACCCAGTAGGACCCATGGCCTGTCTTCGCTATAATTGACCATTAAAAGCCAACGAGAGTGTCAACCCAGTAGGACCCATGGCCTGTCTTCGCTATAATTCCTGTAATAGGTTTTATCTCCATTTGTGAAAATGAAAAGACGTATGAGCTTTTTTCGCACTCATTTCCTCATCGTCAAAGCTAGTCAGCCACGAAAGCATCGCAAGACAGTAATTTACCGAGAAATGTAATTACAAAAGGAGAAAAGGTGGATCTAGGCTTCTATTCTCATAGGTCATAAGTATAGCATTGTAACTTTCTCTTTAGAAAGTTTTCGAATTTTTTGAAGTTAAATAAGGACTTAAAAACGGGCGTGGCATAATGGTAGTGTGTTCGACTATTGTGCGAAGAGTCCCGAGTTCGACTCCCACCCCGGACAGATCCACCCAAACCAAGGGGGTTAAGAAATGTTGGTAGTGCTCATGCACGAATCTGACTCTCCCCACTGCTGCTATTCACACTAGCAGTGATATAGCGGGCAGCCACTGGTTCTACCAGGATAGGCCTGTCCTGCATCTCAGGGGAGCGCGTACCCTGCCGCGAGGCGGGAACATGCGCGAGGAAGATTATTTTATTTTTTTTAACAAGGACTTGAAAAAAGGTCCTTTAGATTCTCAATTACTGACAGGCTGGATGAGGAGCATGTCACCTAGTATCTCTCTTATGTCAGAAGCCAGGAGACGCTGAGCAGGAACTGAGCAATTGTCTTCGATCGATAAGATGACGGGGTAACTGAAAATTGGTAGGTAGATCGTTAGCTTCTCCTCTATTTTGCTTCTCTCTCTCTTTCTGATTACTCATCTCTATATATCTTTCTCTATCTTCCTCTTTTTTCTTTTTCATTTCGCGCTCTCTCTCTCTCTTTTCCCTCTCTCTATCTCTCACTTTTTTGTCTTTCACTCAAACATTAGTTCTTGCCTCTCTCTTCTCTCTCTTTCTCCTCCCCTCGGCTAATTTTTTCCAAGTTTTCAATTTCTTATCATTACATTCACTTACTCGCTATTGATGAACGCATAATGCCGAATGGTATAGAGAACATCTCGAAGCAACAGTTTCGTCGTCATAGTGTATCCATGGTAGATGACGATGTCAAGGATCTCCTGCGAACTCGACCGACGTGCGCCGTCCCAGCAGTCCACTGTAAACGAGCTCCTACTATATTCGAATGACCATGAACATGACAGCCAGTATATGATAATGACTTTCTGATGAAAATAACCAACAAAAAAACTCTTGATCATGAATTTTTCGAAGAGTATCACTGGCCCTAAAATCTTCAGTACGACTGGTTCAAAGAGGATGACTGACGTATACCTTGTTAAAAGAGAGTGACTGACACTAACATCTTCATTATGACTTTTTTCAAAGAGAGTCACTGACATTCGATGCAGCGACATCCCATGAGCAGAGCACGAGCGTAGGAGTCTATAGAACTCTCGCTTCTGAGCTGGTCCCCGGTTAAATATCTGAAACATTAAATTTCATTCCAGTGAAGTTTTGTGATTGAAAAAAACCTGAGTGAAAAAGAGAAAGAGAGCGAGAAATAGAGAGATAGTGAACAAAAAAGTGAGCATGAGGTTATAGGGAAAAATAAAGAAATTTCAAGAAGTATGGAGAGATAGGGAAAGGGAGAAAACATATAGATAAAAATATTCATTTATTTATTCATACATTATACAAAATGTGACCACACATGGAAATTAGAGAAAAACAAGGAGAAGAATGAAAACAAAACAGAGAAACTCGTAATTATGGTTATTTATTGAATACATTTATCAAAATGTGACAACACTCGGAGTGTAGTAAACGCAAACATTGGAGTAATGAAGACTGTTCACCTATAACTCAAGCAAATTTACGAGATCAACAGACCGTATTTTCATAACGCTAACATTGGGGGCCATAACAACATTGTCAGGAAGTTTACAATAGAATCTAGCTGAACGGAAGGCAAAGGAATGAAAGAGTGGCTTTCTACGGGTGCGTGGAATATGGAAGGCATATCTAGATTTTCGGCCATTGCAGGATTTGAAAGTGTACATTTTGCTGACCGGTATATCAATGAGACCATTAAGAATCTTATACGAGAATACTATGTCCGCTATAGTTCTACGAGACAACAATGTGGCTAGATTGAACATCTCGAGCCTTCTTTTATAAGATGGTCGTAGCACTGAACAGTCAAGTCTGGAGCAGCGCAAGTATAGCAACCTTGTGAAGATATGCTGAACATTTTCAATCTTCCTAATCATGTGAACAATATATACTATGTATTTAGAATCTTTTTCGTGCCAGATATAACGATGCGGTGTAGGTTGTGATGGAATAGACACGGACGTTTCGCTTTATTAAAGCATCATCAGCGTGGAAGCAATACCCTCAAACTTGGGTTTAATTACCGCATCGTTATATCTGGCACGAAAAAGATTCTAAATATTTGGAACTTCTTCACGATGCGCGTCACACAGCACTCTCAATTAATATATACTATGTATATGTATATTCTGGAATAAAAAATGAAATAATGAATAAATAAGTTTCGCAAGAGTATTAACTAACGTATTATGAGAAGAAGCGATCCAGTAGTGTGAAAGCGGTCGATTCATGTCATGAATCACTTTGTCATTCAATGGGTCCCATAGGGAATTTTCGCGAGAGAACAAGAAGTCACAAAACTGTAACATTGCATATTTTAATACAATACTATAAACTTATTTAAAAAAACTCTATAATCTGGTAACCTCATCTACATGAAATTGGTTAGCATTTAAGGATCACATCTTACAGCGTTATATGTAATTGGAAAAATTACAGTACCATGCTCAAAAACAGTGGAATTTTTTTCGCGTTTTACTGTGTTCACTTTATAAGAGCTTTTTACCTTAATTTTTTGAATCCTAACGCTCCAGAAGTTCTCGATTAATAAGGAATGTTGTTATACATACCAGTTATAATAACTGATGAAACTTGACCAAAATAAGAGTTGAACTCATTGCAAAATAGTCAGGCCCTTGAACTGTGTGCGCTGCACCCGGTTTATGAAATTGAAAATCTCCGAGTACCTTTTCATCTAATTTCATACAAACAGTCATGTAAAAAATCAGCTGATTTCGTCGTCTTATTTTACAAACTCTCATCACTTCCCCCTTTGTTAACTGTATGTTTTCTCATTTTTTTGATTCCAACACAAAAAGGTAGGGTTTGGTTTGGTAAAACTATAGTCTGAAGTTTCCCACGTTCGACCCACAACCCGAACAGGTTCACTCAAGCCAAAGGGTCGACAATAAGCGCGAAGAAGATTAATTTGCTAGACAAAATGACATCATCTGTAACTCAGTATGAACTTAGAACTTAGGATGATGAATGTGAGGGGGAGATTGTGAGACTATAACCTGGGAGATGGTGAGACTGCGAGGAATGTTCCGCTGCGGATGCGTCTGCAGAGTCTTCTCATTCATCAGTCTTCAAATATTAGTATTCATTTCAGTTCGGGATGGATTTTAGAGCTTTTCATGACATTTTGCACCACGACAACTCGAACCCAAACATTCGCAATAATTTCTTTCAAAGTTGTAACTGGTTTTTCCATACGATCTCGTATTAGGCCTTAGAGCCTCGTTAACATGTCGATTCGAAACTTGTGAGGGAAATGTCGTGGTGCGAACGAAATATAGCAGCATAAATTTTCTTGTTACCGTTTTGGAGCTCTGAAGCAGTTAAAATATTTTTCTAAGGTATGAATTCTACTCAGCCGTGACCGAATCAGTCATTATTGTAGGGAAAAAAGGAACTGCTAAAAAAGAAATGGTTTTAGTTTTATTGGCATATTAAGAAAGGGGTTTAGTTTTATTGGCATGATAACATAGGTACTCATTCAAGTTATGGTAAGAATGAGAACGAAAAAGATGATATCAATGACTAATTTGTATCAAATATGTTCAAAAAACAATTAAATGAAAAACTAGGCTTCTGACCTTCTCACCAACTAGGCTTCTGACCTTCTCACCAACTAGGCTTCTGACCTTCTCACCAACTAGGCTTCTGACCTTCTCACCAACTAGGCTTCTGACCTTCTCACCAACTAGGCTTCTGACCTTCTCACCAACTAGGCTTCTGACCTTCTCACCAACTAGGCTTCTGACCTTCTCACCAACTAGGCTTCTGACCTTCTCACTAACTAGGCTTCTGACCTTCTCACCAACTCCGCTGCCCTCTCTTGGTTGCTGGCAATTTCGTCGTTCTGCATGTCCTTGAAGAAGCGTAGGAAATTCACAAAGGATATGGTGGAATGGTCGTCAGAGAACTTCGAGAAGAACGTCGGGAAGATCTAAAACTTTTGAATTGAGATGTTGAAAATTTTGAATTGAAAACTTTTGAATTGAGATGTTGAAAAATATGAATTGAAAACTTTTGAATTGAGATGTTGAAAATTTTGAATTGAAAACTTTTGAATTGAGAATTGAGAGAAAACCTGCAGGTATACTTATTCAACTGTATTTAGAAGAGCCAGATATTATACGGATTGGTAGCTCAAAGAATAAATAAGCATCGCCCGGAAAGTCAAGACACAAGATCGGTTCCCACCCAATCATCGATTCTTGCACGATATTCGACTTGCAGTTTAGCTCCTTTTCGTATGAAACTTTCAGCACTTTTTTGTAGAATTTTCGGATTTTCAAAGAAAATTTGAAGTCTCCAGTTCATTTCAACGTTATGAGAGGAGCAGGGAGAAAATGGGTAATAACAGGCATTAGAAATTGCAAACTAAAATTGATATCTCGTATTTTCCTCAATTCTGATTATAAAACTTGTTTGTTTTCAGGTCCCCGGTTAAGACTTAACGTCTAGATGAGATAGAAGAGAAAGAGAGACAGAGAGAGAGAGAGAGAGAGAGAGAGAGAGAGAGAGAGAGAGAGAGAGTGAACGGAAGAAAAATAGAAAGAGAGAGTAGGAGTCTGGATGTGATAGACGAGAAAGAGAGAGAGAAACAGAGAGGGAGAGAGAGAGAAAGAGAGTGAGATTGTGAATAAGAAAGATAGAAAGGGAGATTAGGAGAGAGAGAAAGAAATATAAAAAAGAAGAGTAAGAAAGATAAAAAGAAAGAGACAGAGAGAAAGAGAGAGTGAGAGAAAGAAATTTCGAAAGGGCGAGTAGGAGAGAGAGAAAGATAGAAAGGGAGAGTAAGAGAGAGAAAGAAAAAGAGAAAGAAAGAGAGAGAGGGAGAGATAAAGAAAGATAAAGAGAAGGAGAGAAGGATTGAGAGGGAGAGAGAGAGAGAGAGAGAGAGGAAGACATAGAGTGGAAGAACCAACATTTGAGTTGTTCTCGATGAGAGCGCGAGTCGCATCGGCGAACTCATCGAAATTCATTTGCTCCTGCAATTTCGTTACCGTCTTATTACGATGGTTTATGACTACTGATGACTAGTTAGATCAAATATTGAGAGTCAAGTTTCATAGAGCAAATGATTTGCCTCCGTAGTTTATTCACGTAGAAGAAGCAATGTATAAGCATTGTTTTTTTAAATAATTTTTTTGCTAGAGCGAGTTTTTTTTTTATACATAGAAGTGATTTTGCTTGTTTGATTGAATTCTCGACCATCGGCTTTGACATTGTTGACGTTAGCTGACATCAAAGCTCAATTGTGATTGTCTTTCATGTGTTTACAAAACTGGATTCGGTAGAGACGTTTTTAGAATGGATAGAATGCTCCATATATTGTTTATAGCTTCATAGCTTGCTTAGAGGGACGACATGATGGAGTTGAAAGCAAGTTCTGACCTTGACGAGTTCCTGAAGGATGATGGACTGAACTTTCGACTGCAGCGTCGTCTGTGCGTACGGCTTCATGTGCTTCATTGTTATTCTACAGAAATGAAAGAAAACAATGCTTAAAAAGTTAGACCGAATAGAGCTATTATTTTATTTGTTTTATAAAATTTTTTTCATTTTTTTATATTAGTCTTAGTGATCTTTTTCTTATTTTCCTTCCTTTTTCTTGCGTTCTCTCCCTTCCTTTTTTCGCCCTCTGCCTTCACTTTTTTCAGCCCTACCTTTGAATTTTTTTTATTACGCGAAACAGATGTATCACGTGAAAAATTGATGGTGCTTGATGGGATGTATGTTTAAGAAGGGGAAGGGAAGAAAACATGGTTCAAAAAGGCTGAGGAGCTTCTGATGGTAAGTAGGAGCAGAAAAATGGTGAGACGATCATTGATAGCCGTTCGGAATCAGCCATTGGAGAGGAGAGGGATAAGGATGAATGATACGACGAAGGGGTCGGGTCATAGAGGCTTCATAACAGAGGGGAGAGGTAAGAAGAGCCGCTCCGTAGCAGCCGTTTCTAGAGGAAAGGGAAGGGAAGAATGTATTTTTTCATTATTTATTATTTCATTATTCATTATTCATTATTTTCATTATTTTTTTCATAAAAATATTTTACCTCGTTATTTTTCACCCTCTCTGTTTCTCTCTTTTTTTCTCTCTCTCTGTATCTCTCGCCCGCGCGTGCGTGAGCATTATCGAAAACTGTTTACTATAATTTTTCCTATTTTTTCTTTCATTTTTCTCCATTCCGTCCTTGCTCGCTGTTTTTATTCATAATTCGTGAAATTCGTAGCAGATCTGGACGTTTGCAGAAAACGACCATGTTCATACATACAACTGACGAACCGGTTGTTAGTGGGTGTGACGAGATTGTTGAACTGCTTCCGAAGCCACCTCTCAAGAATCAGAGCATGTGGTGCTCTGACGGTGTCCACCGTCAAAGACTGCAGCCCATTTACCCATATTCTTGTCGCATCCGCACTGTCAACTGCGAATTCTTTTTATCAACTTAAGCTGCTATGAATTTCGAATGATTTCGTTGACAGGGTAAACAAACGGGATAACTCAAGACTGTGATTATTGATTGGATGTAACTATAAGCTCTATCCATTGAGTTTTCTTTTCTTGTTGTTGATAGATTTATAGGTAACAAATTGAGAGCATGTTCTCTTGAACTGAGCTCATGATATGCTTCGATGAGCTCCAAGGAGTTCTAATTTCTTTTCTGTAGTATTTTTTTTAAAGGTTCTGTTTTTAGTGGATGAATGTTCGGAAAAGCATACAAACTAATATCCAGTAGGCAAGGTTAAAAGCATGTCCATGGGAGATGATCAGGACGTTGTTGCTCTCCAGCGAGCGGAGTTCCTCAACAGAGCACATTCGGAAATAGTCATCGGAAATATACGAGAAAACTAAATTTTACGGAGAAATAGTCATAAACTGTCAAGCTTTTGGACTCACTAGATCTGATTCACAATTTTGTTGATATTGAGAACATGTGAAATAAGAAACTTTTCTGACGATTTTCAAGAAAAAGTTTCGTTGCAATTGGAAAGGATTTACGGCATCCATGGGCGGCAAAACTCAAAAAAAGATTTATGAAAGAAGCCAAATCGAACTTTATCTCTAATCCATTTGTCCCCGACTCCAATGATGTTTAGTTTGTAGTCGAGCGTGTGAATCTGAAATCACATCCCCGTTGACTTTCTGATGGCCGTTTTCAGCACTTTCTCTACAAAACTTCATTAGACTTGTTTATTTTCTCGAGTATTCTTAAACTCTTTTCTCTGTTTTTACTAACTCATTTTGTTACTAACGTTTTTTTTCTAACTACAGGGTGTACAGAAAGTCCAGGTGCCCGATTTGTAATGTTAGAGTATCCTCTACTCCTCGCTGTTCGCAGGCAACGGGTCCTGGGATATCCATTTTTATTAACAACAAAGGCCACAAAACAAAACAAAAGCACTCCGGACCGCGGTCCAATTGATAATCAACAAAATTTCTCTTCTCTATAGGCTGATCAGGCCTCCTATGCGCGCGAGGGTTTTCCTTTCCTCACATAACCCATATCAACCTAGAGAACATAACAATTACACAACTGTCCAACACATCATTACAAAAATAGCATGGCGAAAGAATTATAGAAAAAAAGCTACTTAAAACCAATAACAATAAAAGTAGATAATGGAACAACAATACAATAAACGATAACGAGATTAAAGACCAGGACTCCTTACATGCCCCCCCTTTTAAACTCGACGCCCACGACGAGTAGGGTGCCTATCGTATGGCTGATATCTGCGGGGCTGGAGAGGGCTCGTCCACTGTTGGGCAGTGATTGAGTCCCAGAAAGGCAGCAGGATGATTGCCACTCCTTGGTCGCATTTCATCCTTTCTATCGCAGTTATCATCTCTGCGTTGGTGGTGTATCTCACGATGTGCACTTCCTTGGAGTTCTTGATGGAGGCGGCGTCTCTCTCTTTCATGATGACCAACGTTGTCAGGCGATTTCTGTAATAATTGATCCATCCCTTTCTGCTTTCTTTTCTTTACTGTTTCTGAACTTTGGTTTTCTAGTTCCTTTTTCATGAATCTTAACTGATCAAATGGGATCCGTAAAACGCTTTTGTCTTCAAGTTTCATCACTTTAGCGGAGTTGTCACTCACTTCTTCCACACGATAGGGTCCATCCCACTCATTCGTAAGTTTGGGGAACCTACTGTTTCCTTTCTCGCTGGGCACTCTCACAAAGACTCGGTCGCCCGGTTTCGGATACGTTTTGTTTTCTACGTGATGTTTCCGATCGTATTCTTTTTTCATCTTCTCTCTTTCTCCTTTCGATGTCTCTTTCACTAATATTAAGCCTTCCGGCGAAATAGTCCACCTAAGTCCTTTCTCCCGCACGGTTCTTTCGACGACACCCTTTAATCTTTTCAGCCACCATTTTCCCTTTTCGTCATCTTCGGTTGCTTCTCTCCAATTTTCTAATATCCCTTTGAACGATATCCTTCCTGTTCAACACTCTTTCGACTTCCGTCTTTTCGGAAACTATTTCATCTTCTTCCTTTCTGACTACTTCACTCCTACTTAAGGCATCTGCCACTTTGTTCGCGCTCCCCTTCACGTATTCTATAGTGACATCATAGCTCTGCAGCTCTAGAGCCCATCTCATTATTCGTGCCGAAGAATTCATTTGCTTGACATTTCTCTGTTCTACCGATCTTATGTTTTGCGAATCATTTGTGGATCTTTTCCCTATTTCATCTCTTTGCCACCTTCGGTCAACCGTTCTCATAGGGTATCTAATTATTTTCTCTTCTCTCATTATTGATTTCCTTCTTTCCAACAACTCCAACTTTTGGGCCTCTTCTCTCAGTCTTTCATACTTGTCATAGTCCTCTGTCTCATCCAAGATCTTAAACAGCTGTATTTGGTGCTCAAAATCCGGGAGTGCGTTGACTAGTTTTCCCGCTCTTATTTCGGAGAGCATTACCGGGGAAGCATCAGGGTAAGCCTCCATGGTTAGGGATTCCAAGGCACAGCAGAACTGAACTACAGTCTCTCTCTCTCTTTTCTGTATCCTATCGAGCTTCCTTTGAGCATCGTATTTCTTGAGGGTTTGATCACCCCTGAAGCGATCCTTCATTTTTAATACTATACCTCTGTACGAACCGTCCCTTATCTCTCTTGGCAGGGTATCAAATATATTCAAAGCATCTCCTTCTAAGTGCTGTCTAAAAACTGTTATCAGCTGATCCTCGCCAATAAGTTGACCATACTTCAGATCGATTCTATCAACGAAGTCTTTGAACTCTCGCAACCCACCTCTACCGGAAAAATTTCGAATACTTGGCATCGCCATCGATGTCATTACGGCTCCCAATTTTTCTACTGTGCCATCGCTTTCTCTTCCAATATTTCTTTCTGCAGCTCTCCTTTCATATTCCCATCTCTCTCTTTCTGTTCTCTCTTTCTCGATGAATGAATTGATACCTGTTTCTTGTCGTCTGCTCTCCATCGACCTTCTCTCCAGCTCGATTTCCCCGGGCTGTCCTCTCCGCGAGCAGTTCTGCACAAAAGTATTTTCCTCATTGAATTCAAAACTCTGGAGTCTTCTGTCTCTTTTGTTATCTTCTTTCTCACCTTCAATGAGTTTCTGCTGTTGTTGTATCTTCTGCTGCTGGCTCTGCTGAAGATGCTGCTGCTGTGGCTCATCTTGCTTTTCGGCGTGAGACTGAAGGGTTTTTTAAATCATCACTGTTATCTCTTTTTCCCAACTTTCGCACGAAGTAGCCCAATCTTTGCAATCTTCTCCCAACCGAATAATGATTTCCGCCATGTTCTTTTTCGAAAATTTGGGATCTTTAGCTAGTTTTTCTACTAGTGCCAGCTTGTGGTCTACTTTTCTGTGAAATTGTTGTAGTCTTGTTTTGCTGACCTTTTCTTCGTTTTGGCGATCATCTGCTGGCCACAGTTCTTCCAGGGCGAGGGGATCGAAGACGTCCTCTTCTTCCATACTTTTCAACTGTAATCAATATTTCAGTTGTACCGTCTACACAAGAGTTCGACAATCAACAGCGAATTATTCGAGAATCAACAGCGAGTTATCCTTGGTACCACAACTTTTATAACCCGAAATACTTCAAACAATTTTCAAAGTACCCGTCTCTTCAACGAATCACGCGGCTCAACCGCCACGCCTGACCGCGTCGCTTCTCAGGGGTGCAACACTTGTCGCTTCAAGCAACTCTTTACTTTCCTCCTTTCCTTCAATTATCAGTCTGAAAGACTTCTCTCTTTCGTTCAAATTCCACGGTGTCCAACCTCTTGAACCCGACTTCGATCTCCAACTTATTGGATGATCCGTGCTCTCAAAGTCCAACCTCTTGAACAATGGCACAAATTACTCAAATTATTGAGCAATCCCGATGTCCACTCAAATTTTTTCGAGCGGTTCGGCCCTCATGTAATGTTAGAATATCCTCTACTCCTCGCTGTTCGCAGGCAACGGGTCCTGGGATATCCACTTTTATTAACAACAAAGGCCACAAAACAAAACAAAAGCACTCCGGACCGCGGTCCAATTGATAATCAACAAAATTTCTCTTCTCTATAGGCTGATCAGGCCTCCTATGCGCGCGAGGGTTTTCCTTTCCTCACATAACCCATATCAACCTAGAGAACATAACAATTACACAACTGTCCAACACATCATTACAAAAATAGCATGGCGAAAGAATTATAGAAAAAAAGCTACTTAAAACCAATAACAATAAAAGTAGATCATGGAACAACAATACAATAAACGATAACGAGATTAAAGACCAGGACTCCTTACAGATTTTGTCACTTGACATCTTTTTTGTTTGGCGTAGCGGTCGTGTGATTTTTCGCTTGTATCTTGTTCATAATGTTGCAAACATACCGTGAAAAAATCAGAATGATAACTCTTTTCGTTTTCTGGTAACGCTCCCTGATATGGACCGATGCTACATTTTGCGCTTGAGCCAGTCCGGTCACACTAAAAAGCACATCGCCAGAACCACTGGATTCGCCCGCAGCACCATTCAAAACACAATACGTCGCTTTCGTGAGACTGGTACGACGAATGACCTCCCAGGAGCGGCAGACCAGTGACCGCGACCACTTCCTTCAACGTGAGAAGCATCCGAGACAAGAATCGATATAACCCCAAGCAGAGCGCGAAGGAGCTGAATATCTCGGCTAGTTCTGTTCAGACGATCGTCAAATCCCGCATTGGACTTCGCCCCATCAAGCTGCAGAAGACTCACATATTGACGGACCAGATGAAGGTGACCCGTCTTTGCAGATGTCGTGAACTGTCAAAGCGGTTCAATCCGGTGGACTGTTTGGATATTCTCTTCACCGATGAGAAGTTTTTCAATATTGAGCAGTCCTTCAACCACCAGAACGATAGGATTTGGTCGAAATCGGTCAAAGATGCCAATAAGAGTGGCCGTTACGTCTCGAGAAAGGGCCATCCCGCTTCTGTCATGGTCTGGGCCGGGATTTGCGCGACTGGCAAGACTCCGCTCGTTTTCGTCGAGCAGGGAGTCAAAATGAATGCCAATAACTACCTGAACGACATTCTCATAAAGGAAGTACTTCCCTAGAACCAGGCTCACTTCGCGGGACGCAAATGGGCGTTCCAGTAGGACTCTGCGCCTGCCCACAAGGCTGAAGGGGTGCAAGACTGTTGCAAGACCAATTTCCCCTCCATGATCACATCCGCCGAATGGCCTCCGTACTCATCTGATTGGAATCCTCTGGACTTCTCTGTGTGGTCGGTCCTTGAGAGCAAGGCCTGTGCTTCCCCACACAAGAATTTGGAAAGTTTGAAGCGCGCCCTACAGAAGGTGTGGGATGATCTTGACGTCGCTTACCTGTCCACCACGGTGGGCGCCTTCCACAAGCGACTCCCGCCTGTGTCAAGGAGAAAGGAGGGCTGTTTTAAATTTGAAAACGCAATTATATCCCAAACTATTTGAAAAAACTTTGATGAAAATTTTGTTTGATTTGCTCAATCCGTTAAGTTTTTATCGGAAAAATACTATGCACCTGGACTTTCTGTACACCCTGTATGTTTTCAACAAAAAAAACTCGTTTTATACCTCTTACCACCTCTGAAAAATCACCTTATTTTTATAAAAGAGCTTTGAAAAATTAAAATTTGTATTCTTCCAGTTATTCAAATAATTTTATTCTGTCTTCATGCTATTTTAAATGATTTCTTCACGTGCTCACAATGCTCTCCATCTCTCTAACTTAATTTCTTTTTTCGCATGTTTCTCCCTGTCTTTCTTATCTCAATAACTTCCTTCTTTACTAAAAGGCCTACGAAACATGAATAGTGAAACTGAGTAGTTATATTTGACATTTTTTTAAAATTTGGTAGCGCTCTTATCTCTATTTGCCAAATTTGATGGTTATTTCACACTCTTTCATGCTGATAAAATGACAAACTGCGTTCTAACAACAGAAAAACTACTAATTCTCAGCAAACAAACTGCTCTTTCCAGGCAGACAACTTTCTCATTCTCAACAGACAAACTATCATTACGACGTCGTCAAACTACTCATGAATTCGTCTGTCGGGGGGAATTTACCATCACACATAACACATAGTTGGTCCTGTCTTGTTTGATTCACTAATTCACTCTTTCTTATTTTGTATTTTTATTTGTTTATTATTTCTCTATTATGGTCTCTCTGGGAACTCACTGGAGAGCCCCACCCAGAGAGAGAGCAGAAGTCTGTCTGGGCTCGGGGGCGAATCAGACTTTCGCATTTGTTATTCATAATTTAAAGCAGAACTTTATCTTTCAAACACTACGTAATTTATCTTTCAAATAAACGCATTATGCACGTTTACAATATTTCTCTTCTCTAATATATGTATACGATATGGCTAGAATTGATCAGGCGCTTTAAATTGATCAGATTTCTTTCTTTCGGCTTTCAGATGGTTCTTCGTACGGCCTCATAAGCGTAAACTTTAGCCTAAGCCTAAGCGTTTTCTAATGTAAAAACAAAAATTCAAAAAAATTAATATAAAAGCAATAATTTAAATTTAATTTATTTTTACATTAAAAAACGCTTAGGCTTAGGAAAAAGTTTACGCTAATGAGGCCGTACGGCTTAGGCTAACGAGACCGCATAAGAAAAGTTTTGATGTAAAAATAAATGTAAATTAGAGTATTCCCTACTCCTCGTTGTTCTCAAGCAACGGATTTTTATACCGAGCAGAGGAGCGGATTGTTCGCAGAAACTTGTGCAAAAATCGTGTGGTGTGACGGGAACCGAACCCGTGACCTTTCGCGTTCCGGGCGAATGCTCTCCTCACTGAGCTACACACGCACACATGATAATGCACATTTTAAGGCGCATACAACATGCCCCCCTCTCAACACCGAGGTCTCTCGAGGTCTAACGTCAGAGGTCTAGGCGCCTTTGTTTCTACGAACTAGCTCATGCTCGGGTTTTTTCTTTTTCTCTTTTTTTTTGCTCTTTTTCTCTTTTTATCCTCTCTTCTCATCCCGGTTCGGCCCTCATGTAAATTAGAGTATTCCCTACTCCTCGTTGTTCTCAAGCAACGGATTTTTATACCGAGCAGAGGAGCGGATTGTTCGCAGAAACTTGTGCAAATATCGTGTGGTGTGACGGGAACCGAACCCGTGACCTTTCGCGTTCCGGGCGAATGCTCTCCCCACTGAGCTACACACGCACACATGATAATGCACATTTTAAGGCCCATACAACATAAATTCAATGTAAAAATAGAAAGAAACTAACTTTTGATCAATTTAAAGCGCCTGATCAATGCTAGCCATAACATAAACATACATATAAGTACTGACAGACGAACAGTTCTCGTTAGTGGTTACTGCTCGAAAAGACTATAAAAACACTCTAAACTCAAAGGAACGAGATGAGTGAAATAGAAAAGGGAATATAATTTTGAATTCAAAAACGCAAGAAGACATATACAGGCTTGTAGTGAAATTACGTAACAAAAAACTCAGTTCTGCCCTATTTCATATTTTTATTTTTTACATTTAGAAAGAAGGTTTAAATCAAAGAAGAGGGCTGAGGCGAGTTGAGCTTAGCAGAAAAGCCAGTAAAGGAGCGTTAAAATTAAAAAAGTACTTTTCTGGTGAAAAAGAGGTGGGCTGCCGATTTCGTACCTTTTTTAGTCTCACCATCAATTTTCGTGAAATGGGAATGGTTTACGATGTTTTCTTTTTGCTTTTTTGGAACACACAAAAATTTCTTCGGAACAGAGAACTGAAGTTGCTATTTCAACCATTACGAGCGGAATGTATCGAACACTTCATTGAAACAGTTTTCTCATTTTGTGGCAAGCTCTTCATTGCTTCTCTTTTTTATCATAGAAAACAGATCTCTAGCAGCACTGGCACATCTCGATGCCACAAAGTCTGAACCGAGATTGACATTTTAATGCTCTTTATTATATTATCACTTACGAACTATCCATGCAATAATTCGAGTCATTCAATCGAAGCACATACATAAACTATAAGCAAATCTTAAAATTCTAAGTTACACAGTTTAAAGGCAGTGACGCCTGGTTAAGATGACAAATGATACGTAATTTTTTTATAAGCAAGTCGATGGATTAGACCAAGAGGTTGTTCAAAAAGGAAAAAAACAAGTAAAGAAGATTTATATGCGGAACAGTTTGATTCAATTGACGACTAGTCTTCCAAGACAACGAAACGATGGACTTTACTTCTCATTTTTGAATGTACATATAAAAGTGTCCATTGATATATAAATACGTATAAGAAACAGAACCCGGTAGGGTCGGCCTGGGTGGTGCAATAGAAATTTTATGTCAACGATTTCGCTGAAAACGTCATTTTAGGGAATTTCTAATATGGCGAACTTTGGTTTTTTGGGTTTTTTGAAAAAAGGTTTTTTGAAAAAATTTAATTCCGTTATTTTCATAAGCATTGGAGGCTTGAAGTTGGCATGTCTCGACGAAAGTGCGTGATGATGCGAAGGTGCTCTTGCTAGCGTAACTTGCTCTGATTAGTAGTTATATCTGTCTGATACCGGCTCAAATTATTCTAGTCGTTTATCTACGAGGACTCACGTTTTATTCTCTAGATATTTCATTTTCACGGTTTGGGTAAACCGAAATAGTAAAAGAGTAATTTATCAACAAAAAAAAAACAATTTTTTTCAAATAAAAAGAAAAACCTCCAAGATTTCAGTCAGTATGTTGTAGCTGTGTTTTTTTTCAAAGCTTAATTTTCATGTATTTCGTTTTCCCAACAACTTCAGTGAACTCGAGTTACATCGCTTTGAGAAGCGCGAATCCGCACGTGTGCGCTCGTTTGCTTGTCTAGCTGAGGCATCGATGTACGGTCATATACGGCAACATGGAAGACAATTCTCCGGGAATCGCGAATTATTCATACTTTCCAGAAATGTCTTTCATGTTGCCGTTTATGACCGTACATCGATGCGTCAGCTAGACAAGCAAACGAGCGCACAGTTTGCCGAAGTTGTTGGGCAAACGAAATATATGAAAATGTAGCTTGAAAAAACACGGCTAAAACATATTGATTGGTATCCCGAAGGTTTTTTTATTCGAAAAAAACTTGTTTTTTCTCGATTTTTCTGATAAATTACTCTTTTACTTTTTCGGTTTACCCGAACCGTGAAAATGAAATTTCTGGAGAATCAAACGTGAGTCCTCGTAGATAAACGACTAGAATAATTTGAGCCGGTATCAGACAGATATAACTACTAATCAGAGCAAGCTACGCTTGAAAGAGCACTTTCGCACCATCACGCACTTTTGTCGAGACATGCCAACTTCAAGCCTCCAATGCTCATGAAAAAAACGGAATTAATTATTTTTTGAAAATATCACCGTGTTCGCCATATTCGAAGTATTTTAAAAAGACGTTTTCAGCGAAATCGTAGACATAAAATTTCTATTGCACTATGTACTCAGAGCGAGGTCCGCTTCATCGGGTTTTACGTCATATATAATTCACATTACATTGAAGAAGTGGAATTAATTCATTCCAATCACCTCAATGAACTATAACCAATATCTGTACATACCTCTTTAACATATCGGAGATCCAGGGTGATCAGCTGTCCTCGAGCAGAGCACCCTTCCTCTCTACCGAGACAAATCTGCCTTGTCTCATTGTTCAGAGAAAGGATCTTGGATTGCATGTCGAACTTCTTACCCAACTGGTATCGCCACACCTGAAATTTTACTCATTCATTCATTATTTATTCCGTCCCCATTTGAAAACAATAATCATTGCGGATTTGCATGGACTCTCTTTCTAGTGGCGGTAGATGTATGAACGAACAACCACTTGAATATCGGGGGAGGGGCGAGGGAGAAAGAATTCGGGGGAGGGGCGAGGGAATTGGGGGAGGGGTGAGGGAGAAAGAATTCCATCATTCAAAGAAAGAAATCAATTTAATTATTCATTCAACGATATATGTATTCCTTCAGTTGTTGTTTTCTAGATCAATTCACTCACACACAGTACCCCCTTCCCTCAAAATTCTGGAAGTGCTATGGCACCTGTATGCAGAGCTCTAAAGCGGTTCTTATACAATTAATTCTCGAAAACAATTTCTCTTTTTAGAGAACGAAAAAGCCTCTGAACCTAATTCAAACCACTTTTGCACGTGTTAGGAATGTGTTTTCAGGGTCTTCGGGGGGGGGGGGATTTTCAGGGTCTTCGGGAGGGGGGGATTTTCGGAAAGAGAGAGAAACGCATGGTTTAATCTTGTTCCGTAAACTAGCTCATTCGCCGTGAAGCAGTTTGATACCGTTCTGATAAGTTCTATCAAGTAGAGTATCAAACCTTGTGACCCTTCTCCATTGCTTGGTAGTACTTGTCCAGATCCATGTCCTGCATGTGTCTGACAGCCATTCTCGAGTTCTCAACAATTAATAATCAATAATAACTGGTAACACACTGGCACTGAGGGAGACAGAGATATTGCTGGGTTCAATCCCGCCCCGTGAACTACCTTTTGTCCGCGGTACAATTAAATCAATCATCATAAATTATCGGTAAAAGTTCTGCTGTTCGATCAAAAAACAAATAAATTTTGAATGTTTTAGTCTTCAGTACATATGTCAGAACTCTTTCATTCTGCCATGGCGAAAAGTGCTCCTCTTTTCTCTCGTTTACTTTTTATTTTTCTTCAGATGAAGGATTCCGGCTCCAGAAATAAAAAACCTATAGCGTGCTTGTCGGAAAGTCATCCATTTTTCCGAATCTACGGCTAAAATCAATTTTTTTTTAAATTTCAACTTCTCAGTAAAAAAAGTTCAACGGCGATAAAGCCTGTTTAGAATGAAGATTGTCACTCATCTAATAATAAATTGCTAAGATTAATGTTGCTTCATGCCCAATGATGTTGAGGATGAAGCGAAGTTGTTGTTACATTGCAAAATGTATTTCAATAAATAAATAAATATAAATACTATGAACTGAAGAGTTGAATTTGATTATGATTATCGCACTGATTTTCGCGAATGAAGACATTTTAAATATTTTTTTTAGCTGAGTCTTAGAACTCATGAGCGTGGCTCATAACAAACCTTATGAGAAGCAGCTGTCATAGATGTCTTTCTCATCTTAGACTTGTCAAGAAGGTAACGGAAGGCTTCGAATGGACGCTTCACCAACGGCTGTCGTTAAGTCCTGAATCCCTACTTGGTCTCGATGAAGACCTTCGCAGAAGCATATCAGGAAGCCCAAGTGGTCAAGATTCTGTGTGGCCACGGTAACTGCTCTGTGTAAAGAGAAAGGAAGTGTACGAGATTGCTAAGTATGTACGTAGTATGAGATTTCGGTTAATCTAAAGAGGCATCAAACACCATATTCTTCTCTAGTAACGGGAATTTAAGTGACAAAAAGCGTAAAAAGATGTCTTAATTGAAAATTCGTGGAGATGAGCAAGAGTTATACAACAGGGAAACAGTGAATCCGGCGAGAAAGGTTTCCATTATCTCAATGGGTCTGTGCAAGTAATGCATACAGAGAACGAGAGAAAGAAAAAAGGGATAGAAGAGAGTAAGAGAAAGAGATAAAAAGGGAACAAGTGATAAGAGAAAGAGAGTTAGAGAAAAGAATGAAGAGAGAGAGCGAGAAGAAGAGAAAGAAAGTTGAATACAACTAGAGACTAAGAGAGAGAGAGAGAGACAGAGAGAGAGAGAGAGAGAGAGAGAGAGAGAGAAAGAGAAAGAGAGAGAGAGAAAGAAGTTTTAAAAAGCGGAAGTAGAAAGAGAGAGAGAGAAGTAGAAAGAGAAAAATAGAGAGAAATAGAAAGAAGAAGAAAGAGAGGTTAAGAAAGAAATGTAGAGAGTGATGCTGAGAGAAAAACGGAGAGGGAGTTAAAGAAAATTAGAGAAAAGTGACAAAAGAAATGGAAAACAAACGAGAAATATAATAGAAATGAAAAAAAAACGAGATATTTTTTTTGTTGTTGAAAGATACGCAAAGCTGGAAAAAAAGTAATGAAAAGATTTTTGGAAGATACAGAAAAATAAAGGAAAGGAAGTGATAAATGAATACAAAGAGAGAGTGGACAAAATATAAATAAAAATAGATAAAGAGTGATTCCCTCTTTGAAAATGGAGAGTGGAACGAGGGGAAAGATCGATAAAGAAGAGAATGGCAAGAGATAAAAAATAGGCGAATCATTTCAGCGCCGTCTTCTTGGCAATTGAGGTATGGGTAATTTCTCATAGGCAATATACACAAAGTTCAAGTGGTTCTTTGTTCGAAGCAACCTTACATCATCAAAAACTGCAAGCAAAACCATTTAGAAACATAGTAGAAATGAAGTTTAACGACAGAAACCTCACACTACTCATGGGAATCTTACTACGTCTCTAACATATGCGTATATGCAAATGCGTGTACAAATGAGAAAAATTCGGTTCCATTTGTCTGTTCGTGGAGAGAAATCATCACCCCCGCTGGTAACTTTAACAAATCCTAAAAGATGTTACATGTTCCATCGAGAAATTGCAAAAAAAACCCAAAATATTCAGAAAGAAAGAGAACAGAAACAGTCAGAAAGTAAACTACAGCAAACGGGAAGGGTTTTGTTTTGAGAAGTAACAGACGTTTGATAAATAAGAAGTAAGTTTTGCCTTGGGCTATTATGACTCGTTTCAAAAGAGGTTAGTTAACCCATCAGCCTTCTTCTCTTGCCTAGGGGCTATTATGACTCGTCTCAAAAGGGGTTAGTTAACGCATCAGCCTTCTTCTCTTGCCTAGGGGCTATTATGACTCGTTTCAAAAAGGGTTAGTTAACGCATCAGCCTTCTTCTCTTGCCTTGGGCTATTATGACTCGTCTCAAAAGGTGTTAGTTAACGCATCAGCCTTCTTCTCTTGCCTTGGGCTATTATGACTCGTCTCAAAAGGGGTTAGTTAACGCATCAGCCTTCTTCTCTTGCCTTGGGCTATTATGACTCGTCTCAAAAGGGGTTAGTTAACGCATCAGCCTTCTTCTCTTGCCTTGGGCTATTATGACTCGTCTCAAAAGGGGTTAGTTAACGCATCAGCCTTCTTCTCTTCAATAGGCAAAAAAAGCAAATTAAAACGCCTCAATTCGATTCCAAGGAATCAAACGCCTTCAAGTGCTGCTAAAATGAGAGAAGTTCTAAATGTTTGGGACGATTAGTCCGAGATACGAACTAGTTCTTTCGATTCAAGCCTAAAACAACATTTCAACAAGCATGGTCTTCTTTAATAAAACGAGCTTTTCTAACTTTTGTAGAGCTGTGTCACGATTACTTTAGTTTACAGTTAAGAACGTCACTTTAAGTCTAACCGAATATACTGCCACTGAAATATTAAACAAAAAGTATGAACAAGCATTGAAAGCACAATAAGATGCGTGAGTCAGGCTTAAATAAATAAATCAATATTATTTAATTAAAAAATAGTCATTAAATATTAGGTTGAGTTTGAAAATGGACAACGTATGTAACCTTGAGGTATATTTAATTTTTACAGAAAAGTTTAATAATTACAGATAATCAAAATGAAAACAAATAAGTTTCAAGAAGAAAAAAAGCAGATTCAAATGAAACTCAACGGGAAAATTTCAATACTTTTCAAAACGAAAAAACTTTTTAGAAAAAAAACCAAAATAAAATCATCTTTTGTTTTTGTTTTAAACACTGAAATTACTTTGTATCATTCATCCGTTGTCACACTCTTAAATATGCAATGTGTTCAACCGGAATAAAGAATTGAGTTGAATTTTGAGCCGAAAAGTCAGCATAATTAGTTTGCAAGTCATCGAAAATTGAATGACGTAACGTAATGGTTGAGAAATTAAAATTTTGAGTGTTTTGTTCCTGTTAGGAACCGTTCTCAAAAATATAAATCAAAGACATAAAAAAAGAGAAAATGCGATGATTAGAGACAGGCTGCATTCAGAATATATGCTTTTGTTAATACTATGTTGACCTGGTTTTCAAAGGATATCTCCTCTTGAAAACTTTGCATCCAATAAATTAGGACTAAGCAAGTTTCACACACCTAATCAAGCATTCAAGAATTGTGGGTGGTGTGCCTTCTCTGAATGGTTTTGTAATTGTGACCGAGGATGCACCTCTTATTATAACACGTGACTATTTTCAACCGTGATATATAACTCAACCGAAAAAAGAACAAGAAATGGGAGTAGAGTGGTCTCAATGAAAATCAGAATTTAGAAAACAGCTCAACTGAGAGAAAACCTCGCTGTTATGTTGTAAGCATTAAGTTTAATATATATAAATTAAAAATAAAAACTTCGTACCAATTAAACATTTGAACAATTTATTATACGGTATTTTTTTTCCATTTTTTACTGTTAAAAACTTCAATATTGTGAACTATATGTTAGAATGTTCGTTAGAATGTTCGAGTTCCTCGCTAAAATTGTTGACATACGATATTTTTTGAAGTTTAAATTTTGGAAGAGGATGAAGCATTTTTGACGCCGTACTGAGTCTTTGTACTAAATTTTTTTGTAAAAAATCGTTTTTCAATGTTTGGTGTTTTAAAATGAAGTGCACACATTATACATTGAAACACACATTTTACGAATTGTACAATACAGTATATGTAAACACTTGGCTCTTCATGTAAAAAAAGTATTATAAAGAATAAATAGGAAAAGTCCGAAAATTTTGGTAGAAATTAAAGAATAGTTCTAATGAACACAATTTTTCGTGACAATGAAGTTTTCTTTTTTTTTCTTTTTTTTTCGTGACAATGAAATTTTCCTTTTTATGTTTGTGTAATTCCTGAACAAAATATGTGTTTCCTGAACATGCCTATATTACGAACAAAAAGCTTGTCATCACACGTAATGACTTATTTGACTATTAGTTATAACTGTTCTTTAGGAATTCTTCATTTTTATGTACATAGAATTACTTGGAATTACTCGCCTGTCTCCGCCATAATCGTTCTTATCACTGCTCTTTTTTCTACCTCTTGCCCTTTACTATATGTATACACACTGCTGCGTTTTGTCTACCACATATGTATTTGTTTCGCCTCTATCTCTCTGTATCTATCTTTCTCTATCTCTCTCTCTCGCTCTCTCTATCATCTCTCTCTCTATCTCTCTCACTCTATCTCTCTCTTCCTCTCCCTCTCTCTTCCTCTCTCTCTCCTTCTCTCTCTCTCTCTCTCCTTCTCTCTCTCTCTCTCTCTCTCTCTCTCTCTCTCTCTCTCTCTCTCTCTCTCTCTCTCTCTCTCTCTCTCTCTCTCTCTCTCTCTCTCTCTCTCTCTCTCTGACCTTTCCAGAAACATTCTCTTGGTCCCCACTTTCACTTTCACTAGTTCTCTTCGTACCACTTAATATTTCCCCATCTACATATTGTATTGTTGAACACTCAAAGATTGGATTCAGATAAAGGGAAGACAAAAACATTTGATGAAATGAAATGATACGAGAACGAGCCACAAAGGTTTTCATCCAGGAAAACATTCATGAACATAGAAAAACCATGACGCAAACGAATTTGAAAACATACGCTTTTTGGTGAATCTGCTTGGAATAAAATTATCAACCGAATTGAAAGTTTTCAAATTTTAAAGCAGCCACTCGAAGTTCAAGTTTTCGAAATTTTAATCGAAAATTCTCTGACTATGAACATACTTCAAATTTCAATGTTTTATTAAATTCGCTCGCCAATCATCGGAGAAGACTTCGATAATACTTTGTGCATTCTGCGCGATTTCCCTTGTGTGAACCGCGTGCTCTCGTAAACCAGTTCCTGTCTATTTATATGGTATGCCACTCTGGGGCAGATAAGCAAAACTTGAATTGGAATTGAACGATCTTCGAAGCAGTCGGAGAAAAGAAGTAAATCGATTGTAATTCATATAATGATTACAAGAATTATATTTTTCATCAAATATTTAAAGTTTAACTTGGATATATATATTCCCTTGTCGGATTTTAACAGAATATACAGGTTATGTATTCTTTTTTCATGAATGAAAAATGTCGGCTGATGCGTCAAATGAAGACTAATCATTTTCAGATTATTATAAAACATTATACTAATGTGTAAATACCGCTACAAGGCCACATGTACATATGTAGATATGTATTAAAGTTTCCACGTTAGTATGGGGACCAATTCTATCGTTGCCGTAATTAAAGAAATTACTGGTCCGACTCTATGAATGAACATTTCAAACAGTAACAAAAGCAGGCTCGACGATTGAGAGCAGCGGAAAAATTTACTTTACTTGTTTCCATTTTACATGAGGTAATACTCAGTTACTAGAAATAACACAATAATGAATAAGATATCACAACGAGGCAAACAATATAAAAAGAACAACGGCCAAGAAACAATTTGATCGGAAGTTCAAACACTCGCGGGGCTAAAACATAGTAATTGTACATCAATAGTCATAGTAAAAATCTCAAATACTTTTTCTGGTTTTCCAATTTCCAATTTTCATTCATTCAAGAAACTGAAATACAAAATTTCTAGCTGACAATGCAGTTAGGTTAAGGAAATGAGAAGGAAAGGCGTTTCATTCACTAACAACCCTATTCGTCAAGAATATCTATTGGTGCGGCACAAAGGCAGCAAAAATTTCCAATGATGATATCTAATCTTTAATGTACTCAGGTTAAAAGGAACATGAAACTTTTGATGCTTCGGAATTAATGATAATGCATTCATAATGTTTGAAAAACACAACATGTTTATGTTTTGATTCCATTGAAGGATTGGAAACCTCATGATTTTATTGACAACTCTCGTCTATTCACTGGGGTATATGAACAATAAAGTTTCAGAACACACAGCATTGGGAACACAAGCTTCATTTGATTGACTAATAATGTAATAAAGGGAATGTGAGGTAAAACTTGTTCTCGAAAGACCTACACAAGTACACAACAACCTGAGCGATGCCCTTTTGCTCACTGTTTATACCGGTCTCACCTAACCGCATGTTCTCTTGCTTATGCCCTTCGAATTGCGAGGTGAACTATTCTATGACCGCGTTACTCATGAGGAGTAAGCTCATAATATTTGAAGAAGAGAGATATTATTGCTCATTTCATATGAAAATTATATGTATAGAGAAATAAGTGTGATCAGGGAGGAGTGATAAAAGCTCTCGGTTGGTGATTCCCTAACGAAAAGATTATATCAACACAATGAGGCACCCTGTCACTACGAACAGTCTATGTCTGTTTACCTTCTTTCTCTCTCTGTGTGTCGCCCTTGTTCTCTCTATTTGTCTCTCTTTTTCCTAGTTGTCTCTCTCTTACTATTTTTTCAGCATATTATCTCTCTGACTTTTATGAGCAACACTCATGCTACCGTACCTCGAAATTCCGTGCGAAAACACATTCACTTTGAATGAATATTGCAAGAAGTTATAAAAATGGTGAAAAGGGGGTTTGACTGTATTATAAACATTTTTATCAACTTGGACGTTCATTCATTGTTTCTCGAATTCAATTTCAACAACTCTCATTTGAATGCATAAAAAGGATTATTGACGCAAAATCATGAAAGTTTCAAAGCAAGGCTACTCTTTTAAAATGCTTGAAAAATGATTTTTTCTTGGAACGCTCGTAAAAATATTATTAGTTTGTAATAATGACTAAGATAGCAATTTAATGACTTCCGGAATTTTCCAAGGGCGAGTCCGACGTGATATTATTCTAATCGTCCCCGACCTCTTCAGAAACTCACAGATTTTTCAATGGTAACACCTAATTTGATAATTAATGACTTGCATTCCTGCAAGAACATTTCCATAAAATTATAACTTCTAAAGTTAATTCTAAATTTGTTCAAACTTTTTTGTTAAAATTTTTTTACTTCTTATGGACGCTAAAAAATTTTCTTGAAATTTGATTATTAAAAAAATTGAGTCCGAGGTAAAAAAAGATTGAAGAGTTTTTGCCCAGGACCTCACGTATGATTTTCTTCAGGCCCTCCAAGTGAGAAAATGTATAGAAAAACCTCTGAAGTATGTATGAGATCTATCATCGCATCATAATCGTAATTTTTCTGTCAAATCTATTTGATGGCTTCAAATAAGCTTATTTTTTGAACTTGATCTGGCCTCAAGGCAAATAACCACCTTCCCTATGTGAGCTACAAACCCAATCTCAGAAACTCAGTCTCTGGTTCTTTTAACACATTCAGAAGGTTTAACAGTCAGGGAAAATAAAAGAAGTGCAAGGAAAAGAAAAGAAAGAAGATTTTTGGCATACTGATATATGTAGAAAGTCCGCACTACTCGGAATGCCTGAGATTGAAAAAATGGATAGGAGTTGTCTTGAAAACGTAACCTACTTGGGTCTGATTCGGGAATCAGTCTCCTACTTCAACACATGTATGTAGTGTGGGGTTTCGGTAGATAAAGAAGAATATTGTATCCGATAATACAAGAGTCGCGTGGACTTCATCATTTTTGTGCGAAGTTGCGGAGTGCTTTTTTCAACTAGAACCCCACAATTTACGGGAACGGACAATGAAAGAAGAAGGTATAGAAATCATTAAAACCTTGTAAAAGGGCAGAGACTCTGTTGTTAGATGGGATGAAAACATTTAAGAGAGAGAATAGATTTCTGAAACAAGCTTAACGTTTGTTTTATTTGCAGATTATTGCGAAAGTCGGTAAGACAATCAAAAAGAAGGATATCAAGCTACGTCAAAGCGAAGGAATGCCGATCGAACTTGAATTAGCTTAGAGAATTGTTGTTTTTTCTAGTAATCTTTCAATAATTTTTACTTTCTTGATCTATCGTTGTGAAACCCACTGAAAAGTTCACAATCAACCTTTTTCTTTCATTATCACATGGCTTTATTCTGATACTAAACTTGTTCAAGTATTCAGAATTTTCGAACTCGCTGTTTCATAATTATTCTCAATATATTTGATTCTTTGATTTTCCCGTTATCGATTAACTCAATGAAGCTTTGTTCGTTGACTCGTTGTGAATCTCATGAGCAGATAGCACCCATTTTTAACCTTCCTGGTTTAAATGCTTGACTTTGATTCTCATTTTGTCTAGATATGTGTCCTTCCCGTTCTCGCATTCGTACCTTCATGCTCACAATGCTTGTTTTTGACCTATCGAGCTAATTTTCTTTATTCATTTTTTGAAGTATTGTTATGTTTATATTCTGGGTATTTCACAGTTTAATGAGTTTGGTTTATGATTTCTCATTTCTCATTTCTTTATTCCAAGCACATGAGATATCATGAAAACACAAACAAAAACAAAGTTAAATGCATGGACTTTCTTCTAAGTGGCGGTGTTTAGGGGTTGCGGTATAGATGAAAAAAAAGGGCTCGACAATTATATTAGTCATGAACGAAAGGTTTAGGTAATATCTTTTCAGTAGGCAGAGATAATAATTGTTTTTTGAAACTAGCAGTATTAGGTGTACTGACGATCTCAAAAGGTAATGAATTCCATACTGATAGCTGGCGAGAAACACATGTAGAAATAGAACATTTGCTAATATTATGAGGTGTTTTTAGCCTGAGCTCATGAGAATGGCGAGAAAATCTCTGTACTGCAGACAATTGAAACAAGTTCATAGTTTCAAGTTCACATTTTTGTGGACCTATTTATGAATAAATAAAAGGTCAGATATAGCACGACGATATTCAAGAGTTTCTAGGCCTAACATGGAGATTCTTTGTGAATAGGGAAGTCTGGAATGGCCAGATCTTGCTAGGATTCTTCTCGTAAACGACCGCTGTACTTTTTCAATAGATTTTACTAAGCCGGGAGATGAGGGATTCCATAACTCACTAGCGTATTCAAGAACAGGTCTGACATAAATTTTAAAAGCTGAAGTTAAAAGAGGCGGACATGGTGACTTGAAGGCTTTTAACATCATGTTAACAAGAGCAGAGCCTTTTTTTACATTTGTCTTCAACATGATTACGATAAGAGAAACGATCACATATGATTACACCAAGATCTTTGGCAACTCTACCAACTACTAGAGGTTGACTGTTCATGTAATAGACGCTGCGAGAATTGGATGATCCGAGATGAAGTACATTACACTTAGATATGGATAGGGACAAATTCCACTCTAGGCACCAATCGGTTATACGATTCAAAGCTAGTTGGATATAATTACAAGAGGTAGCGCGTCCCATTATCTTTATATCATCGGCGAATAAGCAAAATTTGATAGAATCGGGGATAGCTTCTTTAACAGAGTCGATGTACAACAAGAATAACAACGGGCCTAAAGATGATCCTTGAGGTATACCTGATATTACGGGAATTGGGTCAGATAGACTATTATCGATCATAACTGTTTGTGAGCGGCCAGCAAGATAATCAGTTAACCATTTAACGATTGGAGAAGAGATACCAAAAGATGCTATCCTATTTAGAAGTAATCTATGATCAACAGAATCAAATGCTTTACTGATATCAAGGAATATTATATCGATAGGGATGCTTTGGGATAACGAGTCAACATGAATGAGATTCAACTAAAGAGGTCACAGTAGACCTCCTAGCTCTAAAACCAGCCTGGTAGGGCGATAAAAGGTTCTCTTTTTCTAAATAGCAAGATACTTCCTTAACAATAATTTTCTCCATAACTTTTGATAAGGAACAGCATAGAGAAATAGGTCTGTAATTGGTAACTAGATTACGGAAATTGCTCTTGTGTACTGTGGTTCTACTATAGATCTCTTCCATAGTAGGGGAACAGAGCCAGTAAGAAGGCTATTATTAAATAGGATACATAATGGTTTAATCAGGGCAAAGGGACATTTCTTCAATACAATATTAGGAATAGAATCAGGGGACGTGTTACACTTAGATTCAAGAGAAGATAATGCTCGTATTATTATATCTTCGGTTATATAATCGAAATTGAATGGCTCAGTAACGATTGGTAATTTAATTTCAGGTAATGGACATTGAAGAGGTACAGAAAATACGGACGAGAAATAGCGAGAGAACTCATCAGCTTTCTCTGATGGGAAAATTTTTTTCATTTAAATCACTATCGATCAAAGCGGGAATAGCATTATTGGCTGTACTCAAACGGCTCCTACAAGCCGCGAAAAATGATTTCTGATTACCTCGTAATATCAGTTGAGATTCTCTTTTAATTTCGAATTCTTTCAGCTTTTGATCAAACTCGGAAGTTTTTCTAATACAGTAATCCGAATACGGGGCATTTCGAGAAATTCGTTGTAATTTAACGAACATCTTACGTAGATTTGAAGGATAGCGGGATAAATCGTCTCTAGGATCTACTTATCAATTAGAGAGTTAATGAAAGAGACAAGATAATTATTAGCTGATTCGACATCTAACAAGCCAAATATTTGAGTCCAATCTTGCATAGCTATTTCATACTCAATAGCAGGCCAATTTGCTTTAGAAAACAGCTTAATAGAATGAGAAGATTTTGAAATAGTTGCAGATAATGATAAACTAAATAAAACTCCGTGATGGTCACTACCATTGAATCGACCGATTACATTACAGTCAGACACAATATTCACATTGGAAAATACTAAATCGAGAATATTATCATTCCTAGTTGGAGAACATACATATTGGGTGAAAAAATTATCATTCATTCAGTTTTATTTCAGTTTTATTATGAAGTCTGAATGTGAGAGCGAGAAAAAATCGAGTTGAGCATGGGGGCAGTAGTTGGAGGCAGAAACTCTCATTCCGCCTTCATTGGGAAGACAACTTCTCCGCCGACAGAGGAAGCTTTGAAGGCCTCCTGCGCATCAGCAGCTTCGGCAGGAACTTCGGAAAATTGAATGACGAGTTTGTCGTGATTTCCAGAGGAGACGAGCCACCGGCTTCAATTAAGCCGATCACAGGCCGCAGGCGATACTCGCTGTTGTTTGATGACTTGACCTAGAAATCTTGAAAGCGAGGCGAGAACCTCCGGAGTTGACGAGTTGATGGTTGGAGTTGCCTACGCCAGCGGGCACCTGGGCAGCGGGCGGATCAGCAGAGACAGCAGACATCTTAGAGGGGAGTGAGGAGAGTTTCAGTTGAAGTTAAACCTGGTTTTTTGTGTTTTGTCTCAGTTGAACCTGGTTTTTGAATGATGCTTTTTCTCATACAAGGGTTCTTTTTTATTTCCACTGGCAGAATGTTTCTTTTTTGTATACAGCGTTTAATTGCTTGAACTATCGCAAAGATAAAAGCTAGTCCACTGAGCGGGATCGAACCCAGACCATCGACTCAAACCGGGAGCGCGTGTTACCATTACACCACGGGGACACATTGCTATTTAGTGCGATAGTCTTATATGAAAGGCTCATATGCCTTGTTCTCTTAGTCACGCATGCTTATCAAGCGATTGCGTCATGGATAATTATTCACGACTAAGACTCAATTATTCACGACAATTATTCACGTAATTCCAGAGTTCACGACTAAGACAGAAAAGAAATGGAAGATGGATGATAAATCTTCAAATTCCAAGTTGAACAGTTTGAAGGCAGTGACGCTTGGTTAAGATGACAAATGCGTGTTACGCACTCAAACCGGGAGCGACTCAAAACCGGGAGCGCGTGTTACGCTCTCGGTTTGAGTCGAGATGGTCTGGGTTCGATCCCGCCCGGAGGACTAGCTTTTTTCTGAGCGATAGTTTAATCATTTGTCATCTTAAGCAGGCGTCACTGCCTTTGAACTGTGTAACTTAGAATTTGAAGACTGCGTTTGATTGTATCGCTGTCCAAAATTAAATTTACTCAAGAAAAATTTGTTGCTTAAGCTTACGCAAAAAATATCAAAGTTGGTTGAACTCCAGACAGTGGCTGGTCAGAATACAAACCTGGTTGAACTCCAGACAGTGGCTGGTCAGAATACAAACCTGGTTGAACTCCAGACAGTGGCTGGTCAGAATACAAACCTGGTTGAACTCCAGACAGTGGCTGGTCAGAATACAAACCTGGTTGAACTCCAGACAGTGGCTGGTCAGAATACAAACCTGGTTGAACTCCAGACAGTGGCTGGTCAGAATACAAACCTGCGAAGGGCTTTGTAAACCGAACTTTTCTAGGAAAAACATTCTTTGTGTTTTCAATTACCCAAGAAGGTCTACTCCGACACTTTATCGTTACAATGACTACTACATACTTGTCTTCACTTAATTACTACATTTGCAAAGCTTGGAGTAAACTTATCACGGGGCTCCGTCAATGTGAGGTTGAGATGTCAGATGATATACTAGGATTAGCGCATAGTAGCGCCACACTTCGACTTCCTGTCCAAGTTTTCCTATGTTTCTTCTCTATTTTTCAACCATGTCAGTGATGACCTAACCAGTCATCCTTTGGTGTTAATAAAGTTTTTAGGTAAAACCATACTAGGTGGAATGCTTAAGTTGAAGAAAGCCGCTCATTTTCTGAAGCGGGAAGCCTTTGTAAAAACTTCATAGTTCACTTTACCCCATCCCTCTTCCCAATGATATAATACTTTACTTTCACCCCTCAGTTAATTTTTTGTCGTAAAGTAGATGGATATTCTATCTCTTGAAGACCAAGTATTTTGGAAATAGGGGCGAGGTAGGGGAAGGGCGATAGTAAGCGAAAATAAAATGTAACCCCGTTCTACTTCCTAAGCTGCGCAATTAGAAGAAAGAACGAGAAGCAAAAATAAAGTCAATTTCTGATGAAATTACTGACTGGTTGTTTCATACAATCTCATCTCCGAGCGGCACGGTTTCATTAACAAAAATTCTAAGCTGAGATTTCAATAAAGACTTAATTCTCTTACAAAAATAGAGTTTTTTCTCGCCGGATCTAGATCAGCATCAATTCAAACCCAAACACACTAATGAAATTTTTTAGAGGTGCCTGATTTTATGAACCTTAGTTTTTTTTTCTTCATCTTAAAACTCTTCTTTATATCTATTACCGCATCGAAGCACGCGCTACTACTGAGTAAAGACTCGGCAGAAACAGTGTCTGATCCCTCGGTCAGCATTTATAGTATGGAGGACGTTGAGGGATAAAAAAAGCAACTATTCAACACGATTTTAGTCTTAATCACGCAACAAAAAGCGTGGGCTCTGCTAAAACCTAGAAATGATGCAGCGTCAGACTGCAGAGTTTTCGCTGATTTCTGCTGTTTCTTTAAAATATAAGACGGTGCTGGGACTTTAGTTCGGCAATTCGTGTTGTTTCGGTGTCTGTGGCGAGTTTTGAAACATGGCGGTCAGAAAACTCGTTTATCCGTAAATTGCACAGAGGATTTGAAAAAGAAACACGTGTCATATTTAATATACAGATTTTTGCTTTAACAAGATAAATAAGAAACAAAAGCACTGAGTGTCAAAGAAAGACATAAGAGTTGGCGAATTTAGAACGGTTCGAATATCGTCACCGGTTGATGATCATTACAAAGCGAATTTAGAACGGTTCGAGTATTGTCACCGGTTGACGATCATTACAAGGCAAATTTAGAACGGTTCGAATATCGTCACCGGTTGATGATCATTACAAGGCAAATTTAGAACGGTTCGAATTTCGTCACCGGTTGATGATCATTACAAGGCAAATTTAGAACGGTTCGAATATCGTCACCGGTTGATGATCATGACAAGGCAAATTTAGAACGGTTCGAATTTCGTCACCGGTTGATGATCATTACAAGGCAAATTTAAAACGGTTCGAATATCGTCACCGGTTGATGATCATTACAAGGCAAATTTAGAACGGTTCGAATATCTTCACCGGTTGATGATCATTACAAGGCAAATTTAGAACGGTTCGAATATCGTCACCGGTTGATGATCATTACAAGGCAAATTTAGAACGGTTCGAATTTCGTCATCGGTTGATGATCAGTACAAGGCTATTCAGCAAAATAAGAGCAGGCTTAAATAGTATGAACAAAACGAGCAACCTATACAGACCGGGTTTGCACGAACGCTATACTATTTTCTTTTTCTGTGTCGCGAAAAGAGAATAGTATAGCATTCGTGCAAACCCGGTCTGTATAGGTTGATCGTTTTGTTCGTACTATATAAATCTGCTGAATAGCCGGGAGAATGCAAAATTGCGAGAGTGCGGGGAGAGTGTGAGATTTAGAAAGCGAGCATCGTAACATGACGAAATTCGAACAGTTCGAAATTCGTCAAGTGCAGAGCATCGTAACGTGACGAAATTCGAACCATTCGAATTTCGCCATGTGATGAGTATTGTAGCATGACGAAATTCGAACCATTCGAAATCCGTCAAGTGATGAGCAATAATACATAACGAAATTCGAACAGTTCGAAATTCGTCAAGTGCAGAGCATCGTAACGTGACGAAATTCGAACCATTCGAATTTCGCCATGTGATGAGTATTGTAGCATGACGAAATTCGAACCATTCGAAATCCGTCAAGTGATGAGCAATAATACATAACGAAATTCGAACAGTTCGAAATTCGTCAAGTGCAGAGCATCGTAACGTGAGGAAATTCGAACCATTCGAATTTCGCCATGTGATGAGTATTGTAGCATGACGAAATCCGAACCATTCGAAATCCGTCAAGTGATGAGCAACAATACATGACGAAATTCGAACAGTTCGAGTTCCGTCAGGCAAGATTCGCTATCTGCTTACTCAAAACTTGCCACAGACACCGAAACAACACGAATTGCCGAACTAAATTCCCAGCACCGTCTTATATCTCAACTTTCATTCTTCTCTGCTCGTCTGCTGTCACCTAACGCTCTCTCCAAACATTCTGCTATTTTCGTTGACAAAATCTTTTACAAAGATTTGTACAAGTCAGCCTTACAATTCATTTAAAACTCAGGAATAAAAGTTTTTCAGGTAACTTTTATGTTTTTTTCCTGCTCAAGCTTCAGCAAAGGTTACGTTAGCGATGCCAGACGGCTTAGGAAAGAGATAGTACGGTTTGGAAACGAGACCTCATGAAAGATGGTGCTTGTGCGTTTTCAGTTTTTGGAAGCTTGCCAAGTGTTAGAGAAGCAGATAACACCTAGGTATCCAACAGAGCCGAAGCGTGAAACAAAAAAAATAGTACGAGAAGTAGGAGACGAAAAAAGCGGTTGCTACAACTCTCCGTAAGTGTGATTTGTCCTTATCTTTCAGTTGCTGGTGCAAATATTTAACCATGTTGAACACTTTGTTAAACATTTGAAAATGATCACTGATAGTTACTATCATTATGAACGGAAACTTCGGTGACTTTACGAGTAGCTTGTTGACAATCAGATCCTAGCGATAGACGCAGCTAAGCGTCGTCTCTTGTGAAAAATTCATCCAAAACCGATTCATATATTCATATATAGTTGTGTTGCACTCATGGAATGGTGCAATTATGAAAGTAGATTGATAAGATTTAACCTGACATCTCTCTATGCAAGAAGATTAGAAGCTGATATTCTTTTGGCTTTCAAAATTCTCAAAGGTTACACTGACGTTCCAGTTTGTAAATTTTACTTTAAATTTTTTTTTTAAATTTTTTAGATTCGTACAGAAGTATGCGTTCATTTTTGAGCAGTAGATCTCCCATTAAACCAAAAATGGTTAAAAAAGAAAATTAGTTTCCTAATTTATAGTTTTATGTTTTAAGAAGAAGAAATGTAGTCCTACGCGCTTCATTGAGTTTCCTCAATCAGTTTATGACAGCATTTTCTTTGCAAAGTCAGTCATTTGAAGCCTGCAACTCTTTTCTAGGGCTATGCATAACTCAACCAGAGTTAGAATTAATGTTTTTATCTTACTCATCAAACTTTTACACAATCTTTTAAACAACTCAGTCACTTAGATTTCCTTTTGATCGTCCACGAAGTTGTGATGTCTTGAAATTTTCAGAACAAGTTCAAAAATTATGGTTTAATTCAGAAATTTTCAGTGCCATGCCCCTCTTGCTTATTTCCTTATCAAAGTTCTCGTTATATCACCTATTTGTCAGCCACGTTAGTTGATTTTAAATATATGTCAGCTTACTTTGAACAAAGCTTCTTTAAGCGATAGTTTAACTTTCCACGAAAGCTCCAATGGTTTAGCATTATTCGCCTCAGAGTAGATATGGGTTGTGTTTCAATGAATTTCAGACAATTTTATTGCACTTTGAGTGTATAGAAAAACTACATGTTGCACATCTATGTGCTTGAAAGATTCGAATCGGGATAATATAATCAAATCAAAAACATCAAAGACTCAAATATGTGGAACATAAGAGTAAGATAGCGAGATCGTCACTCAGCCAAACGAAGTTAATATCAAAACAAAGAAGCATAATTGAAAACGTGAGAAAAAGATGATATCATAAATGGGTCTTCAGGTTCATACTGATTCAACAAAGGATGTACTCTTGATCTTCATCGAAAATTCTGAGTCCATTGAGATCGAGAAGTTCGAAAACTCAATCATATTGAGCATGAGAATGAGAACTGAAGATAAGGAATCTCAAGTACCAACCAAAGTGAACATCAGAATGAATCAGCTTTTTCGGAAAGGTAAAAGATTGATGGCACTGTAATCACAACAAGTCATCAAAAGCACCTATGAACCATTTGACTCTATTCAATTGGCCACTAACAGGGAGAGAAAAACTATCGAATGATTACTAGACTCGAAGATCAGCTTTCTAAGCTAATTTGAGTTCGATTGGCATTCCACTCCTTTGACGCAGCCCTATTTTGTCCTTTCTTATTGCTTCACCGATTTGGGCAACCATCTGTAAAGCAAGCAGTCTGTTTTCCTCTTTTTTCCGTTGCATTTTTCCATCCTCTCCAACAACATTGTATATGCTCATTCCCTACGTTATGATGAAGTAAATGTATTCTTTGTAGAAGTTGTTCCAGTTAAAAGTGGGGTTCGATTGGTAAGCAGCAATCAAAATGTTAACAAAGGAAAAAAATATGCATTTTAAGTTATCGGATATATTCCTGAATCAAATCTGACGAAAACACACCACAGTTATTGAAGCAGGAGGCTGGAACCCCCTATACTCATTTTGAGTCAACTATAATATGTATAAGCCATTTCTATTTTGGATATTTCGAATGCTAGTAAACCTTTGAACTTTTGAACTTTTTATTACGCGAAAAGAATCACGTGGTGGATACATATATTATACAAAAACAAATGAAAAACAAAATGAAACTGAAACAAAGAACACAAATGAAACTGAACAATGAATCCGAGCGTCTATAAATATGTACAATCGAGCGGATCTTATAGCGAAACTAAACTTCCTACAATTAGTGCGAGGAGTTTTATATTAAATTTTTAATTTTGAGCCTCGAGTCGTGGAAACATTTAATTTATAAAAACTTCGTCTTTTTTGAGAAAGAATTACTCTACCAGATATAAGCTTGTTTAAAAGATGAAAATCATTCGTTTCCCTCCTACTACTTAAGGTCTGAAGTCTAAGCTTAGAGTTTCTTACTCTATTAGAAGGCATGTGACTGTAGGGGGTATTGAAGCAACGATTGTATACTCGGCGAGTATAATAGTTCTGTACCTTTTCTAATGCCTTAATATCTTTCTTGAGATATGGGGAGAAAACTGGTTTACAGTTCTCAAGAATCGATCGTATGTATATAGAATAAGCTCTAGTTAAAACATCAGCGTTTTTTGATTTCAAAACTTTAAGTGTGAGATAAGCTTTAGTAAGAGCTTTTTTAGCTATAGAAGAACAATGCTTTCTGGAAGATAGCTTTGGATCAATTAAGAAACCGAGATCGCGAACGCTATAAACGTAAGGTATTGGGATACAATTTTTTTATGTAACCAATTCTTAAGCATGAACATTTCTTAGGGGCTAAACTGAGCTGCCAAGTGTTCGACCATTCGTTCACAATCGACCATTCGTTCACAAACCTAAACCTAAACCTTAAAAAAACTTAAACTTTTTCAAAGAAAAAGTTTCATATTCGACCCGAAACTCGAGTTCCACTGAAGCTGGAAGGTTTATGATTGTTATTCCTCTGTCACTTTCACTCGCAGTTCAACTCACTGACAGGGAACTAAGAATTGTCCACTGGGTCTATGAAATTAGGTCTATAGATTATATAAGACGAGGCTGCGATTTGTCTCAAGGTCAATATGAGATCACAAAAAAGCTTATTCAGAGTCACCTGATGATACTGAAGAGTGAGAGAAAAGACCTACTGTGCGAATTAATTCTCGTTTTTGTTACCGTACCTTTTTGATAGCTCTTTCCGTTCTGTGCTCGAGACATTGGCCTCTCTCGAGGTATTTCAGAGCCAAGACCAATCCTCCCGCTCTAAGCTCCACTCTCTTCTTTTCCATCTGAAATAAAATAAGACCTTTAGTTTAAAAAACATTGTGACATGAAAGCTCTCAATATAGCAATGAATTAAAGTTTTATCACAAGAAAAGGTAATTTTGCTAATAATTATAAAAGCGAGATCACGGTTGACACAAAGTTGTAAGGTTATTGTAATCAATAGAGACTACGGTAGAAGTACTATTAGAGTACTTTAGAAATGCGTTCGTTGAAAATACAAATACAGTGAGCAAGGTTTTACGATCGCAATAGGATTAAGCTGATCTTGGGGACAGGCTTAAACTCAGGTGTCTTTCTCTCTCACATGAACGTTTCTCAGCAAATCTCACACAATAACAAGAGAGGAGAAGTTTTTTTATTACAAAAGAGAGATGTCAATAGCCATTCTTTCCTTACCAAAGCTAAATCTTCCACAGAACCATACCAATGATACATTTTTCATTCATTCCTAATATATTCTTCGTGACAGGCTTTTCCAACGGTTGGACTACTGTATTTGAGGATATGGTCGTGAGAAAGGCTTGAGTTACATAGTAAAACATTTGCTAGAAAAAAAGACGTGCTCTTAGTCATCATATTTGGTGGTCGGAATGTTTTAGTTCTAACTCCTGTCAAATCGAGAGTTTGAACTAACTCAAATGAGACTTTTATTTCTTTCGTGTCAGAAGGCTAGATTCAATGTTCTACTTTCACAGAATAATAATTGTATGTACATTTCTTCATAACGGCATCAGTTATTTTGACTTAATTTTTTCATAAATTTTGCAGTGAACGCGCAATTGTTCTGAAATGACATATACGAAATAAGAAGAATTGTGAATGAATTTACAAATCATCATGTTATGTGATCTCAAAAAAATTAAGCGTGCACTGCAACAAAAGACAATTTGCAATTGAACTACCTCCAACCGAGTAATCTCCAATGTCATTTTTAGGTTGACTTTGATCAAAGCAATCTCCAAGATCTCTTTCTTAGCACGGCCTGAATTAAGCAAAGATGTGATTCATTTTTATGTTACGATGGAATTTTTTTCTTCTGTCGATTGAGTAAATCTTCTTCTTAAAAAATTTCTCTTTTTTTCTGCCTTTCATTTTCTGATGAGAAAATATTAAAAACTTTGGTTAAAAATTTAATCACTCCAGGAAGATTTGATACTTGCAAGTTATTTTTCAACGTAAATGAAAGGCGGCTGGTGAGCGTCATGATAATCTGCCGAAGTAAGATTTTGGTTCTTAAACCACATTTTCTTTGATTCTTAAACCTTTTTGGTTCTTTGGTTCTTAAACCAAAGATTTTGGTTCTTAAATCTTAAACCATTTCTTTCTTATTCGATGTGTTGAGAATATTATGAGAGCAAAGATGTTGCACAACATTTGCTATAACTGATCTTTGTGAGCTAAGCTCAACACCAAGAGCGATTTTTTTATGTTGTTCATAATGTTTTTAATCAGGTTTTTTCTTCTCTACTTTGTTTCATTTCTTAAACTCCCAGTTTTCTTTGACTACCTAAAGGTAGAAACTGAGCTGCCCGCTTCAGACGCCTTTTCAGGAAGCATTTATAGGTAAGGTGCGGTCCTCGACCGCCGAATCCCAGCGGGTCGGAAGCATCTGCGCTAATAGTGATGGCACCGCCTCTTGCGAAAGCTTCCGCGACCGCATTTTCTACCTCTTCCTGAAACAGATATCAATTGGTCGAGTCAATTCTCGGCCTCAGAGTCTTTAGAGCCTTTCCAAGTTACCATGAGATAATGAATCTTGGTAAGTTTGGCGCTTATTGAAAGGTTTGCGTTTTTCATACAATTCAAACCTCTTTCCAAGATTTTTATATTGATGAAACTTAACTGAACATTTTTTTTGTATTCTTATAGCATTCAGTTCTAAAACTATTGAATGAAAAATCCTTCTCGAAAATTGAAGATAGTGAGTTTGGTTGAGAATATCCTTTTTTATTAATGCAATGAAAATGAGCTTCTAATCACACCTTAATTATGACTTTGTCCTTGATGACGAATTTGTGTCTCAAGGCGGCAAATCCATTGATTTCGAATATGGTTGTCTTTTCATCGTCATTATAGATTTTCCACTTGAGCCCCTGCTTCATCAAGGCTGTCTTTAGCACTCTGGCTTTAATAGCGCTTCTGGAATTGTAATGATGAATATATCGGATGTTTGAAAGTGTTTCTGATTTATACCTCTATATTTTACACAATAGATGAAAATTGATTATGTATGTTACACATCAGTTGAAGCCAAATCATTTATCACTTTTAGTCTTAACTGAGATTGAATGTTGAAACAGGTACTTCATAAACATTCAAATCCAACTGAACCTGGGAATTCCAAGAAGCTCCGTTCTAACAATCCTCATCTTAGAGAAGGCGATTCGTGATTGAGGATCTCCAAGGATATTTCTGACGATTCGCGGTGCTTCTGAGAAACATAATTACATTTTAATAAATTTGTTTGCAAATATCTGATTGAAAAGGCCGGATATGTTGATCAAGATTATTTTTATACATGGAATGGAGACAGCTAATGCAAAATGGATGAAGTTCGGGGCGAGAAAGATTTCGATAAAATTAGGAAGTAACTTAAGTTTCAATCTTGCCGAAAGCCTTTAATGAAACATACAAAAAAATTCTTCAAGTAACTCATTGAAAATTAATACTCATTTTTGGAATTTTTGATGTATTCGTATGATTATTTCTGTTTTTGTAGAAAGGAACTCAAAGTTTCTTTAATGACCTGATATACAAGTTTAGATTACTTTTCACAGAAAATTTTTTAAAGTATTTTTTTTGTTTTTTTTTTGTACCAATTTCGCACTATTTTACTATCACACACGTTATTGTTAGTAAAGAAGTGTTCGGCTGATAATGATTATGTACCTCAATTTAAAGAAGAAAAAAATCTCCGTTTTTTTGCATGCAGCTCTCAAATTGGTCTGGGCTTCAAAAGATTGATAATAGGTCTTCTATCATAAATTGGTCTGGGCTTCAAAAGATTGATAATAGGTCTTCTATCATAAATTGGTCTGGGCTTTAAAAGATTGATAATAGGTTTTCTATCATAAATTAAAGTTGATCTATCCAATTCTATATATTAATTTTGAATCACCTTGAAGTTCGTTCTCGTTGTTATGGCTCTGGATTTCTTCAGCCGCTTCCTCCTCAACCTGAGCACAATTCCCAACCACGTCCACTTCGATAAAGTTTTCGACAGACTGGTCACGAATCTAAAACCGTTTGAACTTTTTGAGAGTCAAACTTTGATTGGAATATCGCGTGGGAAAAAGCCAGTCATTGAGTGAGATTGATATCAGCCTTTTTTTTCTTAGCCAGATTCTGAGTGTGTTACCACTTTCCAACCAGGAGCACATCGCTTAAGCGTGCGTAGTGCTGAATGGGAGGGTAAACGGCATTGCTTTCCATGCGAATCAAGTATGCTGACAGATTCCAAAATAAAGCCGATGCTTCAAATTGCTTCAAATTGCTCAAAATTTTCGACAAAGCTTTAAACAAAAGTTTTAAACGAGTCTCTTAGGGTATCTAAGAATTAACTGGATCTTCTACTTACTACTATGGCTCTTACTTCTTTTCACTTCGGCAAAAAACTTAAGAAACTATATTTGCAGCACCTGTTCAGGGTTCTTCCAAGTAATAGAAAATAATAACCTTCCTAGCGCCTATTCCCACCTCTTGGCTGAACTTTACCTAAGCCCTGTATTTTATCATGAAAACTTATCCTATTTGTTTTTCTCAGACATGTATCAGAACTGTCAATTAACTAACCTCTTCGTCTTGTACTGCACCATTGATCGCCCGAAGGTTGACATTGCTAGGAGCTGTGGGTTGCATCTGAGAGAATCATTTAATGCACGGGGTCTGTAGCATAACTTCAAGTAAAACCACGCTGTGAAACTTTATTGAATAGTGGAGAAAATATGAAGAAAAACTGAGAAAAAACCAAAAAGAGAACGTTGAATAGAGAGCCAAAAAAGGAGCATTAGAACAAGAAAGTAGTGCTGATTCAAAAAATGAAGAGGAAATAGTTGAAGTCTAGATGGTTCGATCACATTCAAACAACAAGGCCTTCCAGAAATTACGGCTTTTCAGAACTTGAACGCCTAACTGAAAAATAGTGAAGTGATGGCAACATCTGAATCTTAAACGCAACTGTACTATCTCTAGTTTTTCTCGTTAATCTTACTCTGTTCCGACTATTTTTCCTCTTTCAGTTTCTATCTTACTTCACCTATCTAATTCTCTCTTGTTTTTTTCTCTCTGTTACCTCCCTTTCTCTCTTTATCCCTGTCTATCTCTCTCAAAAAACAAACGATCACTCCGATAATCGAAACAAGATTCTCAAAGGAATTCATTCTAAGTTGCTAACTGCCATTCGGAATATACTCACTATCAACCGATCATTTTTCCAAGAAAAGCAACACACAGAGACGAGAAAGTTGTGGATCAATCCTCACGAAAGCCAGACTTATAGAATTGTGGTCTAGACAAGAATAGCCTCGGCCATTTGAGAATGAAGTACTGATTAGTAACGGAGTCAGGAATCAGAATAGAAAAGAAAAAAAGCAGAGTTTTGTAGAGAACGAAGAGAGGAAGGAAAAAGAAGTGGAGACACAGTTAGGAAAGGAAGGAAAGAAAAAAAGAAATAGGAGTAAGAGCATAAAAAAGAGGAAAGCTCATATGTATTAGGGTGCACCAAAAGATCACGTGGACGACTTTGTCACTTTGTAACTTTTTTGTTTGGTGTAGCGGTCGTGTGATTTTTTGCTTTTATCTTATTCAAAACTTTAAGAAAACACCCTAGGAAATCAGAATGACATCTCTTTTCGTTCTTAGGTAATGGTCTCTGACATTGAACGAGGGTGTATTCTGAGCTTGAGCCAGTCCGGGCACACTCAGAAGCTCATCGCCAGAAACACCGGATTTTCCAGTAGGACCATACGTCGTTTTCGTGAGACTGGTTAGACGTATGACCGTGCCAAAAGCGGCAGACCTGCGCCGAGACAAGATTCGTTATAACCCTAAGCGGAGTCTCAGAGAACTTACGAAGGAGCTGAATATCTCGGCTAGTTCTATTCGGACGATCTTCGAATCCCGCATGGGACTTCGCCCCATCAAGCTGCAGAAGACTCACGCATTGACGGACAATACTAAGGTGACCCTTATTCATATATGTCGTGAACTGAATAAGCGGTTCGAGCTGGTGAACACTTTCAATATTCTCTTCACTCATGAAAATTTGATCAATATTGAGCAGTCCTTCAACCACCAGAACGATAGGATTTGGTCCAAATCGGTAAATGAGGCCAATAAGAGTGGCCGCTACGTCTCGGAAAGGGCCATCCCGCTTCTGTCATGATCTGGGCTGGAGTGCCGGGACCGGCAAGACTCCACTCGTTTACGTCGAGCAGAGAGTTTTTGTTCATAACTACCTGAACAATATTCTCGGAAAGGAATTACTTCCCTGGAGCCAAACTCACTTCGCGGGACGCAACTGGGTGTGGAAGACTGGTGCAAGGCCAATTTCCCCTCGATGATCACCTCCGACGAATGGCCTCCGTACTCGCCTGATTTGAATCCCCTGGACTTCTCTGTGAGGTCGGTCTTTCAAAGCAAGGCCTGCGTTTCTCCTCACAAGAGTTTGGCCAGTCTGAAGCGCGCCCTCCAAAGGCGTGGGATGATTGTTACCTGTTCACCACGGTGAGTGCCTTCCACAATCGGCTCCGTGCCTTTATCGAGGAGAAGGGAGGGATGTTCAAAATTCGAGAAGGCAGTTATATCCCAAACTATTTGAACAAATTTTGATGAAAATGTTGTTTGATTTGCTGAAACTGTTAAGTTTTTATCCGAAAAAATACTGTCCACGTGAACTTTTGGCGCACCCTGTACAGAAAGTTGAACATACATTTACTTTTGGGCTCAATCTAGCCTCATTTATTCATATCACCCTAATTAATACTTAGTTTCTAAGTCTTCCACGCTACAGAATGATCACTCCCATTTCTATCTGGGCCTCTACTGACGCTCTAGTAAGAATCCTGAGGTCACAGTTTTTCTCGAAGTGTAACAATACATAGTTTTGGATTTTTTTCTGTGATTGACATATGATTTATATTAGAAAAGTTAAACTTCGGAATACGGATGAGTGATTCCCAAGAAGGTGACTACGCTTAGCTGTACAGAGAAATTATCTTGTATCAATCTCACATACTTCAGAAAAGCCTAAATAACGAGTTTTGAAGAAAATTTTGACTGAAATGTAGTTGATTTGTTTGTTTGATAGCTGATAAAAAGCTTTCACCCGTCGAGTTTTCCTAAAGCAAGAGCAGGGCAGCTTTTTCATTTTCAAAATCATCATACTTTTTTTGAATCTATGTAGGTAGTGTGTACATAAACGCATCTGATGCTGAGCTCCTATCTTATCCATGGTTTATCTTGTTACAGAAACACCAAGACTGGGAAGCCATCAACGATGCCGATAACTACTCCATTACATAGGACCGATGTGGAACTATCTAAGTTATATATGGACAATGTCGGAACAGGGATGAAGAGACGAGACGGAGGAGTGAGAAAAAAAAGATATACAGTCTCTATTGAGCAGCTACATAATATTTATACAGAAGAATAACAATGCAAAAAGCACCTTGATTCAAAAACAAAAAGCTCGGCGAGTTTTTAACTTTCGACTGGGGAACAGTACCCAAAAACAGAAACCATCTCAAATGCAGCTATTCTTTTTCGTTCACCCGTTTCTTTTTTCTGTCTCTCTATCTCTCCTTTCTCTTTATATCTTTTTCTCTCTCTAACTCACTTTAAAAAATCTTCTTTTCTTTTTTTCACCACTTTCTTTTTTTTCCTCTCTCTATTTCAATACCTCTTTTTTTAATTTCTTTTTTGTTTTTCTCTTTGACTCCTTCTTTATTTTTTTTTGCTCTCTCTCTCTTTTCGCCAGTAATTTTCCTCTCTCTCTCTTTCTATCTCTTTCTCTCTCTTCCTCTCTCGTTCTCCTTCTAGCCTTCTCTAACCAACTTATACTACTAGAAGCCGAACAAGTTTAAAATCCGGGATTCTTCTCTGCTGTTTTGCTGTTCAACGAACATTGAAAAGTTAGACTCGCACGACTATCAGAAGAAACACCGCTCGGTGAAAACGCCTTGTTTGGACGACAAGAGTCGATTATCGGAGGGTAAAAAACAAGTCGATGAAACGGAATTCAACACAACAGTCTCTTTTATACTCTGAACGAGAGATTAACGCGTCCAACAACAGTATCAAGAAAACATTGCTGAAGAAATGCGAGAACTTTATGTGAGGAGAATAAGAATAAAGGGGTAACGGAGTGAAAAAAGAGAGGAAAAGCGAGAGGAAGAGTCTACAAAAGAAACACGGAAAAAGGAAGTACATGCAAATTACTGATGAACAGATGTATGCATGGACCACATTACACATAAATCTTAGTGGCGGTGTGTAGAGGGGAACAAAAAAAAAGGGGGATGTGATACTGTTGAAAAATTAAAAATTTTAACAAATGATACTTAATTAAAATTTGTAATTTTTCAACAGTATCACATCCCCCTTTCTTTTCTTCCCCTTTACACACCGCCACTAAGCTTTATGTGTAATGTAGTCCATGAATACATCTGTTTATCAGTAATTAGCTTTTGTCTTAAATTCCTAAATGCTTGGAATAAATAATGAATGAATGAATGTATATATAAATAAATATACACTTAACTATGAAGCGGTCGTTTTAAAGCAACGAAATATTCTTTTTTTTAAACAACAAACAGAGACGAGAAGATGGTGGATCAAGCCTCGCGAAAGCCTTACTTATAAAGTTGTGGTCTAGACAAGAATAGCCTCGGCCATTTGAGAATGAGGTACTGATCAGTAACGGAGTTAAGGATCAGAATAGAAAAGAAAGAAAGCGCGAGTTTTATAGAGAAGGAAGAGAGAAAGAATAGAGAAGAGAAGAAAAAGTTAGGGAAGTTAGGAAAGAACAAATAGGAATAGGAAGAAGAGAATCAGAGAAAGATAGACATATACATGAATGCCTCTCATTTGCTGAGCTCTTATCATATCCACCGTTTATCTTGTAACAGATGCCCTGAGAAGAATGCCGATGACTACTCCTGATCCATATAAACGATGCCGAACCATCTCAGTTAAGTATGGACGATGCCGGAACAGAGATCAAGAGAGGAACCAATGAAGGAGCGAGAAACAAAGAGATGCAGTCATTAGGATGTTTACCATCTCCATTGAACTATCAAATACATGGCTGATTTACAATCTTCTATTCATTTGTCATCAGGTGCCCTAGCATATATGTACTTTCTCTTTCTAAAGAAGAAGACAAGCAAGAGAAACAGCGTTATAGTTATTGAAGCATATTGCATATTCCTACCCATTAACCTTCTCTTCTTTTGAGAGAGATGAAAAAGAGAGAGAATGAGGGAGTGAGAAAGAAGACCGAGAGAGATAACAAAATAGTTGAATAGCGAAAAATAGAAATTTATATTGAGAGATGAAAAGAGAGGAAGTAAGAATTACAGGGAGAGAAAGAGAGAGGAAGAAAGTGTGTGTGAGAGAGAGGATGAGAGTAGAAGAAAGTGTGAGGGAGAGGGAGTGGGAGAGAGAGAGGGAGAGAGAGAGAGAAAGATTTTCAATAAAGTGAAAAAAGCAAAGCGATTTGTGACAGTAAAACATAAGCAGTCATGTACTTCTAAAAGGAATTAAGAAGAATGAGATTCTGATAACAGTATTGAGGGCATTCACTCAAAAGCAACAAGCTCGGCAAATCTTCAAAGTCCAACTCGCAAACATTTTTTTTAAATAACAGTTAAAATAACATTTCCTTTTTTTAACTCTCTCTTTCTCTCTCTCTCTCTCTCTCTCTCTCTCTCTCTCTCTCTCTCTCTCTCTCTCTCTCTCTCTCTCTTTTCATATCCTACTTTCCAACCTTCTCTCTCTTTTTCTGTCTATATCTCTCTGTCTTTCTTTTTTTCTCTTTTTTTCTCTCTTTCTTTTTCCATCTTTTTCTGTATTCCTATATATATATATATCTATTCCTCTTTCTCTCGCTTTTTTAACCAACCAAGACATGCTCCTAGAAGCCGAGCAAAGGTTCAATCGAAAATCCTTTCTCCTTTTCAACGTTCAGTTAAAAGGTAGACTCGTATTACTATCATATAACCCCCTTTGAAGCATTAAAGTGTTTTCAAGATAAGTTAAGGACCCCCAGGGGAACGATTCAGCAACAAAGCATATCGAAAACCAGAGTCTTAAGTTTCTGGTCTAGAGAAAAACAATCAGCGCCATTCTATAATGAGGAGCTGGAACGGAGCAGAGTTAGAAATCTGAATAAGAATAAAAGAGAAAGAACCAGAATAGGAATCAACAAACGCTCAATAACACCCCTCAAAGGTAGGGACGCCTTTTTTCAGAAAAAAGAGTGAAATATCGCACGGAAAAAAGCCAGTCGATGAGAAGGAATCGAACCATCTTTTCATGCTCTGACCGAGAGGCAGCGCGTCAGCACTACAGTGATAAGACCACATTGCTTGAGAATGCGAGAAAAAGATTCAAGAAGAAGAAAATTAGGAAAAAGAGAGGAAGAGAAAAGAAAAAAAGAGAAGGGATTAAGAAGAGAAGCAGTGTACAAAATAAATACAAACAAAAACTAATTACATGTTGAACTCTTGCTATACCAGCCGTTTATCTTGTGACTGAATCACGAAGACTGGGGAGCCGATGCCGATAGATGTTTTTGGCCGATGGCAAACTAACTCAGATACATCTGAACGATGCCGTAACAGAGATGAAGAGACATCCGTTTGACTAAATTGGAAGGAGAGAAATAACAAGATGGATGCACATAGACATAATATATATGTTCATATTTGTATATGCCTCTCAGATGCTGAGCTCTAATCATATCCACCGTCGTGCTACCGAAGCAGAGAGAGAGATAGAGATAGAGATAGAGATAGAGAGAGAGAAAGAGAGAGGGGAAAGATAGAGGGGAGAAAGAAAGGGATAGCAGAGAAAGAGAGAAGAGAGAGAGAAAGAGAGAGAGGGAGGGAAGGAGAGAGATCGTACTATACAATTCCGCTAACCAGAGATTGAGTGAGAAGCGATCTAACACAGTGAGCAACTCTATTGCCATTGGCATCTTTCTAGTCTCCACTAGTCAAGCTTTCATTATATATACCGCTTATCTTGTTTCCATTATACAATCTCATACACCGGAAAAAAAAACTTTTGATTCTTATCTTCTCATCAACTATCAAATGGGGCTCAGACTTTTCCATTCTTATATGGTTGCTGCATATGACTTGCGTGACTGTGAATTTCAGTTAGACGTCAACAATTGGTATAATCAATTGTTGACGTCTAACTGAAATTAACATTCTTTTCCCATAAAGAGTATATTAATCGAAGTAAGAACCACTTGACTTTAAACATATTTGCCGACGGTTTGAGTAGTTTTTTATGCCGGTCTCATAAAATCCGGATCCCTGTAGATGATGAACTGGGAGAAAGCCGCCTCTACCTCACTTTGAGTTGAACTGGGAGAAAGCCGCCTCTACCTCACTTTGAGTTGAACTGGGAGAAAGCCGTCTCTACCTCACTTTGAGTTGAACTGGGAGAAAGCCGCCTCTACCTCACTTTGAGTTGAACTGGGAGAAAGCCGCCTCTACCTCACTTTGAGTTGAACTGGGAGAAAGCCGCCTCTACCTCACTTTGAGTTGAACTGGGAGAAAGCCGTCTCTACCTCACTTTGAGTTGAACTGGGAGAAAGCCGCCTCTACCTCACTTTGAGTTGAACTGGGAGAAAGCCGCCTCTACCTCACTTTGAGTTGAACTGGGAGAAAGCCGCCTCTACCTCACTTTGAGTTGAACTGGGAGAAAGCCGCCTCTACCTCTCTTTGAGTTGAACTGGGAGAAAGCCGTCTCTACCTCACTTTGAGTTGAACTGGGAGAAAGCCGTCTCTACCTCACTTTGAGTTGAACTGGGAGAAAGCCGTCTCTACCTCACTTTGAGTTGAACTGGGAGAAAGCCGTCTCTACCTCACTCTGAGTTGAACTGGGAGAAAGCCGCCTCTACCTCACTTTGAGTTGAACTGGGAGAAAGCCGCCTCTACCTCACTTTGAGTTGAACTGGGAGAAAGCCGTCTCTACCTCACTTTGAGTTGAACTGGGAGAAAGCCGCCTCTACCTCACTTTGAGTTGAACTGGGAGAAAGCCGCCTCTACCTCACTTTGAGTTGAACTGGGAGAAAGCCGCCTCTACCTCACTTTGAGTTGAACTGGGAGAAAGCCGTCTCTACCTCACTTTGAGTTGAACTGGGAGAAAGCCGCCTCTACCTCACTTTGAGTTGAACTGGGAGAAAGCCGTCTCTACCTCACTTTGAGTTGAACTGGGAGAAAGCCGCCTCTACCTCACTTTGAGTTGAACTGGGAGAAAGCCGTCTCTACCTCACTTTGAGTTGAACTGGGAGAAAGCCGCCTCTACCTCACTTTGAGTTGAACTGGGAGAAAGCCGTCTCTACCTCACTTTGAGTTGAACTGGGAGAAAGCCGCCTCTACCTCACTTTGAGTTGAACTGGGAGAAAGCCGCCTCTACCTCACTTTGAGTTGAACTGGGAGAAAGCCGTCTCTACCTCACTTTGAGTTGAACTGGGAGAAAGCCGTCTCTACCTCACTTTGAGTTGAACTGGGAGAAAGCCGCCTCTACCTCACTTTGAGTTGAACTGGGAGAAAGCCGCCTCTACCTCACTTTGAGTTGAACTGGGAGAAAGCCGTCTATACCTCACTTTGAGTTGAACTGGGAGAAAGCCGTCTCTACCTCACTTTGAGTTGAACTGGGAGAAAGCCGTCTCTACCTCACTTTGAGTTGAACTGGGAGAAAGCCGTCTCTACCTCACTTTGAGTTGAACTGGGAGAAAGCCGTCTCTACCTCACTTTGAGTTGAACTGGGAGAAAGCCGTCTCTACCTCACTTTGAGTTGAACTGGGAGAAAGCCGTCTCTACCTCTCTTTGAGTTGAACTGGGAGAAAGCCGCCTCTACCTCACTTTGAGTTGAACTGGGAGAAAGCCGCCTCTACCTCATTTTGAGTTGAACTGGGAGAAAGCCGTCTCTACCTCACTTTGAGTTGAACTGGGAGAAAGCCGTCTCTACCTCACTTTGAGTTGAACTGGGAGAAAGCCGTCTCTACCTCACTTTGAGTTGAACTGGGAGAAAGCCGTCTCTACCTCACTTTGAGTTGAACTGGGAGAAAGCCGCCTCTACCTCACTTTGAGTTGAACTGGGAGAAAGCCGCCTCTACCTCACTTTGAGTTGAACTGGGAGAAAGCCGCCTCTACCTCACTTTGAGTTGAACTGGGAGAAAGCCGCCTCTACCTCTCTTTGAGTTGAACTGGGAGAAAGCCGTCTCTACCTCACTTTGAGTTGAACTGGGAGAAAGCCGTCTCTACCTCACTTTGAGTTGAACTGGGAGAAAGCCGTCTCTACCTCACTTTGAGTTGAACTGGGAGAAAGCCGTCTCTACCTCACTCTGAGTTGAACTGGGAGAAAGCCGCCTCTACCTCACTTTGAGTTGAACTGGGAGAAAGCCGCCTCTACCTCACTTTGAGTTGAACTGGGAGAAAGCCGTCTCTACCTCACTTTGAGTTGAACTGGGAGAAAGCCGCCTCTACCTCACTTTGAGTTGAACTGGGAGAAAGCCGCCTCTACCTCACTTTGAGTTGAACTGGGAGAAAGCCGCCTCTACCTCACTTTGAGTTGAACTGGGAGAAAGCCGTCTCTACCTCACTTTGAGTTGAACTGGGAGAAAGCCGCCTCTACCTCACTTTGAGTTGAACTGGGAGAAAGCCGTCTCTACCTCACTTTGAGTTGAACTGGGAGAAAGCCGCCTCTACCTCACTTTGAGTTGAACTGGGAGAAAGCCGTCTCTACCTCACTTTGAGTTGAACTGGGAGAAAGCCGCCTCTACCTCACTTTGAGTTGAACTGGGAGAAAGCCGTCTCTACCTCACTTTGAGTTGAACTGGGAGAAAGCCGCCTCTACCTCACTTTGAGTTGAACTGGGAGAAAGCCGCCTCTACCTCACTTTGAGTTGAACTGGGAGAAAGCCGTCTCTACCTCACTTTGAGTTGAACTGGGAGAAAGCCGTCTCTACCTCACTTTGAGTTGAACTGGGAGAAAGCCGCCTCTACCTCACTTTGAGTTGAACTGGGAGAAAGCCGCCTCTACCTCACTTTGAGTTGAACTGGGAGAAAGCCGTCTCTACCTCACTTTGAGTTGAACTGGGAGAAAGCCGTCTCTACCTCACTTTGAGTTGAACTGGGAGAAAGCCGCCTCTACCTCACTTTGAGTTGAACTGGGAGAAAGCCGCCTCTACCTCACTTTGAGTTGAACTGGGAGAAAGCCGTCTATACCTCACTTTGAGTTGAACTGGGAGAAAGCCGTCTCTACCTCACTTTGAGTTGAACTGGGAGAAAGCCGTCTCTACCTCACTTTGAGTTGAACTGGGAGAAAGCCGTCTCTACCTCACTTTGAGTTGAACTGGGAGAAAGCCGTCTCTACCTCACTTTGAGTTGAACTGGGAGAAAGCCGTCTCTACCTCACTTTGAGTTGAACTGGGAGAAAGCCGTCTCTACCTCTCTTTGAGTTGAACTGGGAGAAAGCCGCCTCTACCTCACTTTGAGTTGAACTGGGAGAAAGCCGCCTCTACCTCATTTTGAGTTGAACTGGGAGAAAGCCGTCTCTACCTCACTTTGAGTTTGAAAGGATTTTTCGCTCAATTAGGTTTTTAGCTGTTTGAAAAAAGGTAGTCCTTAAGCGAAAAATTAGGTGAGTACTCATATCTCAGCTCTTGGAATTTTTGTTGAGCCTTTATTGCGATTTGCGGTTTTGCATTGTAGTGAAAAAGAATCGGTCTTTTCCTTATGACCGAAACTAGTGGTTTTTGAAACATTTTCTGGTGCATTTCCAGCAAAAATGATGGCAGTTTTCAGATAAAATGGTTTCGCCAGGATTCAGAAAAGATCATGTATGAGACCGGCCAAAGACCACCAAACACTCGAGATGACCTATGTATTTTCTGGTGCATGTTCGGCTTGGTAAAGTGTTAGGGAACCTCATCGCGATCAAACCACTAAGCTGAACGACGTCGGTTGCTGCGAAGAATATTTGCGAAGAATATGTATAGCGAATAGTTTCATCGCACGCTACAATTTGATTCGAAAATGGGTCTTGTTTTTTGTACAGGAGAAGCTCGGATGACACATCAAAACGACGACTTAGCTGAGTTTCACTCATACCACGAGGTTTTACCTGATCTACCTGTCGGATGTTTTACTTTTTCGAGTTGTTTTTAATGGCGGGAAAACGTTGACTTATGGATTTTTTAGCTCGTTTGCAACTTGTCGATTGGTTTTGCACTGTTAATTTGTTAATTCCCATTATTCTCTACAACTCGTCATCTTTAACTTCTACTGGTCTTCCAAATTTCTCTTTTGTCTTTCATGCTTCCATCTCTACTGCCCAATTCATTCAGCCAACGTGCCATCGGGCTATTGTGAACGCTATCCAGATAAAAAAGGCTCGTTGATGCTTCGGGTAGATTCATCAGTTGATCGAGCTTTTTTGAATAGAGTAAAGATTTTGCTCAAAAGAAGATTATTTCAGAGAGAGAGAGAGAGAGAGAGAGAAACAAGAGGAAGTAAAAACATAGCGTTGTGATCGTCGAGTCCTGAATTTACGATTAGGTCTGCACGATAAACAAAAAAGACAAGAAGAAAGGTAGTCATGGAGAGAAAAGATGAGAGGATCCACGATTATGTGAGCTCTTATGATCTCTACCGCTAGAACTAGTATTCTTCCCTTTTCTCATTCTCCTGCGCGGCCGTCATGTAACAACTCTCCCCACTTTTCGTAATTTTCCCTTCTGTGTAATTCTGAGTGGCTGGTATGCAAATGATTCATTCCATTCTCGATTTTATAACTCGAATCCCTCCGTAGGGACTCCCATCGGAAAACACCTCTGAACCCCTCAATTTCTCGTCTCCCCTATGCCCCAGAAACCCTCTATCTTCCCTCTGAGCTACGCTTTTATACGTGATGTTTCAAAATACTTTGCGTAATGAAACTTCAACTACTAAAAAATAGGACAAAGTGAGGAACCCAAAACGATGCCGATAGCTCCGTTGTATATTAATTGTAAATACAAATATAAATGTATGTACTATGTTTCTTTTCTTGCATTATCACTCAACGGTATTTCTCAAATACCGTCCGATACGATAAATCTTTGTTTGACACACACAGAGAGAGAGAGAGAGAGAGAGAGAGAGAGAGAGAGAGAGAGAGAGAGAGAGAGAGAGAGAGAGAAAGAAAGTAAAAAAAGGTAATCAGAGAAAAATAGAAATAGAGAGTGAAAGAGCGAGTGAAAGAAGAAAAGAGAGGTCAGGAGATAGAAAAAGAGAGTTAGTGAGAGAGAGGGTGAAATAGAGAGAGTGAGAGAGAAAAATAGAGAGATGGAGTAAATCGAGAAAATCGATTGAGAATCAGGCCGAAGTATAGTTTCTGCTTAAACTGTGGCATAGTCGTTCGTTAACAATGCCTTTGATAAAACGCAAAGAAGTTTGCTAAAGTTGTTTTGTTTCTGAGTTATCAGCCTTTTTTGTTATACATTATGTTAATTAAACCGAATTATTGACTTTTTTCTCTATTTTTCATATTTTTTTGTCGTAGATCTCGCTCATCGCTTTTGTCGATCGATGCATATGCTTGTGTTACTCCTTTTCTATACATATCTTCTTGTGTTACTCCTTGTGTTACTCCTTTTCTATACATATCTTCTTGTGTTACTCCTTGTGTTACTCCTTTTCTATACATATCTTCTTGTGTTACTCCTTGTGTTACTCCTTTTCTATACATATCTTCTTGTGTTACTCCTTGTGTTACTCCTTTTCTATACATATCTTCTTGTGTTACTCCTTGTGTTACTCCTTTTCTATACATATCTTCTTGTGTTACTCCTTGTGTTACTCCTTTTCTATACATATCTTCTTGTGTTACTCCTTTTGTTACTCCTTTTCTATACATATCTTCTTTTGGCAGTCTTTTCTCCTCCCAATTTTTTCTCTTTGTTCTATCTATGTGTTCCTAAACCTTTTTTTCTGTGTCTCCGCCTCTTTTTTCCAACCTTCTGCTTCTCTAGCTTTCTTTCTGCAGCTCATTTTTTTTCTCAGCTGTATATTTTGCTTTTTTAAATGCATGTTTTGCTTTTGTAAAAAGGGGAAGTTTTGCTGCAAGTTTTGTGTTGCCAGGGCGAATTTGCCTCTCGAAGACTGTATTTCAACATAACCTGTTTGATTAACGGATCGAGCATAAAAATCCATTCCTATATTCGGTGAAAACAACTATGTTCTTCTGACTCAGGACTCCAATTCTGCTTCTATTTTTGTGCTACGGTATGTTCCCCATAACCGCTAAAGGTATGTCATCTTTGAGGCGCTAAAAAAGAGATGTTCGAGTGAGAACATCATTTGGATAATCTTTAAAGGACCAGAGAGACTCTGTATAAGTGGATAATTAGAGCTTGTTGTAGATATAGGGAGCGATAATATGGCCATAGAGAAAACTAGATGGAGCATTTTGTGGGTGTGAAAGAGGATATATATATATATATATATATATATATATATATATATATATATATATATATATATATATATATATATATATATATATATATATATAGTAAGTGATAGAAAGAAATAAAGCGTGAAAGAGCAAGAGAAAGAAGATGATACTGAGGTAGAGTAAGAATATCATGCCATTGACATGTACGTGAACCATTCAATCCTTATTTAAATTTCTTCTATTCGGGTCAACGGTCATCATCGGATTAACCCTAATCCATTGCTCAGGCGTCTCTTTTTTTCTTCCCCCTAGAAGAACTGAGAGAGAATGCGTTCCAGCACTTCATTATTATCAAAAAATTTACCAAATAACTTTCATTCTTTTTCTCTTCCTACCTGCGTAACTGTTAAAAAGAGATAGAGAAAGAGAAAAAAGTGGAAGGAAGAAAGAGAAAGAAAGAGAGAAAGAGAAATATAGAAAAAAAATAAGAAGAGAAAAAATATAGAATAGTCTTTTCAAGCGATTGGCCTTCCTCCAAAACTTTCCAATTTGCACTCCGCAGTTTAATTCGGTAACTATTGTACATATTTTACCTATTGTACATATTTTACCTAACCTCTTCTATGTATTATCTGATTTTTTCTGTTAAATGGATGTGTAGAACATCTCTTATTGGGGGTTTAGTAGTCTTTTTTCAACAGAGACAGTGATTGAGTGAGATATCATGAGTTGATGAGAAAGAGAGAAACGAGAGAGAGATAGATAGAGAGAGAGAGAGAGAGAGATAGAGAAAGGGATTGAACGAGAATCAGAGATATAGAGATATGGAGAGGGAATGAAGAGAGAAAGACGCCTCTTAATCCCTCGCGTTCATATACATTACGGTGTGTGGCTCCTCCCTCTTTTCTCACGCGCCGCCCATTCGAGGGCGTTGTTTGTATCAACTCATATCTAATCTCTCCTTCTCTTTCTCTGTATGTTTTCGTCTTTTTTATCTTTCATTCACGGCGAAAGGTTTCACCAGATCGCCGAAAACTGGAAGCCGTTAATTACTTTTTGCATAGAGAGAGTAAGAAGGGATGAGAGGAAGAGAATAAAGAGGGAGAATTTAGATAGATCGAAACAAAAGGCAGGTTGTATTCTGGTTTTTTTTTGTATTCTGGGTTTTTTTTTGTATTCTGGTTTTTTTTTTCGATGTTCTATTGGAGCTCTGTAACGAGCAGTGAGACTTTCATGTTCCAAACCGGCTCGATAAATTCTAAGTGAAACTGCTTTCACTCCGAGACCTTGATAATTTTTCAAATTATGTAATAAATATTGATCCTTTTATTTTATTGATCTCTACTATTTTTCGCGATTATGTCTAACCAAGTTTTTTTCTACTTCTATCACATATTTATTTCGCTTACTCTCTTTCTCTTACCTTTCTTTTCTCTCTCTTCTTTCAAAAATTCTCTTTAGTTATTTATATTACATGAATGTCATCCATTCTCACACAAAAGACATGGAAACTCTTCATGAGACTACAATAAGATCGTGGTTTCATGTGAAAGATAACATCCTATTTGTATTAAGAAATATCCACTTGAGAATTTTATGATTAAAAAAGCGGAACTAATTCCAGTTTTTCTGCAGTCAGATACGCTGAAGATGTCGACGACAGAGGACTCACAAGCAACTGAACGCGTCAGAACGACAGAGGACTCACAAGAAACTGGACGCGTCAGAACGACAGAGGACTCACAAGCAACTGAACGCGTCAGAACGACAGAAGACTCACAAGAAACTGGACGCGTCAGAACGACAGAGGACTCACAAGCAACTGAACGCGTCAGAACGACAGAGGACTCACAAGCAACTGGACGCGTCAGGACGACTGAGGATTCACAAGCAACTGAACGCGTCAGAACGACAGAAGACTCACAAGAAACTGGACGCGTCAGAACGACAGAGGACTCACAAGCAACTGAACGCGTCAGAACGACAGAGGACTCACAAGCAACTGGACGCGTCAGGACGACTGAGGATTCACAAGCAACTGAACGCTTCAGAACGTTAGAGGACTCACAAGAAACTGGACGCGTCAGAACGACAGAGGACTCACAAGCAACTGAACGCGTCAGAACGACAGAGGACTCACAAGAAACTGGACGCGTCAGAACGACAGAGGACTCACAAGCAACTGGACGCGTCAGGACGACTGAGGATTCACAAGCAACTGAACGCTTCAGAACGACAGAGGACTCACAAGCAACTGGACGCGTCAGGACGACAGAGGATTCACAAGCAACTGAACGCGTCAGAACGACAGAGGACTCACAAGCAACTGGACGCGTCAGAACGACAGAGGACTCACAAGCAACTGGATGCGTCAGAACAACAGAGGACTCACAAGCAACTGGACGCGTCACAACGACAGAGGACTCACAATCAACTGAACTCGTCAGAACGACAGAGGACTCACAAGCAACTGGACGCGTCAGAACGACAGAGGACTCACAAGCAACTGGACGCGTCAGAACTGCAGAGGACTCACAAGCAACTGGACGCGTCAGAACAACAGAGGACTCACAAGCAACTGAACGGGTCAGAACGACAGAGGACTCACAAGCAACTGGACGCGTCAGAACAACAGAGGACTCACAAGTAACTGAACGCGTCAGAACGACAGAGGACTCACAAGCAACTGGACACGTCAGAACGACAGAGGACTCACAAATAACTGGACGCGTCAGAACGCCTTTTGCAGAGGTTATATTTTATCCGTAATATTTGTATTATAAATTTTCCCATTCAGCCTGTACATACATGAATGTTTATTGTCTCACGTAAAGTTTTAGCGTTTTCTTTCAATCTAATGTGCTACCTATTTAGTTGCCGATATTTGAGTATCTCGGATGCGATCATATCACAGGCAAACGCTTGACAGAGACACAACAGCAAGCGACTAAATTTGGAAATGAAAAAGAGGTCCGTTGAAATGTTTTCAAAACAATTCCGAGGACATCTAGAGAGTTCAGATAAGCGCCTAAAAATTTAATCCTCGCATCCTGCCGCGACATTAATCTCTCAAAAAAAGTTAAGCGATCGTGCGATGTATCTGTAAAGATGACATCATTGCTCGATGAATGAGATCATCGAGTCAGTGTTATTATAACTGAAATATTTCATGATGAGATCATGGCTCTCGCACCTTCTTGGCCCAAAAATGTTGGATCAGTGAGGTACGAGATGATCTTGCGAGAGCACGCGAAATAGTATCTTAAAGTACGAGAAGATGAAATTTCAAATGCCGTCTTACTCTACAAATGAATCTTAAAATAATAACTAATCGCAATCTAGTTTTTTTTCCGTACTTAAAAAAAGCATTTCACTTTTTTGGTTGAACATGAAGTATCGAGTCCGTGTAATAAGAGAAGGGCAGAGCGCAGACATTGACTCTGTCACTGGGTATGCCCGTAAGAAAAATGTAATAAAACTTGACTGGTTTGTAATTGTGCTCTACTAACTAGATTGGAATTGAATTACGCGCGTAAGTTCTAAGAATGGAATTCCGTGCAGGACCTTTTATTTCCAAAAAAAGTTAGTCAAGGTGACATCATCTTTCATAATTTCGCCTAATTTGAATGGTATGAGGTCATCGCGCCGATGATCTCATCGTTTAGAGATTAATGGCGCGGCTGATTTCTTTTTCTTTCTCGCAACCTGGATACAGTTGAATATTTTTTATTTGATTAAGATTTTCATAATAGAACTTAATCATTCCGTACATATACTTCCATACAGGAATTTTTCGAGGTACATCAAACTTATAAAATATGTGAGCGTTTGTTTCGAATCATGAAACCAGTTCATTTTAGAACGCAGGGGAGCTCACGGAAGAAACGGCTCGGGCTGCTTGCGCTGGTAGGGTCCCCGTGAAGCGACCAGCGACGGAAGAAAGATCAGGTCAGTCGCATTTGTTACTCAATTGATCTATACATTGAAATTAGATCTCAAAATAAAATTCACATAAATTTCGGTTTGATAAAATAGCAGGTTTGATAAAACGGAAAATTGACAGTGCTAATGAAGTTCATATGCATACTTAATTTAGCTTTTTAGCTTCTTGTTCAGAAAACTTACCTAGAGCTGCAAAAAAAGTCATTTCGAGAGCTTTTCAATGCTTGAAATTTCTTACATACTGACTTGGATCTTTTCTAATAACTAACATAAAAACTCTGATCGTAATGTGAGTCAGGTTACTGTCTTTACTTTAGTAAAAGGTCACCAGTTAATTTCAGTTTTTTTTCCAAGAGCATTCCTCATTCTACTATAAATATCTTTTTACTTACACAAAAAATACCTGAGATAAATAAGGTTTATTTCATCTGACTTTGGCACTTGCCTCGTATAGAGGGAGGTATTTTAGACGAAATCAGAAGTTATTATCTTTAATAAGCTTCGCATTTCAGAGACTTCTCCTCCCACTAAAAAGTCTGGTCTGGACTCTTCAGGATGAATAGCTAACACTTGCTGAAGTTTCCAGCCCATTCGATTCCATTCTCTCTCCTCATAATCCTTCTTAGCGGTTTCCTTCTCGCTTTCCTATCGCACGGCTGCAAAGCTTTTTCCCACCTGACCATTATTTTGCTTTTCACAGGCCTAAACTCCTTTTTCATCCGTTCTCTTGTATATTTTCAGCCATTTATCCCGTTATTTCGCGTAAAACCTAAAAAAAAAGGCCTCGCCACACCGCGTCTCTGACTTAATAGGTGTGGTGCAGCGTGCATTGTCAGACAATTTTCATCCGATGCTTTTCCATCCGTATGCTTCTTGTTGTTTTGAGTGAGTGCTTGACCACGACTCAGCCTTAGCTTCTCTCTCTTACCGGGAGTTAGCATGTAAAGTAGCGATCGAAATCATATAGAATTTGGTTTTTTACCATGAATTTTTAATAAACGCATGAATTGATATGAAATTTTGAAAGCTTAATTTGAAGGTTATTGAATCTTCAACTAACGATAACTTCACATCGACTCTAACCGGTTTGAGATAAGTTTCGGCTAACTTACTCATTTCCATCAAAATTGCAAAAAAAAACTTTTATATAATTTCATCGCTATTGTAACTTTACCACACTGCCCCGAGCACATTAGTTTCTGCCTCTATTCTTCTCTCATCTTTTTTTATTCTATACTTGTATTCACTCTAATCATAGATTTCTATGCTTTTGTTTTTTCTTCTTCATGTTTTTTTGTTATACTATGTTTTCAATCTGATTGTATTCCATTTTTCTCTATAATTTTTTGCATTGGCCCTAGCAGGGCTTTTCATAGATCTTTTCAGGGCCGCCTTAAGTCTTCCTTTTTGAACTTGTTTTCTTAGTTGCTACAATCAAGTTATTCCCAATGCGATTGTTTGAAATGTCTATTTTATATGTGTATCTGGCACCTGAACTTTTTTATGTGATTGAACTTTCAACAAGGAAGCGTGCGGAGTGAATCTGAACTAGTTTATCATTCGCAAAAAAGGTCGCAATCAGATCATGATGGTCGCAATCAGCCTCCGACTGCGCTTCGCTTTATTTTTCTCACTTTAGTAATCAAAGTGACACGCTCGGGTCAACATCTCTAACCTAGATCCCATATCCCCTCGCACCCAAACTCAACCCACTGCGATAAAGTATTTATAAATTCCCGACAGCAGTTCAACTTTCATGATCAGGGTTTCGCATTGTTTGTTCTGTGCTGCTTGACCTTTTGTGTCCCAATTTCACTCACAAGTTGTTAGATTTTCGAGAATACAACATTCTCTCTGAATAAAGAAACATTCTAAGTTCAACACTACGTTTTCATCGTACGAATGAATGGGGTGGAAATTGGAAAAAATGTAGTGCGGCGCATGAAGAGAAAGTGGCGCTAATGTGCGCGAATCGCAAGCTAGAACGGAATATGGCCAATCGCTAATTGAGAAAAACTGGAAGGGAGCTTGAATCAAAGAAAATTTGTTTTTTTGAAATAAAAAAAGCTACCTTTTGCTCTCCGAGAGGGGAATCTAGAATAATGAGAAGCGAACGAGTCTGCTCAGGACATGACCTCTTATTTGGTCGACTTGTCTCCAATCTCCATGTTTCACCTTTAGCTCGCTTCTTCTTAGTCTTTTAAGCTCGAGAAACAGCTTTATCATAACGAATAGTTATCAACATCAACGTGGATAACCTTTTGCTCGGCTCGAACACTTTTTTGTTTAAACAAGAATATTTCATCGGAAGACTAAGAAAATTAGTGGAAAAAAGAGAGAGAATGAAAAAATAGAAAAGAGGAGACAAAAAAAGAAAGAGAAAGGTGTTAAAACTCATTTATGTAGAAAATGAAAAGAGAAGTATCCGATTGAATCTTTTTGAGCGGTATTGAAGCTAAAGGCAAGCTCGGAAAACGTCCTCTACGGTCGTCTGTTTTCGACTACTTCTTCTACAGAATTATCGGATTGAAACTAGGATGAGTTCTTATCTTTAACCTCAACCATAATTTCTCCGTGAATTGAGAGTGGATCATAGGGTAAGTCATGCGAAGCATGCCATGCATTTAGGTAAATGGGCCTTGCAGCACTCAGGAACATAATCCTGGTTGAAGACCCAATGTAAGTCTTAGAGGTTGGAGACTGTCCAAGGAAGCAGTAACTCCTCGCGAACTCGCTTCTGGTAGCAAAAATGCTCACTTCCTTCTGAGTTTAGGTTAGAAAAAAACAAATGAGTTAGAAAAAAAGAAAAAAACCCATGACTAAAGACTGCCCTCGTTTATTGACATTTTCATTGAGTTTTTTTCCTAGTTGAAATGAAACTTCATGTAGATATTGTTTGTAGAAGAGATTAGAGCATGAACACACAGAAAAAGAACTGCCCCTGTTAAAAAAACGTTTTCTAGAAAAAATTGTTGTAACCGCCACACAAAAAGGGTTTAAACCGCCTTATTAGATGGTTTGAAACAACTTTGACCTGGAGAACACGCAACGCGACGCGTTTCTCTGCGACGCGTTTCCCTATTGCACGGACGTAGTATAAAACATTTTTGTGATGTGCATAGGTTGAATTTTTGGGGATTTTGAAAACCATATTTCTTTCTTTTATGTCTCTTTTATTCGATAAAAAAAGTTTAATTTACTTTCCTCAGCAGATACTGGTTGCAAACTCTTCTACAGAAGTTTTTGAAGTTGAAAAGAGAGATTTAACGGCTCTTATATACTCATGGGCATACTAGATGCCAGACAGTGCAAAATGGCTTTTTTTTATACGGTCTCGTTAGCCTAAGCCGTACGGCCTCGTTAGCGAAAACTTTCTCGTTAGCATAAACTAAGAAAAATTCTAAACCGTAGCGTTTAAAGCCAATTTTTCGTCTAGAATTTCAATGTTTGCAAGACATGACGCAGGGTATGCCCATGAGGCAATAAGAGCCGATTGAACTTGTTTTGGGCAGGGGAGATAGACGTACGGAGAAGAGAAACATAGCAGATAAAAAATTGAATTGTGTTTTTTTTCTATGAAATGGTTTCTTATAATTAGGCTCAGGACAAATAGAGCTGAAATTTCCAGACTTTTTTATTGGAGAAGTAGCGCTGTGAGATGAGGGGGGGGGGGGATTAAAAAGATCTGGGTATGTACTTTAACTCCCCATTCTGTATGGTGGGGAACTAAAATTAAATGGTACACATTTTACTTTTGACCCCCTCCATTTCTGCTCTTCACCTTCAGCTCCCTCGGTTTTGATGTGCTTTACTATGGAATGGGGGGAAGGGTTCTTGTATCACGGGGGTGCTAGAGTTCAGTGGGATGCTAAAGTAAAAGTTTGCCAGTAATCTGTTATACAATTGTTATCTGGTTTCAGTTTACTTTAAATACTCCTATTCTTGTAATTTTCGACTCTTTTTCTTATCCTATGTGTAAAAATGGTTTTTAAAAAATTTCCAACCTACTGGATGCAAAATAGAAATTTTTTTAACGCAAAGCGAATTTTTTTATAGAATTTTGCAGGGTACTGTAAATGTATACCTTTTCGATTTCATTTGGTGCATAAAGTAGGGAATGTGATAGGCAAAAATGTTCGAGTTGAGCGAAATCGAGAAATCAATTCGAGTAGATCATGAATGATTCTATCGAAGAATCTCGTCGACTTGAAAATTACGAGCATTCTCGATAGCAATGTCTTCTAATTCTAAATTTCTGTAAAAATTTAGTATAAGTAGTTTAATTTACTTGATCTTGGCTTATTTATCGCTCTCTTGTTCCTAAAATGTAGGACTAATTGGAATGCATTTCCATAAACAAGATATTCTAAAGTGAGGATGCGGCTTTTAGCTAGCTCACTTTCTGAGATGGAAAAATATCACAACGGTAACATGAATATAAGCAACAAAAAAATCGTTAAATTTTTTTTCGAATCATTAACTTCGTTTTTGCATAGCTTGGCTAATAAATTATACTTTTGTTTTTAGCATTGTTTCTGAAATGTAGGTTTCTGCTGTGTTGATGACTGAAAGTTAAAATAAAGCCTTTTACATAAAGGCTAGCGAGTTACGCGTAGGATTATTCATGAACTTTCCCATTTGCTGCAGGCCTTCGAGTCCTTATACAAGGGAAGCTGAAGCCGGGGACTCTTTGGAGTGCGTAAATCTCAATCCGTGGACACCAACAATGACCGATGAGTATGTTTAAAACACTTTTAGTTAACAATCTAAGATTTTAGATAGAGCTGTTTCGGCTCTTATATACTCACGGGCGTACTAGACGCCAGACTGTACAGAGTGGCATTTTTTTGTAATACGGTCTCGTTAGCCTAAATCGTACGGCCTCTTTAGCAAAAACTTTTAATAAGCCTAAACGTTTTTTGATAAAAATTATTTTTTATTTAAAAATGATTTTGTAATGTAAAATTTTTTTATGTAAAATTTTTTTTTCTGTAAATTTTTTTTCTCTCGAACCGGAGTCTTTGATGCTCAAAATGGTCACCTATGAAGAACATTTGGCACTTTTATCTTTATCTGGTCTGTAGAAACGGACCAATGAACGGAGAGGGGAGAGCGAGTATCTCTCATTTTCCTTTCTCATCCCTCTCTCCCTCTCTCTCTCGCCATATTACTTTATCACGATTAGAATCTCTCACCGCAGACAAAGAAAGACTCTCTGCGGCGAGAGACGAGAGGGAAGATGATTTGGTGTTTGAAGACGCGCCTTGTGTGTGTACTGTAAGTGCGTTGCGTATGCGTAGCATACGGGGAGACGAGAGAGGGAAGTACTTCAGTCTAAGTTTATCGTGCGTCAAAGCAAGATGCTTTAAGTGGTAGTATGAGTCCCGACCACCCACCCAAATCAAGATGAAGGAGGAGAACGCTAGAGTATGGAGAGATGGCTGACACAGAGGTTGAATGAAGTACCTTAGGAATTCGCGCCAGGAGCAATCGCGGAGAGTAGCAGACTCCGATGTCTCAAGTAGTTTATGGCTTACAGAAAATGTTCGAAGAAGCGTTGGAATGTGAGATCGGAGTTACAATGGCTGCATGATATGAGTTACAATGGTATCCATTTGCGGCTGGAGTTAAGCAAGAATACAAGGCTCATACATAGTCGTATCTTAGGGACGGTCAAAGCGACTACGTCGCGAATTACAAGAGTGAAAGTAAAGTAGATCAGAAACAAGAGAAGCGTTACCTAGACTGACCTCAAAGAAATAGGCTGACTGAGACGATTGAAGGACCGAAATGTGGGCTCGTGGCATTTCGAATAATATGCCGAGGTAGTAGCGTTACTAAGAGGAAGTGTCATCAAAGGGAGGCTCCATTTGAATTGGATTCAGACAAGCAAGCAATGAATAAAGTGGAAAAGGTAGTGCTAAAGTAATTGGACGAGTTAAATGTCTGAAGAAGAGCAGTTGGAGAACAAATATGTATAACACATTATCTCATTTATCGATCACCAGATGTCATAGCGTCTACCATTTTTCGGTTCTAATGACTGCTTTTCGTGATGAATTCAACGTTCGGACGAAACTAATCACTGAAATAGAAAGTTGAGATACCAACCGATGTACTAGGACTGTTCGCAACGACGACACAGTTGCACATTCCAGTCCTATATCCAAGTGTTTTCGAATTTAATAATCTGTCGGTCAGCCATGGAAGCAATAACTCTGAACCAGGTTTCCTATGGCATACATAAGTACCGTGCCGAAGTTTACCAAAAAGTATATTTTATCGTATAACTTTTGTGTTTTTGCGCCAACTAGCGCAATTTTTTTATATGTTGTGTGGCTCGTGATTTACGTCATACTGTACTGGAATGAAGCGGTTTCTGAAAAAGCAGAACAGCTCAGCAATTTTTTTCTGAAAATAGTCTTTTTCGAGGTTTTTGACATATGTTCTTGTTTAATTGTTTCTGTTTATTGCAATGATCATAAAAAATTTCTAGCATTTTCAGATAATGGGCCGACCCAAAGGCTCTAAGAATTTAAGTGAAAAGGACCGGCAGACCATTGCAAGTGGGCGGGCAATGGGCATGAGTTTGGCCGATCTGGCGCGCCAATTCAAGACTGATGTCGGCACGATCTCTCGCTCCGCGAAGACGCCAATTCGGACGAAATCAAGTGGAAGGCCTTCCCTAACTTCTCCCAGCATCAACCGTGTCATCACTAGGATAAGCAAAGCCAACCCCCGGAGAAACGCGGTTGAAATTCACAAGGAACTGCTGCAGCACTTCAATGTTAAAGTAATTTTTTTTTGTGTTTTTTGGCATGATAATTTTTTTCTTGAGCAAAAATTGGTTTTCAGATCTCCGTCGATACGGTAAAGAGGCGTCTGCGCACCGCCGGCCTCTTCGGACGTCGCCCGGTGAAGAAGCCGATGATCTAGGAGAAGAACCGGCAGAGGCGATTGCAGTGGGCAAAGGACCATCAGCGTTGGACAGTGCAGGAATGGAATCAGGTGCTCTGGTCTGATGAGAGCAAGTTTATGCTTTTCGGGACAGACGGAATTAGCCATGTGAGGCGGCCTGTAGGCTCTAGGTTCAATGCTAGGTATCAGGTTCCAACCTGTAAGCATGGGGGAGGTTCAGTGATGGTGTGGGGAGCGTTCCACGCGGGTGGGGTCGGGCCTCTGCACAGGGTAGAGGGTATTATGAGGAAGGAAGATTACATAGAAATACTCTCGAACGTCATGCTGCCCTATGCGCGCTCGAACATGCCCGGGGCTGGATATACCAGCAGGACAATGATCCAAAGCACGCTTCGCGTGCGGTCCAAGACTGGTTTGGTCAGCGTCGAGTGACCCTCATGGACTGGCCGAGCCAGTCACAGGACCTAAATCCGAAAGAGCACGTGTGGGGAAGCTAGGTAAGGCCATCCAGGTCAAGACTGCTCGGAATGCGGCGGAGAAATTCGCCCAACTCGAGCAGGCCTGGCACGTCCTCCCGGTTTAAACCCTCGCCAACTTGGTGGCCTCTATACCACAAATATGCCAGGCAGTCATTGACGCTAGGGGTATGACGACGAAGTATTAGACTGGGGTAATAAAGTTTCGGGTAAAATTGGACGGTTAAGTTGTTAGCGAAGATGTCATAGGTTACTGAAGAATATGTGCTCAAATTGTGTTTTTCTTGAATTTCATATTTTATGCTGTTTTGTTCACAGTTAACGGGCATCTCAAAAGTTATGTTGAAATAGTGTTTCGAAGTACTTGAATATTATCTAATAAAAATTTGAGCCTTTAATTCGCATTCACTGCAGAGAAACACTGTAAAATATACTTTTTGGTATACTTCTGCACGGTACTGTTTGTACATAGAGCTCATCACAGTTAGAAATACTCGCCCTCGTTTTCTAGGTTTTTTTCGTTTCTCATAAGAAGAAAATTTTCGAAATCCTAGCGTTTAAAGCCAATTTTTTGTTTAGTATTCAAATGTATGCAAGACAAGACGCAGTGAGTCCGTGAGTATATAAGAGCCTCTAATTTTCGTTGATTCGAAAAAAATTAAGTTTTCTTTTTAGATCCCCTTTTTACTAAACAGACTCGAGTAGTCGTATGGCACTCACTCCTGGTAAATGATAGTGAAGGTTCAATTCCTCTCCAAAGGCTAGCTGTTGCCGGTTTTGTGGTTCAATAAAGTTTTGGATGTTCTCGGTTGCAGGGCATCCCCGGAGTCTTCCTCGTCTTCAGGAGTTTAAGGAGGGCCAGGTCGAAAAGCGAGCGGAGGGAGAGTACCGAGACCGTCTCGCTGGAATATGTACTATGCACGCGAGCGACGACGCAGGAAAGGAATGGAAGGAGATGGGTGGAGAGGAGCTGCTGATAGTCTAACGAGTTCATGTGAGAGGAAATGAAGTCTAGGGCTGCGGTACCATTTTCACAGAAGGCTACCCAAACCATAACGGTTCCACCCCAAAAGTTGCGCTTCTTGAAGTATAGTGGGTCCCTCCTCAGATCACGCCAGTAGGGCCAGTAGCCATCGGGTCCATCCAATTTGAACTTCTTCTCGTCGCTGAAGACCACCTGCTAGCAAAAACAATGAAAAAACTCTTCAAAATAGACTCTTCAATCAAACTAACTTTTTCCCAGTTTGTCGTCATATTGCTCCTCGCAAACTGGAGACGGCTGGCCTTGTGTTGGTCCGTGATTCGATTCGCGGACTTGCGAATGGCGCTCACGAGGTGAGGGGACTCCTGAATCGTCCTCCAGATGGTCGTCTTACTCGCAGAGACGTTCGCCTCAGCTCCGATTTAAGTGGCCGTCTTCATCGAATTGGACGCAATCCTCTAATAACAATGTATAATGTCATTGTAAATAAATAAATTTATATATATATATATCTTTATTTATTCATTTTATTGTATATTTTTGTCATAGCCATAGTCTTTCATATTTCATGATAAATTAGGTTTATTAAGATTATTGGAAATTTTCGCTAAAGTTTTTTTTATAATATCACTTTAATAATATGTGATTCATAATTTCATTCATTGAACCGCTGAACTTTTCGAGTTTATAAATCTGTTTTTCTAAAAGAATAAAAAAGATTGTTTCGAGTATTTCTGTTCAACGAGCGCAAAATATGATTGCTGAGAAACCGGGAAAGGGAAAGGGGGAGAAACTGGGAAGGGGAAAAAAGGAGAAACCGGGAAGGAGAAAAGAGAAGAAAATGGGAATGAGAACGAAGAGAAAACAAGAATGAGGAAAGAGTAGAAACTGGGAACAAGAAAAGCGGGACAAATCGGAGAAAAAGAGAATGAAAAAAAACGAAGAGAAACGGGGAATGATGAGAAAAAACCAAGAATACCGTGCTCTAGGATGGACTGATGCGCGGGTTTTCATTTAAAGTAGAATATATGTAGTTCGTAGTCTGCTTGTAGGCAGCTAAACGAATGTTATAAACGTCATATACGGCGGTTTTAAAATTGGGATGTGATTTGGCGGTTTTAACCGTTTTCAAAAGCGCCTTATTTGACCGTTTTTTCTGTGTGTCCTGGTTGTGATAAGGTTTAGGTAGGACCATGGAAACATGCATATTTTCTTGGCTGGGTCTTTAGCATCGCATCTTAGTGCATGAAGTCGAAAAAATTTACCGTTAAGATCGCAATCCCACACATAAATTTTTCTAGAAAATACTTGGAAATTAAATCATTTTTCATCCGCATGCCGCCTCAAGGCACGCGTTCCTTCTTTTTTCGCACGCGGCCGTGTTTGCAGAAAGGGGAAAGAGAGGAGATAGGTGCATGTAAAAGCAACTTTTGAAGCCATTGCTCATTATCTCGTGTTAAAGAAATTTACAATCAGAGAAAAAAAACCATTTTTCAGAGAGTTTTAGGTAGGAGTTTTTTGTAAAGCTTCTTTCAAAAGGAGGAATTTTTTCTCAGTTTATCCTCCTTTCAGAAGATAGAAACACTGAGTAAAAAATGTTTGTTAGAGCCCTAGGTTTGCATTACTTTTTTCCAGAACAGTTCATGATTGACTGGATTTTCTTTTCCTATCATTAGACAGTATTTAAGTCGTTTTTTTGGGGCTACATTTAAGTCCTGTAGATATTTGTCATGACAACGATAGGAGAAAATTTAACACCCAAAAAACATTGTCGGACAATCATTGAAAGTTTTCAAGAGTCATTTCACAAAAAGAGAAAGGTTTCCAATTCGAGAAGTGACACGCTTTTAGCGTTCAAGAATAGATTCTGAGAAATTATTACAACCTATCCAAAAACTTCATTGCAATTTCGTAGAGATATTTTTCGTTGAATAGATGGTTATTTGTTTATTGTATCATCTAATCATTATACGTGCCCAAGAGAGAATTGAATGCAGCAAACCTGTGTTCGCAATTCAGATTTGAAAGTTGTTGGTGCAATTTGAAAGTTGCTGGTGCAATCAATCATTGAGCCAACTTGAATACTTTGTTTTGCCACAAACTGAGTTTTGATTTTAGCAGAATTAGATGTTGAACTTTTCGGCTGAGTCGGCTTGGTTTTCCGACAATTTTATTGTGCATGAAGCATCGAGGAAAGAATAAATTCAGCCTTGAAAGAAAACACCAGAAAACCCAGAATATAAACATAACAATACTTCAAAAAAATGAATAAAGAAAATTAGCTCGATAGGTCAAAAACAAGCATTGTGAGCATGAAGGTACGAATGCGAGAACGGGAAGGACACATATCTAGACAAAATGAGAATCAAAGTCAAGCATTTAAACCAGGAAGGTTAAAAATGGGTGCTATCTGCTCATGAGATTCACAACGAGTCAACGAACAAAGCTTCATTGAGTTAATCGATAACGGGAAAATCAAAGAATCAAATATATTGAGAATAATTATGAAACAGCGAGTTCGAAAATTCTGAATACTTGAACAAGTTTAGTATCAGAATAAAGCCATGTGATAATGAAAGAAAAAGGTTGATTGTGAACTTTTCAGTGGGTTTCACAACGATAGATCAAGAAAGTAAAAATTATTGAAAGATTACTAGAAAAAACAACAATTCTCTAAGCTAATTCAAGTTCGATCGGCATTCCTTCGCTTTGACGTAGCTTGATATCCTTCTTTTTGATTGTCTTACCGACTTTCGCAATAATCTGCAAATAAAACAAACGTTAAGCTTGTTTCAGAAATCTATTCTCTCTCTTAAATGTTTTCATCCCATCTAACAACAGAGTCTCTGCCCTTTTACAAGGTTTTAATGATTTCTATACCTTCTTCTTTCATTGTCCGTTCCCGTAAATTGTGGGGTTCTAGTTGAAAAAAGCACTCCGCAACTTCGCACAAAAATGATGAAGTCCACGCGACTCTTGTATTATCGGATACAATATTCTTCTTTATCTACCGAAACCCCACACTACATACATATGTTGAAGTAGGAGACTGATTCCCGAATCAGACCCAAGTAGGTTACGTTTTCAAGACAACTCCTATCCATTTTTTCAATCTCAGGCATTCCGAGTAGTGCGGACTTTCTACATATATCAGTATGCCAAAAATCTTCTTTCTTTTCTTTTCCTTGCACTTCTTTTATTTTCCCTGACTGTTAAACCTTCTGAATGTGTTAAAAGAACCAGAGACTGAGTTTCTGAGATTGGGTTTGTAGCTCACATAGGGAAGGTGGTTATTTGCCTTGAGGCCAGATCAAGTTCAAAAAATAAGCTTATTTGAAGCCATCAAATAGATTTGACAGAAAAATTACGATTATGATGCGATGATAGATCTCATACCTTCCTGATGAAAGTTATTTCCGTTTTGTACTGAAGACATTCGTTGTCTTTGAGTTCTCTGATGGCCAAGATCAATCCTCCCGCTCTCATTTCAACTCTCTTCTTGTACTTCTGAAATAGAAGATGGCAATGAAAATATGACCTCTATGGAAAAGATTGTGGTACGAATGTTTTAATTATGAGAAAAGGCTGAATTTTATGGTTGCGAGAAAAAAGAAATTGCCATTATTATAATAAAAGCGAGATACGGATTATGACAAACCGGTCAGGTTACGGTGATAGTTAGAGGCTACGCTATGATAATATTGGATCAATGCGGACGTTCAAAGCAAAGTACAGGGAACATTTTCAGTTGATTGCAATGGAAATAAGCTAGTGCCAGATAACAACATTTAATATTCTCTTCTGGCAAAAAACTTACCTTTAGGCGTATTAATCCCATTGACAATAGCGAGAAAAATTCACTTGATTGACTTCTTCTATTATAAGTTTAAGTTTTTGTAATCTTAGATAAATTAGGTCAAGACTGGAAAAAAAATACAATTTTTAAATTACACCACCTTCAGCTGTGTAGTCTCCACTGTCAAATTGAGCTGGACTCGTATGAGTGCCGTCTCCAAAGCCCTTTTTGTAACACGGCCTGGAAGAAATAGAGATGTTTATCATTTATATATTGTGCATTCGATTTTCATTGATCAAAATGGGTAAACGAAACTAGGAAAGATTTTGGTATATAAATTTCGTCAATCCTCCTTAGTAAGGTTTATGGATATTATGGCTTAACTGTTGATTTCGACATAAAAAGTTGTAAGAAAAAGACTCTCTTATTTTGTTTCTGTTTTATCCAGGAAATTTGTTCGAGAAACTTTTTTTTTGTTGATATTTTTTATTTTTAAACAATAGAGTCTCGATTGAACGCTTAGAAAAGTCAGTGAGTGATTTCGAGTTTTGAGTTAAAAGTTATGTGCGCCCGGATGAGCTGTGAGCTGAAGCTCGAAAGTGAAGTAAATATTTGATGGTGTAAATGAATAAATAAATAAATAAAATGAATAAATAATCTAGTAATTTTTGTAAACAAAAAGCTGTTCTCTGCATCGAAACTTTGATCTTTCTCCACCGTTCTATGACTTTCCTTCTCTTTTACCTTGAGGCAGATATTTGGCTGCCCGTATGAGACGCCTCTTCAGAAAGTCTTCATATGTGAACTGCGGTCCCCGACCGCCGAAGGCCAGCGGATCGTTAACACGGCTGCCAACAGTGATGGGGCCACCCTTGACGAAAGCGTCTGCGACTGCTTTCTTGGCAGCCTCCTGAGATGAATAATTATTGGTCAACCGTATATTCTGTAGGAGGCTCTAGAACCTCCTCTAGTCTCCGTGAAATGAACGACAGATGAATTTTTTCTAGATTTTTGAACGAAAAATTGTTAGAGGACGAAGAAGAGTACTTCATAAAATAATAACCTAGTTTTTTTTAAGTTCTAGGATATCTGCATATATTACACTTTTTCTGAGATTAGAGTGAATCAATTACTTGATTTTTCTAGTATGAACTTTCGGAATCAAGAAGTTTCCGAAGACCAAAAACTTGTTTGGGTGAAGTTATCTTGATGATCTAATCGCAAGTGAACTGAGTTTCTAACTCATTAATTGTGACAGTTATTCGTACATCATTTACGAAAAAATAATGAATGAGTGAAGTAAAATGAGTTTCTAATCAGACCTTTATGATGGCTGTGTTTTCGATGGCGAATTTGTGACTTAACGCGACCATTCCAGAGATTTCGACTGTGGTTGTCTTCTCTTCGTCGTTGTAAACTCTCATCTCAAGCCCTTGCTTCTCCAAAGCGGCCTTTAGCATTCTGGGTGTGATATTGCTTCTGGAAATGGAAATCAATTTCCCGGATGTCTATTTATGATTTATATTTCTATTTATGATTTATATTTCTATTTATGATTTATATTTCTATTTATGATTTATATTTCTATTTATGATTTATATTTCGAGTTTTTAAACAAAAACTTCAGTGTTTGTTCTATGTACATAGTGGACTGTTTCAAGTGATACTTTATTTATATGTAAATTTGACTAGACCTGGCATGTTCGAGAAGCTCATTCCTCGCACAGTCAATTCTGAATTGGAGAACAATTTCCCGAACACTCGCGAGAAATTTCCCGGAGGGTCGCGATGTTCCTGAAAAAACACAGTTGGATTAGTTTTCTGGAGATATGTTTTCACATGTGGAAAAACTTGATGCAGTAGGGTGATTTTCAGAATGAAAAAATCTTGAACACTTGTAAAGATTGAAATAGAGGAAACTTGACCATGCAGAGAAAGTATTTAATAAAACATCTTAACTAAAAGTCATTCAAAAGTTTATAGGAAATCAAATATTGCTTCATGCTTACGATTCTCGATAGACTAGTGAATCAAATCAAGTTTTAAGAATACATACTAAAAAAAAACTATAGAAAACCTCTTTTTTCTTTAGAGAAATCTTTTTGTTGTTGATATAGACTTTCTTTTTTGAGTTAAAGGTTGTTTTCGAGCATGGGTCTCGATTCCCCAACCATAACAATAAACTTTACCTCGAAATTCAGCTCGCAATGTTGAGGTCAATGATGTCTTTATTAAGAATACCTGGGTGCGAAATTTTCAAACACCAGAAATTCGAAGAACCAAGTTTTGAGATGCGTTCTTCGCATGCGTCCTGCTTCCACTCTATAAATTTCATATGAACTTAATGTACGTTTGACTAACTTCGAAATGCGTTCTCGTTCTCATTCTGCTGACTTTGGGTGACCGCTTCCTCCAAAACCCGGGCGCCTTCTTCAACCGCGGAAATTTCTGGGGAGTTCTCAGCGGAAATGCTCTGATTCTAGAACCGTAGAAAAAACTCATCAAACGAATCATCTTGAAATTTTGCAGAGACAAAGCCTTGTTCTTTTATTAAGCAACTGGTTACCACTGGAAAATTTAACAAAAAAAGAAGAGAATGCTTACCATCTTCACTTTCTCCGAAAACTTCGAGAGTCACAAAAAGTGTTCCGAATAACCCATCAAAGATTCCTCCATTTTGTATTTTTTTTCTTATCAGGAAAACCCAAACTGAGTATAACAACTAGAATCTCCACCAAATACCGTATTCTATAAATACAAAAAAACCTTAAACATTTTTTTTTCTTAAATGATCCCATTCGTTTTCAATTTCCTGTGAAGTAATGCCACTAGTAGAACAAATCATACCTCCCATTTACAGAGCTCTTTCAGAAAGTTTCAAAAAATCAGTTGAAGGTTCTCAACTTATTAAAGTTTCTATCGTGTATTTCGTCAAAGTATCGTGAATGATCTCTCTGTAACCCTTTTATCGTTCGAGTGAAGCTCTTCCTAGAAATTTATGCGAACAATAAATGAAGTCAATAAACTGGCCTCTTCGTCTTCTAATGCAACATTGATCGTCTGAGGGTTGAGAAAGCTAGAAGATGCGGGTTGCATCTGAAATAATCAAGTAACACCTTCTAGTTATACTTCTCAAAAGTATTCATCTCAGCAACTCATTTGAATTTCACCGGAACTCTTATCAAAGTGTCGCGAATAACTTTTTGGAAACCTCTCATTTAGAATGAACAAGCTGTTATTTTTACTTATCAGATTTGTCTTCAAATTTCGATCGATTCAATGAACTGACCACTTCGTCTTGAATTGCATGACTGATCGTCAGAGGGTTGGAAAAGCTAGAAGCTGTGGATTGCATCTGAAAGAATCAGTTATTGAACAGAGAATGTAGCGTAACACGAAGTGAAATTACGCCGAGTAGCAATTTCATAACTTCTGAAGTTTTACATGCCTTTCAGGAGCTTAATCTCCACTAAGGAAGTTGCCGTCATATTGACCAAAGGGCCGAGGTAAATCTGTCGAAGACCTTTCATTCATCACGGTTATGCTCTTACTTTGAAAAAAAGTTTTTTCGAGCAGTAAATTTACTCACCATTCCGGCTTGTATTGGTGGGGTACTGATCGTCAGAGAATTGTTGGGTAGAAAGCTAGAAGCTGCGGGTTGCATCTGAGAGAATCAATTATTGTACGGATGATGTAGTATAACACAAGGTTTTATTAGCATGAAAGCAAGTTTTAAATTTTTAAAGCTTTACATTCCTTTCTGAAAATTAATCATCATTAAGGAAATTTCCGTAATTTCGATCAAATCGTCGAGTAAATCTGTCGAAGAATTTAATTCATCACAGTTATGCTCTTAATTTTTAAACATAAATTTCCGAGCAGTGAATTAACTAACCATTTCAGCTTGTATTGGTGTACTGATCGTCAGAGGTTTGAGAAAGCTAGAAGCTGCGGGTTGCATCTGAAAGAATCTTGTGCGGAGAATGTAGTATAACAAAAGGTTACATTAGCATAAAAGCAAGTTTAAAAGTTTTAAAGTTTTGCATTCCTTTCGAAAAATTAATCACCATTAAGAAAATTGCCGTCATTTCGATCAAATTGCCGAGTAAATCTGTTCAAGACATTTCATTCATAAAAATTTATGCTCTTGCTTTTCAAACATAAATTTCCAAGCAGTCAATTAACTAACCATTCCGGCTTGTATTGGGGTACTGATCGTCAGCGGATTGAGAAAGCTAGAAGCTGCGGGTTGCATCTGAGAGAATCAATTATTTTACGGAGAATGTAGTATACATAAGGTTATATTAGCATAAAAGCTAAATTTCAAAATTTAAAGTTTTTTATGCCTTTTAGAAAATTAATGGCCTTTAAGTAAATCGCCGTCATTTTTATCAAAATGATGAGGTAAATCTGTCGAAGACCGGTAAAGCTGTCGAAGATTCATCAAAGTTATGCTCTTACTTTTTAAACATAAATTTTCAAGCAGTCAATTAACTAACCATTCCGGCTTGTATTGGGGTACTGATCGTCAGCGGATTGAGAAAGCTAGAAGCTGCGGGTTGCATCTGAGAGAATCAATTATTTTACGGAGAATGTAGTATACATAAGGTTATATTAGCATAAAAGCTAAATTTCAAAATTTAAAGTTTTTTATGCCTTTTAGAAAATTAATGGCCTCTAAGTAAATCGCCGTCATTTTTATCAAAATGATGAGGTAAATCTGTCGAAGACCGGTAAAGCTGTCGAAGATTCATCAAAGTTATGCTCTTACTTTTTAAACATAAATTTTCAAGCAGTCAATTAACTAACCATTCCGGCTTGTATTGGGGTACTGATCGTCAGCGGATTGAGAAAGCTAGAAGCTGCGGGTTGCATCTGAGAGAAGCAATTATTTTACGGAGAATGTAGTATACACAAGGTTATATTAGCATAAAAGCTAAATTTCAAGCTTTAAAGTTTTGTATGCCTTTCAGAAAATTAATCACTATTAAGGAAATCACCGTAATTTTTATCAAAATGCCGAGGTAAATCTGTCGAAGACCGGTAAAGCTGTCGAAGATTCTTCAAAGTTATGCTCTTGCTTTTAAACATAAATTTCCGAACAGTCAATTTACTAACCATTCCGGCTTGTATTGGGGTACTGATCGTCAGAGGATTGAGAAAGCTAGAAGCTGCGGGTTGCATCTGAGAGAAGCAATTATTTTACGGAGAATGTAGTATACACAAGGTTATTTTAGCATAAAAGCTAAATTTCAAACTCTAAAGTTTTGTATGCCTTTTAGAAACTTAATGACCTTTAAGGAAATCGCTGTCATTTTTATCAAAATGCCGAGGTGAATCTGTCGAAGAATTTAATTCATCACATTTGTGCTATTAATTTTTGAACATAAATTTCCGAGCACTAAATTAACTAACCATTCCGGCTTGTAATGGTGCACTGATTGTCAAAGAGTTGAGCAAGCTAGAAGCTGCAGCATGCATCTGAGAGATTAGTTATTGAACGGAGAATGTTACACAACACAAGTTGAGAATGCGCCGATGAGCAACTTCATAAGTTTCAAAAGTTTCAAAACCTTTTAGGAAAATCACCATTAAAAATTTGCTGTCTCTTTGATCAAATATCCGAGGTTATTCTGTCGAAAACATTTCATTCCTCATGGTTATGCTCTTACTTTTAATTATTAAGCCTCTATTTCCCAACATCCGAATAACTAACGGTTCCGGCTTGTAGTGGTGCACTGATCGTCAGAGAATCGAGAAAACCAGAAGCTGCGGGTTTCATCTGAAAACGTAGTTGTACCTTTCAGGAGTATTCATCTCAGTTCATCAAAAAGCCGGGAATAATTTTTAAAGAAAAACTCTCATGTATTAATTACGCTTTTATTCCTTAGATAAGCCTCCGAACAGTCAATCAGTTCTGTAAACTGACCTCTTCGTCTTCTATTGTATGACTGCTCGTCAGAGGGTTGGGGAAGCTAGAAGCTGTGGATTGCATCTGAGAGATTAGTTATTGAACGGAGAGTTTAGAACACTAGATTAGATTACGCCGAGAAGCAATTTCACAGGTTCTGAAACTTTGCATGCATTTTAGGAAACTATTCGCCATTAAGCAATTAACAGTCACTTCGATTAAAGTGCCGAGGTAAACTTTTCGGAAACTTTTCATTCATCGCAGTTCTGTTTTTTCACATGTAACTGAACAGTTTGAAAACTGACTACTCCGGCTTGTTGAGTACGATCAATCATCTTCGAGAAATATTCAATATTGGAAGCTGCGTTTTGCATCTGAATAAGTCATTGGTTAGGAGAGTAATGTGGTATTACCAGAATTAAGACTACGCCAAAAAGCGATTCAAAATAAGTTTAAACTTTTCTTGAACTTCCAGTTTATTTTATTTTTTTGTATTTCTTCAGACATACATTTGAAAAGTCAACTGACCTTCCCGGTTTCAAGCGCAAGACTCATTGCCAAGAGGATATCTTCGCTCGTATCTGCGGGTTGCATCTGAAAGAATCATCCGTTATAAAGAATGTAAGAATAAGTCGGCTACAGGCTTGTTCAAAAAAAATTTGTTCGACTTTTCTCGGAAAAGGTCGAAAAAACCGGAAAAACCAACAACAACAAAAAACTCCGGCAAACCCGAAAAAAAAACCGTAGAAACCGAAAAAAAAGTCGAAAATATTTTTCCGACTAAGTCAAAAACTTTTTTTTAAATGTCGGAAAAACCGGAGAACCCAAAAAAAACGAAAAAAAAAAAGTGCAATCCTGACCGGGAAATAAGTTTATGAAATCGGAAATTTCGCCTTTCAGAAAAATCTTTGCCATTAAGCATTTTGCAATCACTTCAAAATGACGAGCTAAATCAATCGGAAACCTTTCACTAATCACAGTTCTGATCTCTCACTTGTGATTTTTGACATGTATCTGAACATTGAAATAACTGACCATTCCAGCTTGTTTATCACGAAGGATCTTCGAAATATTTCCAATGGTGAGAGCTGCGTTTTCCTTCTAAGATAATGATTTGTTTTGAGGTGAATATAGCATAGCAAGATGTAAAACGACTAAATAAGAAAGTATACCCTGAACCTCGCTGTTTTTATAGGCAATTGATTTTTAAAACGAATAGAGTAGGGGACTGTTCACATAAACAATAGCGAAAATCGTGTGGTGAAAAAAGTAGCGAAAATAACCAAAACCTCGACCTTCGCTTTCCGAGCGATGCTCTTACCCATTGAGCTTCTACTAAACAAAAGATGATGCACAATTTAAGCTCGATACAACACCACATTTAGAAGCCGTTCAAAAGAATTATATACTTTACTTTTAATTTCAGGGTTTTTTGTTGTCCTTTTTAGACATGCATTCGAAAAGTCAATCAACTGACTTTTCCGGTTTCGAGTAAAAGACTCATTGTCAAAGGGAAGTTAATACTGTGATATGCGGGTTTCACCTGAAAGAATTATCCACTATAAGGAGAAAGGCAAGACCACGCCGAAAAGCAATGCTATAAGTTATAAAGTTTAGCATGTTTCTCAGGAAACTTTTCACTTTCGAACAATTTGCGATCTCTTTGATGAGATTACCGAAGTCAGAATAAATCTGTCAGAAACGAATTACATATGTCTGTCGGAAACGTTTCACTCATCAAATTTCTGATCTCACTTGAAGTTTTTTTACATTTTTCGGAACATTTAATCAACTGACCAGTCCGGCTTGTAGTGCATGACTGATCGCCGATAGATTTTTGTTGGTAGAAGCTGCGTTTTGATTCTAAAAGAATCCTTTGTTTTCAGGTAAATATGGCATAACATGATGTAAGACTATGCTTGATACTTCGTACTTGTTACTAAGACTATGCTTGTTACTTCCTACTTGTTACTTTTTATACATACATTCGAGCATTATATCTACTAACCAATCGATATTAGTGTCATTTGATGACACAAAAAAGCATTATATCTACTAACCTTTCCGGTTTCGAGTCCGAGACTCATTACCAAAGGGACATCAATGCTGGGATCTGCGGGTTGCATCTGAAAGAAAAATCCAAAATAAAAGAATGGTAAGGGCCCGCCGGAGAGCAATTCTATAACTTCTAAAGTTTTACATGCCTCTCAGGAAAATATTCACCATTAAGCAATTTGCAGTCCCTATAATCAAAGTACATAAATCTGTTGTAAACCTTTGACTTATCACAGTTCTGCTCGCACTTGTACTTTTTGACCTGTAACTGAAAATTTATCTAACTGACCATGCCGGCTTGTTGTGCGAGAAGGATCGTCGAAATATTTTCAATGGTGGAAGCTGCGTTTTGCATCTGAGAGCAGTAAATTGTGGCATAACACGATGTAAGATAACGCCGAAAAGCTATTAAAATCTGTACTGTTCTTGCACTTTTAGTGTTTTTCTTTTGTCTTTATTAGACATGCATCCGAAGAGTCAATCAACTGACCTCTCCGGTGTCGAGTGCAAGACTACCAGCCAAAATGAAGTCAGCGCAGGAATCTGCGGGTTGCATCTGAAAGAATCATTCGTTATAAAGACAATGGTAAGACGACGCCGATGAGAAATTCCCGAGAAATGAGAAGGAGATTGACATAGCAACAAGGAAAACAAGACAAAGTAGAAGAGAGAGGGAGAAAGATAACAATTGATAACTTTTACTATCACATGGACAAAAGCAAGTCGAGAAGGCGGGGTCGAATCCAGCCATCTAAAAGCTGCTGTGGAGTTCAAGCGCGTTACTAGTAACATGGATAGTTGGATTCGAATCTCAACTAGGCGTCAATGTTTAGAATTAGTTTATGAGAACTAGAAGGTGCAGAAAGAAGAGGATTATAAAAATTAATTTTGGATATCAGAAAAAATGAATAGAAAACAGCAGTTTAAAAAACAAACACAGCTGTTGAAGATGATAGTGGTATGAAACTTAAGAAAAACAAAAAAATTCTGAGTTAACAGCTTGTTAAATACGTTAAAAAAATTTTGACCAAACTGATCTCTCGAAAATGTGCACTCACTTAGACTGTATAAAACTTGAGAAAAACAAAAAAATCTAGATTAATTTCAGACATGATCGATACCAAACTATCCCAGAAACACTGAATTGAGAAAAGGGAATGATATAAAAGAACTCTGTTGTAATTGGCGCGTTTCTAAGTTCAACTCTACAATCACATACAGTATGGTTATGCCAATTTTTTATCATCGACTGCCATTAAGGACTTGAGCACAGACTAAACAAGAAAAGAGAAAGAACTGAGACAATTAGCGGTCTCTTCAAACTTATTCCATAATCTTTCCCGCTATCCTTTTTACCTGCGTATGTTGAGCAATTGTGAGAAGAAAGAGGGAAGAGAGAAAAAGAGAGAAAAAAGAGAGAAAAAAGAGATTGAAAGCGGGAGAGAGAAAAATGAAGAGAAATGGAAAAGAAAGAAAGAGGAAAAAATTATATCTTTTCTCCTTCATTTTTCTGTCCAACTCTTTTTTTGTCTTTCTGATGCTCTCCCTTGTTTTCTCCCACTCTATTCCTCGACAACATTCCCTTTTCTCTCTTTTTCAACTTATTCCTTCTACTCTTCAACCTTTTCTCTCTCAACCATGAAGGGTTTTAAAATTCAGATCAAGCGCTCAATAGAAAGTACCTTTTCTCATTCCCTCTCTGATCTCATTCCCTCTCAGCTTAAAGTACATCTGGCTAGACGTAATTGACTATCATGAGTTATTTATGAAACAACAAACATTATTTTAAAGGAATCTTCACCATTCGTTAGAACAAGTTGTAAATCAAACATTTTTCCCATGATAATCATTCGTTTTAGCTAAATACTCTATCTTAATTTGCACACCGATTAAAACAGTACCTACAAATTCATTCATTCATTTCTTTCATTTGAATTTATTCAATTTCAGATTCACGAGTACATAGTAGCAAAAGTTCAACAACGATTTATAATCTCCAAAAGAACTGATAAATCTCAGAACCAATTTTAAATTCCACCTTAAATTTGATAAAGTTGCATGAATAACCTCTCGTAGAAAATTTATGATATTACATGTACTCTCAAAAATGTATCTAGTCTTTCAACTGACTGACCGTTTCGTGTTCTGGTACTCGAATGATCTCCGGTAAGTCGACAATGCTGGAAGCTGTGGTTTGCATCTGAGAGAAACAGAGAAACACTTGTTTTACGGAGAATTCGACATAACGCGAGGTGGATCCCATCGTGAAAGTAACTTAAAAAAAATCAAGAAAAACAGAAGAAAAAAACGAGCTAGAAAAAGAATTAAGAGACCGAGAAAAGAATTGCAGAAATTTCTTGCAAACATAGCAGTTTAAAACTATACATATGCTTGAAGCAATGGTCCAATAAAAAAGGTTCTTTTTTTAGCAGACTCCTATTGAAAATTTACAAGCTTTAAACTACCTCAAGGAGCTTATAAAACAACAAAGTATTCTCGAGAAAAGCTGTTGAATTGAGGGGACGAGTAGTGGATCAAGTCTCTCGGAAGCCAATCTTCTAGTTTTGTGGTCTAGACCATAACAAGAGTCTCGCTCACTTGAAGAATGAGGTACTGATGAGTAAGGGAGTAGACGATCAGAATGAATAAAAAAAGTAAGTAATAGAGAAATTTAGAGCGTGAAGAGAGAAAAATATAGAAAGAAGCAGAGTCTTGTAAAGAGAAGAGAGTAAAAGATCATGAAAATAAAAAATAGAAAAGGGAGCAACATAAAGACTTACTATATTACCCTGAGATGCCTAGCTCATATCATATCCAACGTTTTTTTTACAGAAAGACTGTTAATGACGAGCCATTAACGATGCCCATAACTACTCTAGTTATACAGAAAGACTGTTAATGACGAGCCATTAACGATGCCCATAACTACTCTAGTTATATAAATATATGTTCGTGACCAATGTCTGAACGTGGAAAAAAACAGTACCGATTTTGGAGGGAAAAACAAGAACTACATTCCCAATATTTTCAATCTTTTATGTACAAAAAGTCACACACATTTTGGTCGTCGCTAACCGTAAAATGAGGCCCCTTCTCGAACTTTTCTTTCCCAACAAAGAATACAGAATAAAAATACAAAGAGTTTCTGTACTCCAAGCGCAATGCGTACGTATCCTACTCAACCTCCGTTACTGTTAAAAGAGTTAAGTAGAGAGAAAATGAGAGATAGAGAGTGAGGAAGAGAGTGAGTGATAATGAGATACATTTAGAGAGAAAGTGAGAGATATCTCTTTAGAGAGCGAGAAAGTCGTGGAAGAGACAGGAGTAGTAGAGTAAAAAAGCGAATCATTTAAAATAAAACATGAAAAGTTACATCAAGTATGTACATACGTATAATAGTAAAAATGAATAAAGACCTGAGACCATAGAGAAAAAAGCACCAGTTTAGAAGCAAAAGGCTTTGCGTATCTTAAACATACAACTAGAGCAGTTTTAATATATTGTAATAGAAACAGTACGAAATTCAACTCTTCGATCTCTTCCTACCGTTTATTTTTCCCATTCTCCTTAATCTGTTTCTCTCTCTCTCTCTCTATCCCCCTGTCTCTCGCTAAAGAGATGTAGAGAGGAATATAGAAAAAGAGGAATATAGATAAAAAGGTTTAGAAGTAAAAAGATGAAAGAGTGAAAGAAAACAGGAGAAAAAGGGCATATGAAGAAAAAAGAGAATGAGAGAGGTTTTGAAACAAACATATTCTGAGCTCTTATCATATCCACTTTTTTTTTAGAGAAACACCGAGAACGGCAAGTCATCAACGATGCGAATAAATGTTCTAGATTTTTATGACCGATGCCTGAATGGAGATAAAATGAAAGTCTCTTATATACAATCCTATTCAACTCGGTTGAGTTACAATTTACTCATCAATTGCCATAAAGACCTTCGTTTATTTTTTTTGAATGATTTCCGTTCATTGAATGATCTCCGTTCTCATTGAATGATCTCCGTTCACATTGAATGATCTCCGTTCTCTATGAGTGGTGACCCTTCCCGAGCTCTGCCAATTGATGGCAAATCTCCTCCTAATCTTTGCAACCTCCCCATTCCCACAGTCTCTCTTCCGTTCATCGATAGTCTTGTCCGAGAAACGCTGACAAAAGTTATGCAGCCGCTTCAACAGATGATACTTGCTCAGTCCCAACAGATTTCTGACATGAACAAAGTAATTCTGGATCAGTCACAGCAACTTCTACGGATTAGTGAAGAAATGCAATCCATAAAGTCATCTGTCTCTCCGGCCACACTTAGACCCCACTTGTATTCAGCTATCGTCGAATCCACTTATCGAGACAAGGATATGCTCATAGGAAAAGGTAAACGAGCTGTTATTATCGGACTTCCAGAAGGCAAGTCAGAGGATGATACGTGTTGCAAAGACAAAGATCTTATCTCACGTCTTATCATCAGACTCAATTCAGCGGACCTTATTGACGACCTAGAGAAGGGTAATATCAATCATCATCGTCACCCAATTGATCGCCCACGTCTCTCTGCTCCTCATGGCCGTCCCATGAAAATTGAGTTTTCTTCGCTTGGAAAGCGTAACCTTTTTCTGGAACTTTGCAGAAAGGCGAAACACCCTTTTCCTAAAGGATGTTACTCCCGAGCTGACCTCTCGCCGGCAGAGCTTCAAGCCGAGAGAGACTGCATCCGAATATCCACTAACCCATCTTTTCCCCCTGCCAAAGTGGTCGATGCTCACCTAATCCCTGCCTTTCCTCGTTTTGCCCAGTCTTACAAACGAGTACCCTATCGACCAATTTCCCCTCCTCCCGCCTCTTCGTCACTATCCCCCTTAGCCAGTTCAACTCAACACCAAATGCCATCGTCTTCGCTGGTGAACTCTGGGGCCCGGTCGACATCTACATTCGAGGCTTCTTCAACTGACTTTCCTTCTCTGGCGGAAAGCTCCGTGAAGCCGCTACAAGTCAGAAGCAGACGCAATACCAGAAACGCCGAAGAATCTGCCTCATGCCCCAGAAAGTCAGACGAATTTGTTTCCAGAAGAAGAAATGTTAGGAAAACCTCTCGTTATTCACCATAGGATAAGTCGGATAAAAGAGCTAGAAAAGAAGTAATCAAATGCTTGTATTTCAACTGTAGATCAGTGATGAATAAGCTATATGATCTTTATTTTCTTCTTCGTTGCTGTAAATATCACATTCTCTTACTATCTGAGACATGGATGCACAGTGAGCTTCCGGACTCCATTCTAACCGATAGTTTACCCTTCACGGTATTCAGAGGTGACAGATTGGCACAAAGAGGAGGAGGCGTAGCCATTCTAGTAGATAATGCCATCTCCTCATCTTTAGTTGTTCAATATAGCAAGGCTCAGTGCGAGGGGTTAGTAATAGACATTTATCCTAACACATCTTTCTCGTTTGCTTTCTCGGCCATTAGACTGATTAATATATATCGATCTCCTAGCTGTGGAGTAGAAAATACAAAGGATCTCTGCTCGTTTATCACCTCTCATGTTACTGAAGTATTTCCCACCATTCTGTGCGGAGACATGAACCTCCCCAAGATAGACTGGGCAAATCTCACCGCTCCCAATACATGTAGTATATCTCTTGCATTCTTAAACATGACATGCGACAACAATCTTAAACAACTCGTACTTTCTCCCACTAGACTTCAAAATACACTCGATCGCCTGCTCTGTAATTCAAATATCATAAAAGACTGTATTGTCAGGCCTCCCTTCTCCACCAGCGATCATGCCTCAATATACTTTGAAATCAGAGATAGAGCCAAGCGTATTATCACAAGCACCAGCTCATCGTTAGACTGGAAAAAGGCAGATTGGGAAATAATCAACTCAGACCTCTTTAGCATCGACTGGACTTACATGCTCTCAAACCTAACTATTGACGAAAGTGTCGATAAATTAACCAACATCATCCAATTCATAATGGATAATAGGATTCCAAAAAATAAGAATGTCAAAACACATTTGAAATATCCTCCCAAGATAAGAAGATTATACAGCTTCCTACAGAGAAGTAACAAACGCAACCCTCTCTCCATTACGTCATTACGCACATCCAAGAAACTTCACAAAGAACTAGTCAAATTCGAGGTTCTTAGGGAAGACAAGCTTAAGTTCCCGAGAAACTATAAGGTATTCTTCAGAACTATATCCAACCGCGTTAAAAGCAACACATCTATTCCTGCTCTCATAGTGAACAATAAACCAACTACTATCCCCTTCGAACAAGCAACTCACTTCGCCGAGTATTTTGATAAGTTACAACCCTTACCAATCAGTGGACCCCTTCAGATCTCTCGCCCGAATTTTCACCTCGACCACATTAATGACATCTCCCCTTTTGAGGTGAACTCCATTCTGAAACGAATAGCTCCGAAACTGAACTCTTCCCCTGACTTTATTCCAAGTAGACTACTCAAAAATTGTCTGGACTCACTGGCCATACCTCTCTCCATCATTTTCACCAACTCACTAACCTTAGGGCACTACCCTCTGGCCTGGAAAAAAAGGAATAATCAAACCAGTTCATAAAAAAGGGCCCCGCTCTCAGATCGAAAATTATCGTCCTATCACTATGGTGTGCTCTATGTCAAAGGTATTCGAGAGACTGATCTTCAATATAACTTATCAATATCTGGAAACCAATGGCATACTACATCCCAAACAACATGGTTTCCGTCGGAGACGGTCCACGGTAACATCCCTGGTAGAGGCTCATTCCATTTACCTCACGCTTCAGAATAAAAAAATAGACTTTGACATCTGTCTAGTCGACTTTTCACGGGCTTTCGACTCTATAAACATAAGATTTCTTGTTCACAAACTTGAAAAAGTGGGAATAACGGGCAACCTCCTCTATCTTATCCGTTCTTTTCTCACGAGCAGGTCCTCGAAAGTCTCAATCGGAGATACATTATCAGGCCCTAAAGTATACAACAGTGGTGTTCCCCAGGGGAGTTGCCTTGGACCCCTCCTCTTTTCAATATTTATAAATGATATCATGGAGCACATAGAGCCAGATGTCCATGGTTTTCTATATGCCGATGACCTCAAAATTTTTTCCAAAAACAGAGACTCTCTTCAGAAAAGTCTGGATTCCATTTCCGATTACTCACTGACCTGGGGACTTGTGATATCAACTCAAAAATGCTTTATCATGCACTGTGGTCCTAGGAATCCAAAAGTAACATATAACCTAGAAGACAATATCATACCAACTACTTCATTAGTGAAAGATCTTGGCATTACATTTCAGGAAGATATCACATTCTCTAAACATATTGAACTAACCTCCCTAAAGTCCCAAAAATGTATAAACATGATCTTCAGAGCCTTTAAAACCAAATCAATTAAAGTTCTGCTCAGAATATACACCACATACATAAGACCCCTTATTGAATATGGGAGTGAGGTATGGTCCCCAGTAACTATCGGTCTCGTTAACTGCATAGAAAAAGTGCAAAGATCATTTACACGAAGGTTACTACAAAGGGCCGGATTACCCAAAATGAGTTATGTTGCTAGACTGAATTTTCTTTCCATCTCCTCGCTTGAATATAGAAGAAATGTGGCCGATCTTGTGTTCATCCATAAATGTCTGCACGGAAATATTCAAGTAGATTACTCAAATATGTTTAAACTTTGCCCATCGCCTTATTCGCTGAGAGAATCGAATAACTACAGAATATGCTTGCCGTGTAAATATCAAAGCAGAACAAGCACTTGTGCCTCAAGAATGATTAATGTCTGGAATAAGTTACCTTGTTCTTTGGTTTCTACAAGCTCTTCTAGCATTTTTAGAAATGAACTTATTAAGCTTGATTGTGAGACCATTGTCACCAACTCTAGAATACATTTTTAATTCAAGTGCTTTGTTTCTTCAAATGTTTTGTTTCTGTTTCTCCTCTTTTTTCCATTATATTTGTGTTCTCGGTTAGCTCTCGAATGATAAAGAGTGAATTGAATTTTTGGAATTTCAAGTTATTATTGCGGATGAATAGTTCTTAATTGCTGATGAATAGTTCACAACTGAAGATACAAGCTTTGCTTTCTTTGCTTTTTTTGTGTGCTTTCCTATTTTCCTAAAATGAAATGTTCCTCATTGTTCTTGTCATATTTAGATCTCACTTTTCATAACCTTCACTGAATTCACTTTTCTTGTGACAGTGTCATCTGTTTCGTCACTTAACATTATGTTTTGTTTCAAGCGGAATAAAGAATTTGTAATTGTATTGTATGTTTAGAATTTTTTCTCAAGAAGGAATAAGGAGGACGAAAAGGTTCCCAGTAATCCGAACATAATTCATATTCTCATCCATTAGCCTTCTTAACCTCTGTTACAGTTAGAAAAGTAAAAAAGAGATAATGAGAAAGAATAGGGTAGAGAGCGAATGAGAGACAAGTAATGAGGTATATGAAGAGAGTAAGCGAGAGATATGTGTATATTGAGAGAGAACAAGAAAAACACATAGGGAAGAGTAGCAGAGTGAGAAAGCATTGCGAATTAGTTGAAACACAACGAAAATAATGTGAAAAGGAAAAAAGTTACTAAATAGTAGGAGAATTCTGAGATTGATTTTGATAAAATTGATTTTGATAAAACATTTTGATTTGATAAAACATTTTGATAAAACACTTATCGATTGATTTTGATAAAACACAAAATGGTTCAATCGTATTTTAGTTTTTTAATTGCTCTTTACTATTCAACGTGCATTTACTAGCCAAAAACTGTCAGCGAGCATGAGGTACTAGATGTTCCTATGAAGCCAAAAAGGGCTTTTTGTGAGAAGTTACGGACACTCAGTCCAACAATTTAAGAGAAGAGCAACTCGGAATATATAGACCTTGATGTGTCGTTCTGCGAGAATCTTGTCGTTCTGCGAGAAAAAAATTCATATTCTCATCCATTAGCCTTCTTAACCTCTGTTACAGTTAGGAACGTTATTCAAAAGTTAGACACTCGAAAGAATATTAACGCGTGGTTGGGACGAAACATGATAAAATGTTGCAAAACAAGCTAGTCCACGAGGCGGAACTGAACCCAACCATCTATTTTTCAATTTCACCTGGAGTGAAGGGAGTCTCCAAAACACTACCGAGGAAACAATACTGTAGAGAGCGACAGACAGATAAAGAAAAGGAGAAGAAAAAGAGAGAAGAAAAAAGTGAAAGAGTTGATAGGTAGGAAAAAGAGAGTGAGAGTTTACAAAAGAAACAGAAAAATGGGAAGAAGGAGGTAATTACTGACTTCCCCCAGATGCTGAGCTCTTACCGTATCCACCCTGAAGCTTGTTAAAGAAGCAGAGAGAGAGAGAGAGAGAGAGAGAGAGAGAGAGAGAGAGAGAGAGAGAGAGAGAGAGAGAGAGAGAGAGAGAAAGACATAGACAGAGAAAAAGAGAGAGAAAGAGAGAGTGAGTGAGAGACATAGTTAGAGAGATAAAAAGATAGAGGAAGAGAGAGATAGAAAGTGAGAGAAATAGAGCGAAAGAGTAAGAGAGAAATAATGAGAAAAGGCTCTGATAATATTTAGGTACATGTATATTGAAAACAAGAAGGCTCAGAAGCTAATGGCTAGAAAAAAATTTATCAATTAACACAGCGAACTTTAATCATTAAGGTCAGAAATGTTTAGGCTCATAGAATCTGAGCAGAAAACGAACAAAAATTTGTAAAAAGTCAGAGGGTCGAAAGATGTATTTAGAAACTAGTATATAGAAACTAGTATTTAGAAACTAGAGCTGTGAGTTGCATCTAAAAAAAACTTATTTTTATTTTTTGGCCGAAGAATGTAGCATAAAGCGACGTGAGACCACCGTGAGACTCCTAGTTTTGTAGTCTAAACAAGAATATGCAGTCTCGGTCTTTTGAGAAAAAGTTAATGATGAGACGGAGTTAGAGATAAGCATGAAGAAGAAAGAAAAATACAAAATAGTAGAAGAATGAAAAAGGATAGCGATTTACATCATATAGGAAAAAAGTGAAGAAAATAACTGGTATCAGAAAAGATTATTTCTACTCAGGAGTTACCGGCTGTGTTAATATAAAATGTACAACTGAAGAGCAGTTCCCGAAAGAGAGAAACGTTCCTATCTCTTTGATCTACATATTTCTACTGTATCGTTTTTCCCATTCTTTCTCCTTTCTTCCTCTCTATTTCATTTTTCAATCCACCTCAACTCTTCCTGATTCAATGTTTTCACTTCTCTCTCCTTCTCTCTCTCTTTAACTCTATTTTCGCCTCTCTAACCAACCACGAATCCCTAACTCAAAGCAAAACTTTAGTTTAATGTTGTTATTCAGAATAAACTTACAAGTTTGTAACTACTCCAGTCTCTCAGAAGTTTAATACTAAAACTTGGCATATATGTACAAGAATAGTCTGAACCATATGAGAATGAATTACTGATGAGTAACGGAGTTACAGATCAGAATATTTAAAAAACTTAAGCGCTAAAGTGATCTAAGGAAAAACAGAGTAAGATAAAAGAGGCTGGAAATCATTAAAATAAAAGATTTGAAGGGAAAAAGAGAAAGAGCATATGAAGCAAGAAGAGAAAGGGAGGAGCATACACATACCTCTCAGATGCTTAGCTCATAAGCAAGAAGAGAAAGGGAGGAGCATACACATGCCTCTCAGATGCTTAGCTCATATACCATACACCGTTTCGTCACAGAAACACTGATAGTGGCCATTCATTCACATTTACGGGTACTATTCTAAATATACATATGACCGATGTCGAAAGCAGATAGAGAAAGAGAACTGGTATTGGAGAGAGAAACGAACCCTATCCTACTGTCTCTTCACTATTCCCTATATACAATTACCACATACAATTTGATTGAGTTACAATCTTCTCAAAAACCGTAAAATGGGGCCCACACTTAAACTTTCCCAAATAACAAGACGGAAGGAAAACTTCAAAGGTTCCTGGGCTCCAAACGTTATGCATATTCTCACCTATTATCCTTCTTCACTTCCGTCACTGTTAGGAGAAAGAAGCAGAGATAGAAAGAGAGAGAGAGAGGGAGAGAGAGAGAGAATGAGAAAGAGTGAGGGAGAGGGCGACTGAGAGACAATGAGATACATGAAGAGACAAAAAGAGAGAGATATTGAGAGGTAGCGAGATAAAAGAGAAAGAAAGAAATAAAGACAGAGTAGTTTTAGAAAAAAACTGAGAGAGATAGAGAAAAAAGAGACATAAAAGAGAGAGATAATGAGAAAGAGAGACAGAGCAGTATTATGAAGTCAAATCTACGGAGAGAGAAAGAGAGAGAGATTGAGATATTATGAACGCTAAAAACATTTCGCGATTGAGTGAGAAACGATCTAATAGTGACCAGCAAGGACTCTATTGTAATATGCGAGTTTGTAGTCTCCATTAGTCAAGCTCTAATCATATCCTCTATCTATCTCGTGTCCATCTCACAATCTTTAATACGCCGTGACAATCTTTAATATGCGGTGAATACGCCTCTCTTTCCCTCTCTTCCTCTCTCGTTCTCCTTCTAGCCTTCTATAACCAACTTATACTACTAGAAGCCGAACAAGTTTCAAATCCGGGATTCTTCTCTGCTTTTCTGCTGTTTAACGAAGATTGAAAAGCTAGACTCGCACGACTATCAGAAGAAACACCGCTCGGTGAAAACGCCTTGTTTGGACGACCAGAGTCGATTATCGGAGGGGGAAAAAACAAGTCGATGAAACGGAATTCAACACAACAGTCTCTTTTATACTCTGAACGAGAGATGAACGCGTCCAACTACACTATCAAAAAAACATTGCTGAAGAAATGCGAGAACTTTATGTGAGAAGAATAAGAATAAAGGGGTAACGGAGTGAAAAAAAGAGAGGAAAAGCGAGAGGAAGAGTCTACAAAAGAAACACGGAGAGAGGAAGTAAATGCATACATATATAAATATACACTTAACTATGAAGAGGTCGTTTTAAAGCAACGAATTATTCTAAGAAAAACAAACATAGACGAGAAGATGGTGAACCAAGCCTCACGAATGCCACACTCGGAGTGTAAAGTTGTGGTCTAGACAAGAATAGCCTCGGCCATTTGAGAATGAGGTACTGATCAGTAACGGAGTTAAGGATCAGAATAGAAAAGAAAGAAAGCACGAGTTTTATAGAGAAGGAAGAGAGAAAGAATAAAGAAGAGAAGAAAAAGTTAGGGAAGTTAGGAAAGAACAAATAGGAATAGGAAGAAGAGAATCAGAGAAAGATAGACATATACATGAATGCCTCTCATTTGCTGAGCTCTTATCATATCCACCGTTTATCTTGTAACAGATGCCCTGAGAAGAATGCCGATGACTACTCCTGATCCATATAATCGATGCCAAACCTTCTCAGTTAAATATGGACGATGCCGGAACAGAGATCAAGAGCGGAACCGATGAAGGAGCGAGAAACGAAGAGATACCGTCATTCGGATATTTACCATCTCCATTGAACTATCAAATACATGGCTGATTTACAATCTTCTATTCATTTGTCATCAGGTGCCCTAGCATATATGTACTTTCTCTTTCTAAAGAAATCTCAACTGTTAAAATGACGTTAAAATCTCAACTGTTAATAATGCAGGGCTCCTACAATTAGCCATAGACAAAGTCTCCAATTGGTCCAAACAACGGGGAATATCGATCTCAAGCACTAAAACTGTTATTATACTGTTAGGAAATCATCATCCTTCTCATTCTTTCTACTTGGACGGTAAGTTATTACCTCGCTCAAATATGGTGAGAGATCTGGGGGTCGAGTACTCGGATAGTTTGAGTTTCTCGCAGCATATTGAAAACATTAACAATAGAGCAACTGCTAGGTGCAGTTTTATACTTAGAACCTTCAAATCGAAGAACTGGTCTCTATACAAAAAGCTTTTCATCACATATGTATGTGCGCCCTATGTTAGAATACTGCTCTACAATATGGACACCTAGTCAGAAAAACCAAATAAGTCTCTTAGAGAAGGTTCAACGTCGTTACTCCAAAATTGTTTGTAGGAGATCAGGGCTTTCAGAGATGTCTTATCCTGAAAGGCTTCAACTACTCCAACTGGAGTCTTTGGAGGAACGGAGAAACCAGGCGGACTTGATGATGACTTTTAAGATCATCACTGGCAGAACCTCAATACCCGCTGAAAGTCTATTCCTGTTCCCTAACCATGACTACAATCTACGAGGTCACAGATACCACCTTCTCATGCCTAGGCTGAAGTCTTCTAAGCACTCTAACATTCTGCCTGTGAGGGTAGTAGACAGATGGAATTCTCTACCAGACTCGATTTTCTCAGCTCAATCCATCAAAGCGTTTAGAACTCTGGTAGTAAGCCTATGATTAATTTTTCATAGGTAACACATAGTATTTTAATAGTTTTTTTTCGTGTATTTTTAAATGTGTTGTCCTAGTATCCTCTTTCTTTCTCACTTTAGTTAGTAAAGTGTCAAGCATGTGTTAATTAGATTGTAACAGTTCATTATTTGCTTCCTTGCCGGTCATTCATACACATCGTGATAAATATTATTATAAGAAGAAAAACAAGAGAAACAGTGTTATAGTTATTGAAGCATATTGCATATTCCTACCCATTAACCTTCTCTTCTTTTGAGAGAGATTAAAAAGAGAGAGAATGAGGGAGTGAGAAAGAAGAGCGAGAGAGATAACAAAATAGTTGAATAGCGAAAAGGAGAAATTTCTATTGAGAGATGAGAAGAGAGGAAGTAAGAATTACAGGGAGAGAAAGAGAGAGGAAGAAAGAGTGTGTGTGAGAGAGAGAAAGAGAGAGGAAGAAAGTGTGTGTGTGAGAGAGAGAGGAAGAGAGAGGAAGAAAGTGTGAGAGAGAGGGAGAGAGAAAGAGTTTCAATAAAGTGAAAAAAGCAGAGCGATTTGTGACAGTAAAACATAAGCAGTCATGTACTTCTAAAAAGAATTAAGAAGAAGGAGATTCTGATAACAGTATCGAGGGCATTGACTTGAAAGCAACAAGCTCGGCGAATCTTCAACGTCCAACTCGCAAACACTTTCAAAATAACAGTAACAATTTAAAATGCAACATTTCCTTTTTTCAACCGTTACTTTTTCCCTTTTTTAACTCTCTCTCTCCCTTCCTCTCTCTCTCTCTCTTCCTCTCTCTCTCTCTCTCTTCCTCTCTCTCTCTCTCTCTCTTCCTATTTCTCTCTCTCTCTTTCTCTCTTCCTCTCTCTCTCTCTCTCTCTCTCTCTCTCTCTCTCTCTCTTTCTCTCTCTCTATCTTCCTATCCTACTTTCCCTTCTCTCTCTTTTTCTGTCTATACCTCTCTGTCTTTCTCCTTTTTTCTCTCATTTTTCTCTCTCTTTCTTTTTCATCTTTTTCTGTATTCCTTTATGTATATAATTCTCTATTCCTCTTTCTCTCGCTTTTTTAAAACCAACCTATACTCCTAGAAGCCGAGCAAAGGTTCAATCGAAAATCCTTTCTCCTTTTCAACGTTCAGTTAAAAGGTAGATATCATGAACCCCTTTGAAGCATTAAAGTGTTTTCAAGATAAGTTAAGGACCCCCAGGGGAACGATTCAGCAACAAAGCATATCGAAAACCAGAGTCTTAAGTTTCTGGTTTAGAGGGAAACAATCAGCGCCATTCTATGAGGAGCTGGAACGGAGCAGAGTTAGAAATCTGAATAAGAATAAAAGAGAAAGAACCAGAATAGGAATCAACAAACACTCCATAACATCACTCAAAGGTAGGGACGCCTTTTTTCAGAAAAAAAGAGAGAAATATCGCACGGAAAAAAGCCAGTCGATGAGAAGGAATCGAACCGTCTTTTCATGCTCTGACCGAGAGGCAGCGCGTCAGCACTACAGTAATAAGACCACATTGCTTGAGAATGCTAGGAAAAAATTCAAGAAGAAGAAAATGAGGAAGAAGAGAGGAAGAGAAAAGAAAAAAAGAGAAGGGAATAAGAAGAGAAGCAGTGTACAAAAGAAATACAAACAAAAACTAATTACATGCTGAACTCTTGCTATACCAGCCGTTTATCTTGTGACTGAATCACGAAGACTGGGGAGCCGATGCCGATAGATGTTTTTGACCGATGCCATGTAACTCAGATACATCTGTCACAGAGATGAAGAGACATCCGTTTGACTAAATTGGAAGGAGAGAAATAACAAGAGATATGTACATAGACATATATATATATATGTATGTTCATATTTGTATATGTCTCTCAGATGCTGAGCTCTAATCATATCCACCGTCGTGCTACCGAAGCAGAGAGAGATAGAGATAGAGAGAGACAGAGAGAGAGGGGGGAGAGAGAGAAAGAGAGAGAGGGGAGAGAGAGGGGAGAAAGAAAGGGATAGCAGAGAAAGAGAGAAGAGAGAGAGAGAAAGAGAGAGAGAGGGAGGGAAGGAGAGAGATCATACTATACAATTCCGCTAACCAGCGATTGAGTGAGAAGCGATCTAACACAGTGAGCAACTCTATTGCCATTGGCATCTTTCTAGTCTCCACTAGTCAAGCTTTCATTATACAGGGTGGCTGGAAAGTACGCAGTCCGTGGTTTAGGAGTGTGCTACGCACTATTTCGTGCACGCACCGATTCCTTTTTTTCTTGATTTTCGAAGTTTATTGTGTTTTAAACATCGTGTTGAAGTTTGACAACGATTGTTTAAGTTTGAAGGTAATGACGGGTCCCCATCTCCAGCGTGCCGCTATCGTCGTTTTACACCAGCGCGGGTACTCCAACTCCGACATCGCGAAACGCCTCGTCGTCCGTCGAAATCTTGTCTGGAAGACCATCAAACGTTACCGCGAGCTCGGAAATCTCGAGGACCGTCCAAAAACTGGCCGACCTCGATCTGCTCGGACGCCGGCGAAGATAAAAGCAGTGAGGGAGCGAATACGCCGAAACTCCAACCGGAGCATTAACAAGATGTCTCAGGAGCTCGAAATATCCCGCTGGTCGGCTTAGACCATCGTCAGGGTTGACCTCGGCATGCACCCTTATCGTACTCGCAAGGGTGCCTTGTTGTCTGCCAAGAACACGGCAGAGCGCGTGAAGAGAAGTCGGGCCTTGCTTCGCGACACGGCCGCACCTGGTGCCGACGAGAAAGTCTTCTCAGACGAGAAGTTGTTCACGATCGAGGAGGCCTACAACTCCCAAAACGTGTGAGTTATCGACATAGATCCTGAGGAAGCCGATCGCAACGGAAGAGTCGTCAACCGCATCTTCCATCAGGCTCAGTTGATGGTCTGGGCGGCTGTGTGCGCTTCGGGCAAGTCTCCGCTTGTCTTCGTTGATCAGGGCGTGAAGATCAACAAGCAGAACTATATCAAAGACATTCTCGAAGGCGCCTTGCTTCCCTGGACCCGTACGCACTTTGCTTGTCGCCCGTTCTGCTACCAACAGGACTCCGCGCCCGCTCACAAGGCCGTTGTGACGCAAAAGTGATGTGCGAACAATTTGCCCACCTTCATAACGAGTAAGCAGTGGCCCGCCTACTCGCCGGATCTCAATCCGCTCGACTATTCCGTATGGTCGGTCCTCGAGGCAAAAGCCTCGGCTCGTCCCCACCCCAATTTGGCGTCTCTGAAGAAGGCCCTGCTCAAAGCTTGGGAGGAACTCGACGTTGATTACCTGCGTGCCATGACTGATGCTTTCCCCAAGCGTCTCCGCCAAGTCATCCGCGCCAAGGGCGGCCGCATTGAAATCTGACTTCACCTAGTTGTACATATATATGTTGAGAATAAAATGTGTTGAACTGAGAGGAATTGGATTATTGATTACGATACAAAAGCGTTTGACTTTCGGACTGCGTACTTTCCAGCCACCCTGTATATACCGCTTATCTTGTTTCCATTATACAATCTCATACGCCGGAAAAAAAACTTTTGATTCTCATCAAAAAAAAAAAAAAAAAAAAAACTCATCAACTATCAAATGGGGCTCAGACTTTTCCATTCTTATGTGGTTGCTGCATATGTCTTGTGATGGTATAATCAATTGTTGACGTCTAACTGAAATTAACATTCTTTTCCCATAAATAGTATATTAATCGAAGTAAGAACCAATTGACTTTAAACATATTTGCCGACGGGTTGAGTAGTTTTTTTATGCCGGTCTCATAAAATCCGGATCCCTGTAGATGATGAACTGGGAGAAAGCCGCCTCTACCTCACTTTGAGTTTGAAAGGATTTTTCATTCAATTAGGTTTTTAGTTGTTTGAAAAAAAAGGTAGTCCCTTAAGCGAAAAATTAGGTGAGTAGAGTGGATGATCGAGAGACTCATATCCCGGCTCTTGCAATTTCTGTTGAGCCTTTATTGCGATTTGCGGTTTTGCATTGTAGAGAAAAGGAATCAGTCATTTCCTTATGACCGAAACTAGTTGTTTTTGAAACATTTTCTGGTGCATTTACAACAAAAAATGATGGCAGTTTTCAGATAAAATGGTTTCGCCAGGATTCAGAAAGGATGATGTATGAGACCGGCCAAAGACCACCAAACACTCGAGATGACCTATGTATTTTCTGGTGCATGTTCGGCTTGGTAA